>CM064532.1:242406-347933 GCA_032716605.1 Paralithodes platypus | reverse complement strand
AAATGGTCCCGGACCCCGAGAATAAGAACCTTTGAATGTTGTTTCTGTTCGGGCTCTGTCTCGAGTTGGCCGCAATGGGGTATGTGCCTGAAAATACACATACATATGTTCACCAAACAATAGATAGGGCTCACGATGGCTTGGTAAGCCGACACATTACCGAGGAAACATATATATATGTCAGAGATCTAACCTGCGACAAATATAACCAAATACCAGCTCCTAATAACTACACCATAATACAAGAGGGGCACTCGGTAGAGCTCATACCACCGGCTATGATGGCTTTGTCACAAAATAAACTTATATGCATAACAATGACACACATAAGCTAAGAAGCTGATTAATTATGTACGGGTCGCCTCCTAAATTGAATACCTTCTTCCTTGGCGGATATCCTATCTGTCTACCAAACTTCGTGAATATCGGTTGATGATTTTATGAGATATCTTGTTTACAGACAGACAAACAGACAAACAAACGGAGACGAAAACTTAACCTGGTAACAAAACCTAAACGTAAGGAATACTTAAGGGGAGATGAGTCGTTTTTCTGGTCCCCTTTCTCCCTAGTGTTAAGCCCCATTTGTTTTGAGATTATAAGACGTTCGGTCCATTAGTTTGGCGATTTTTACACCTTTCGCTCCATTTCGTTGTCAATTTTGAGACCTTTCGTGCCATTTAGGTGTCGATTTTTCCCTGGCGAGCGATAGCGAGCCTGAAATTTTAAGGGTAAACGGCCTTCGGCCGGGATATTTTTCTACCGAAAAAATTACAAATTTGTCTTGAAGGGGGGGCGGGGTCTAGAGGGTGTTTTTCTAAGCTTGATTGAGGTCTAGCGAGGAAACTAAGAAATAAAGGATTAATTAAGAGTACAAAGGAAATCAAGCAACAACAGGTCTAGAGAAAGGTACAAGGGGAATAAATAGAAGACCAATAATAGCAAAGGAAAACAAAAACTGGTGGTGAGAGAGATTTACATAGATACACTGGCCACACAGACCTTACGATCCAAACGAGGTGGTCGGACTTAATTCTAGTAGAGATGGAATATCCGATAGAAAAGGAAAGGCGAGAGAGAGAGAGAGAGAGAGAGAGAGTGAGTGTTAGAGAGTTGGGGAGAGTATTAGGGGCGGAGTTACTTCAGTTCCATAATTCATCAGCTTCCGTCCCCTCCCCTCCCCTCCCCTCCCCCACCCTCACTCCCACTATTCTCTCACCGTCTCTCCCCTCACTACTTCTCTCCCCATTTGTTTTGAGAATATAAGACGTTCGGTTTGGCGATTTAAGCACCTTTCGCCCCATTTCGTTGTCAATTTTTAAGACCTTTCGTGCCATTTAGGTGTCGATTTTTTCCCTGGCGAGCGATAGCGAGCCTGAAATCTTAAGAGGAATGTTCGGCCGGGATATTTGTCGTCGGAAATGTGTAATAATTTGTCTTGAAGGGGGTCTAGAGGGTGTTTGTCTAAGCCTGATGGAGGTCTAGCGAGGAAACTAAGAAATAAAGGAATACATTAATTAAGGAGGTCACCGTTTTTTTGTTTTATCTTTCTCTCCTTTTCTCTCTTTCCCTGGCTTGTATACATTTGGCCCCATTCAGCCAACTGTTTTAAGACGTTCATCCCCATCCAGGTGTCGATTTCTTCATTGTTTGGAGAAATCCGGCTTGGCCGGAATTTTCTATCGAAAAATGTACAAATTTAGCTAGCTGTCAAAAAAAAAATATATATATGCTGGCTCGCTACCGCTCGCCAGGCAAATATTGACACCTGTATGGGGGTAAACGTCTTAAAACAGTAGGCTGAATGGGGCCGAATGGATACAACTCAGAGCGAGAGGAAAAAGCGAGGTGATCTCCATTAAGGTGACAGTGGTTATTATGGTGGGGGTCTATATAGTAATACAGACAACTGTACCTTACACTACTCCATTAAGGTGACAGTGGTTATTATGGTGGGGGTCTATATAGTAATACAGACAACTGTACCTTACACTACTCCATTAAGGTGACAGTGGTTATTATGGTGGGGGTCTATATAGTAATACAGACAACTGTACCTTACACTACTCCATTAAGGTGACAGTGGTTATTATGGTGGGGGTCTATATAGTAATACAGACAACTGTACCTTACACTACTCCATTAAGGTGACAGTGGTTATTATGGTGGGGGTCTATATCCTAATACAGACGACTCTGTATATATATATATATATACAGTATATGTGTGTGTGTGTGTGTGTGTGTTCGTATATCCAGGTAGTAGATTTAATATATATATATATATATATATATATATATATATATATATATATATATATACAGTATATGTGTGTGTGTGTGTGTTCGTATAGCCAGGTAGTAGATTTAATGCAGACGGTATAAGCAGCATTTTCAGTATATATATTTTTTATTTATTGTAATTTTCTGTGTGTTGTGGTTGTGTTCGTGGAGTAGGTTGGCGAAGTTATAAGAAGCGGAGGTTATTCAGTAGGTTTCAGTTTAAATTTTTCCGTTTTTTCGAACTGTTTTCCGTTGTGGTTGAGTGGGTTGGTGGAGTAGGTTGGCGAAGTTCTGGGAGTATTTGGAGCTCATCGTCTGTCATTAACAAGCCAACAAAGAAAACTCGTTGCATATTTATTGAATTAAGGGGGTAGTACTCGCTTTTTCTGGACCCCCTTCTCCCTCATGTTTAGCATATTAGTTTGAAGTTTTAAGACGTTCGTTCCGTTAGTTTGGCGATTTTGAGACCTTTCGCATCATTTTGTTGTCAATATTAAAACCTTTTGTGCCCTTTAGGTCTCGATTCTTTCCTGGCGAGCGTGAGCGAGCCTCTAATTTTAGAATGAACCGGCCTTCAGCCGGTACATTTTTCTGCCGAAAAATGCACAAATTTAGCTTGAAAGGGGGTCTATGGGGTGTTTTTGTAAGCTTAATGGAGGTCTAGCGAGGAAATAAATTGATATAGGCCTATAAACCAAAAACCAAGCAGTACCCCCTTAATTCAGTTCCTTGGTCGCAACACGCTGTACAAATATATCACCGCTGGCTACACACACACGCGGCTACACACACGCGGCTACACACACGCGGCTACACACACGCGGCTACACACTGCTACTCTTCTCTATCTTCAATCTCACTCTCTCACTCACTCTCTCTCATTCCCACTCTCCTCTTCTCTCTCTCTCTCTCTCTCTCTCTCTCTCTCTCTCTCTCTCTCTCTCTCTCTCTCTCTCTCACAAAACTTGTAAAACTTGTAAAAAATAACACAAACACTGAAGTAATTAAAAACTTGTACAAAAATAGTAGAAGGGAAGTGAAAAAAATAATTAGGGCGAACAAACAAAATTACGAAATGACTATTGCCAGAGAAAGTGCCACAAACCCCAAAAAATTCTACAGTTACGTAAACAAAAATAAACAGATCAAAAGCGGAATCGGACCGCTAATAGAAGATGGCCAGACAATAACAGGCGACACAAACACGGCAAATCTGCTCAACAAATATTTTGGCTCAGTTTTCACAGAAGAAATTATCGATCATACCCTTGAAAATAACACCTCAACTCATGTGATAGGAGATTTCACCATCAGTGTTACCGAAGTACAAAGCAAATTGAGTAATTTAAATGTAAATAAGACCCCGGGACCCGACATGCTCCACCCGAAAATAATTAAGAATGTCAAGGACGAAATAGCAAAACCCCTGACACAACTATTTAACTTATCACTACTACAGGGGATTGTACCGAGTGATTGGAAAGATGCGAACATTACGCCGATATACAAGAAGGGTAGCAAGGCCAAAGCGAGTAATTACAGACCAATTAGCCTAACTTCAATTGTAGGAAAAATCATGGAAAAAATCATTAGAGATAAGATTGTAGATTACCTCGAATCAAACAACCTAATCAAAAATAGTCAACACGGCTTTAGATCAAATAAGTCATGCCTAACAAATTTGATTGAATTTTATAACAAACTATTCACATATAACGACATGACGAAATCACTAGATATAATCTTCTTGGACTTTCAAAAAGCTTTCGACAAGGTGCCTCACCGAAAACTATTGGCTAAACTGGAGAGGATAGGTATCAAAGGTGAAATTCATTCTTGGATAAAAATTGGCTTACGGACAGAAGACAGAGAGTGGTGATAAATGGAGTGGAATCGGAGTGGGAGCCTGTCACTAGTGGAGTTCCACAGGGTTCAGTCCTTGGACCGGTCCTGTTTCTCATTTACATTAACGATATCGATGTAGGGGTAAACAACACCATTTCCAAATTCGCCGACGATACAAAAATAGGAAATACAGTCCTGAACGAAGATGATAGAAATGCGTTGCAATCTGATTTAAACAAGATATCAGAGTGGTCGAAAAAATGGCAGATGCCCTTCAATGTCGATAAATGTCAGGTGCTGCAGGTTGGTAGCAGAAATATGAAATACAAATACGAAATGAATGGCAAACAAATAAAAACCGCAACGGTAGTAAAAGACCTAGGGGTACTAATATCTGAAAACCTAAAAACTTCCGACCAATGTATAGCAGCTGCAAATAAGGCAAACATAGCATTGGGCTTTATTAAACGAAAATTTACATATAAACATGAAAACGTAATAGTGCCACTGTTCAAAAGTATGGTGAGGCCCCACCTTGAATATGGTGTGCAGTTCTGGTCACCTTATCTGATCAAGGACATTGTAAGACTCGAGTCAGTACAGCGTAGAGCGACGAAGATGATACCCTCATTAAGAAATAAACCATATGAAGAAAGACTTAAACGATTGAACCTGTTCTCATTAAAAAAGAGGAGGTTGAGGGGTCAGCTTATTGAGTGCTTTAAGATACTAAAAGGTTTCGACAAAGTCGATGTAAATGCACTATTCACATTAAACAATACTAATCAAACTCGCGGAAATGGAATGAAATTAAAAACCAAAAAGGCAAATCTAGATGTCACAAAGAGTTTCTTCACCTACAGTGTGGCGACAGAGTGGAATAAACTACCAGCGAGAGTGGTGGAGAGCGACACAATAAACGCCTTCAAGGGAAGGCTTGACCTCTATCTGCAGAGGGCTGGGGTGATATGAATGAAAAAAAAAAAAAAAAAAAAAAATGTATGTATATGTATGTGTGTGCACTGTACAGTATGTATATATATACTGTATATATATGTGTGTATGTATGTATGTGTATATGTATGTGTATATATATGTATATGTATGTATGTGTATGTGTGTATGTGTATATATGCATATATGCATATTATAGTTTGTAAGGCCAGACTGCCTAGTAAGGACCTTGAGGTCTGTGTGGTCTGTGTATCTATGTAGCTCTATGTAGCTCACACACACACATTGTCAATCTTTTACCGGAACACAAGGACACAAGAAGGAAAACCAACACACGCCCATTACTCTCTCTCTCTCTCACACACACACACACACACACACACACACACACACACACACACACACACACACACACACACACACACACACACACACACACACACACACACATTGTCAATCTTTTACCGGAACACAAGGACACAAGAAGGAAAACCAACACACGCCCATTACTCTCTCTCTCTCTCTCTCTCACACACACACACACACACACACACACACACACACACACACACACACACACACACACACACACACACATTGTCAATCTTTTACCGGAACACAAGGACACAAGAAGGAAAACCAACACACGCCCATTACTCTCTCTCTCTCTCTCTCTCTCTCTCACACACACACACACACACACACACACACACACACACACACACACAGGGAAGTGTGGCGGAGTGGTCTTGCCACTGGACTGGTAATCCAATGGACCCGGGTTCGAATCCCACTATGTCAATGCGAAGATATTATTGGGATGGAATTTGTGCTGTACCTGGTATCAGTGCATTACCACAGCACACCGAAATGCCAAAAAAATACCCTCATTGTTCCCTGATTAAATAGCATTTTATGAATATTCCCATATTAAAATATATGCTGCAGGGGGGCAATGCCTAGTGAGTTAATTGCTCAATAGGTGGCGTTCTGAGAGTGAGGGTCCGAGTGTGGGGGATGAGACTGTGAAGCGCAGAGGCGAGGCGGCTTCAGAGATGGAGTTGCTTCGAGCCGTGAAGCTTCGCATGTCTCACGGGCCTCACTGTGTTCAGCGGTTGTTGTTGTTGTTGTTCCCCAAGCTGCCTGGCCGAACAGCCCCAAGGCCCCGAGCAAGGCCAAGGCCATAACTGAGCGCCCCCACACAATCCTCCCTGCCGACCACAATAAAGCCTGGGTGACCGAAACCACTCCATGGCGGGGATCTGAGGAGGGTGCGGAAACGCCCGGGAAACCAAAGCCCCACCCAGGGCCCTGTGCCCCTCAGCAATTATGAAGAGAAAGTTGAGGGGCAAAGGAAAAATGTGACGCTTTGGCTTCCAATCTTGGTAGATTGGGAGGTCAATCCACGGAAGAGACGCCGTCACTTGAGATCTAGAAGATATATAAGTAAAAGGAACAGTCAGAGTAAGCTATGGGTATGGCAGAGATCGCTCAGTTCTCACTCTGATAGACCAGCCCATCACCAGTGTTCAGCGGTAGAGTGTAAAGGCTATCAGCCTATGCCAGAGAGGGAGTAATTGGAATATAGAAAAAAAAAAAAAAACACTCAAACACACACACAAGGAAAACCAACACACGCCCATTACTCTCTCCGCCTCTCAAGTCAGTCAGGTCAATGGCTCAAGGGAACGACAGATACACACACATAAACACACATACGACAGAGATACATAATTCATACATAGATACACACACACCCAAGCAAGAGGATCAAACGTCAACACCAGACTAAATGAAAGCAATGTCAACAACAGCGCAGAGACGACCCAGTGTTGCCAATTTAGCTACTTTCCCGCTGGATCTAGAGGCGTTTTCTTCGATCTACAGGCACATTTTACATCTAGCGACATTAAGGGGGGATGGTTCACTTTTTGGGCGATTTTTGCGTGTATTCATTATGTTTCTAGTTTCCTCCCTAGACCTCCATCAAAAAAAAAAAAAAAATATATATATAAATCCATTATTTCCCCCTTGTAGATTAATTTGTACATTTTTCGGTAGAAAAATGTCCTGGTCGAAGGCCGGTTCTTCAAACATTACAGGCTCACTATCGTTATAATATATGTCGCTGATGTAAACATGTGCCTCTAGATCGAAGTAAATATTTTTTTTTTTTTTTTTTCTATGAGTAAGGGAGGCAAAAAGCAGAACTGCCCGCAGCGAGTGCCTCCCCCAGAGTTGAAAGAGTGACAGGGCCAAAATGCCTGGACACACGGAATTTGAAGCAATTTAAGTCATAGGAAGAGGGAAAGACTGATGCTGGGAAAGAGTTTCAGAGCTCAGCTGTTTTATAGAAGAAAGTCCGAGAGTAACTTTGCACTCTTGGGTTGGAGAGTTGCACAGATATAGATCTAGCGGGAAAGTAGCTAAATTGGCAACACTGTTCCCGACTGCCAAAGAAGGGTGGTTACTGGGAGTGCTATTCCGGAGGGTCGCCGGCTTGTTATTTTTAGTCTTTCTCTCCTTTTCTATCTTTCCCTAGCTTGTATCCATTCGGCCCCATTCAGCCAACTGTTTTAAGACGTTTATCCCCATCCAGGTGTCAATTTCTTTCTGGCGAGCGATAGCGAGCCAGCATTGTATGGGAAAATCCGGCTTCATTTTTCTATCGAAAAATTTACAAATTTAGCTTGCTGGCAAAACCAAAATATATATATGCTGGCTCGCTACCGCTCGCCAGGAAAATATTGACACCTGGATGGGGGTAAACGTCTTAAAACAGTAGGGTGAATGGGACCGAATGGATACAAGCCAAAGAGAGAGAGAGAGATAGAGATGTCAGTGATACGGTGGTTACTGGGAGAGGGTCGCGAACCAGCCAGCCAGTCTGTCGCATCAATCTATCTCAAGCTGCCCCAGGCGACCTAAGCGATGTCTTAAGTTGATTGGTGAAACTCAGATACACCAGACGACACACCACACACACACACACACACACACACACACACACACACACACACACACACACACACACACACACACACACACACACACACACACACACACACACACAGCCCGTAGCCTAGTAGGTAGAGCTCTCGTCTCACACACGAGGGGTCGGGGGTTCAATCCCCGGCCGGGCGGAGACAAATTGGGCTTGTCTCCTTTCATGTGTTAGCCTCAGTTCACCTAGCTGTAAATAGGTACCTGGAATAAGTGGACGACGTTGTGACGTCCCATCTGGGGTTGGCAAAAATGGTACAAGGCGAGATGGGTATCATATGGTTCACCTAAGCTGATGGCTACCTAAGCCTTCGGGCGAGACAGTACCGTCTATAGTGAGAATGGTACCATACAGATCCACCCTAAGCCATCGTTTCCGATGTCGTGTCGCCAATTGGCTAAAATACAGACTACACACACATCCACAGCCATTCCAACAGTACATAAAACACTTAACATGCATTTCACGCAATACATTCCCAGTTAAGGAGGCGCGATAATAATGAGCTTAGCTCGCATTGCGTTGATTCCCCTTGACGAACAAGTAACTGAGTAACACACACACACACACACACACACACACACACACAGATATGGCCGGACTTCTCCATACAATGCTGGCTCTCGAAGAAATCGACACTTGGATGTGGGTAAACGTCATAAAACAGTTGGCTGAATGGGGCCGAATGGATACAAGCCAGGGAAAGAGAGAAAAGGAGAGAAAGATAACAAACAAAAAACCAATGACTCCCCTTAATGGTATAATATGGTACTACGGATGTAACCAGTAATCGTTATCATGTTCAGTGCTTGTGCTGAGTATCAACCAATGACTCCCCTTAATGGTATAATATGGTACTACGGATGTAACCAGTAATCGTTATCATGTTCAGTGCTTGTGCTGAGTATCAACCAATGACTCCCCTTAATGGTATAATATGGTACTACGGATGTAACCAGTAATCGTTATCATGTTCAGTGCTTGTGCTGAGTATCAACCAATGACTCCCCTTAATGGTATAATATGGTACTACGGATGTAACCAGTAATCGTTATCATGTTCAGTGCTTGTGCTGAGTATCAACCAATGACTCCCCTTAATGGTATAATATGGTACTACGGATGTAACCAGTAATCGTTATCATGTTCAGTGCTTGTGCTGAGTATCAACCAATGACTCCCCTTAATGGTATAATATGGTACTACGGATGTAACCAGTAATCGTTATCATGTTCAGTGCTTGTGCTGAGTATCAACCAATGACTCCCCTTAATGGTATAATATGGTACTACGGATGTAACCAGTAATCGTTATCATGTTCAGTGCTTGTGCTGAGTATCAACCAGAAGTGTGAATATTGAGTGATGAGTAAGTAGATGCTGTACGATTGTTTCCATTGGTTAAACCATTAATTAGAAAACAATAAATTGTAAGGAAATTAAACTAATGTTTGTGGTTCAATATCATTTTAGCAATAACAACAAAGGTCCTGCATTAGGAATATATATATACCGTATATATATATACAGTATATACTGTATATAGAAGACAGTAACAATATATACTGTATATGGTAGACAGTAACAGCAACACGGGAACTTAGAAACCTCTTGGGACTCCGTGTTTATTTTCCTTCCTTCCCTGTGGATATTCAGCATCTATATATATATATATATTGTGTAATAGACCAAACTAGGCAATAGGTAATCCAATGGTTGTGTAGGATATACAATTATACAAAGCCTAGTATCAATCTGGACTAACACACCATCTGTCTGTGAAGCCAAACACCAACCCGTCACTCCAGATAATGGCTTGGACGGACTGGCCTCTCTATTATCAGGCTTAAGGGGATACTACAACATATTTAGGGACCTCCTTCTCCCTCGTGTTTAGCATGTTAGTTTTGATATTTTAAGACGTTTCTTCCATTAGTTTGACGATTTTAATACCTTTTGCCCCATTTCTTTGTCAATATTAAGAACTTTCGTGCCATTTAGGTGTCAATTCTTTCCTGGTGAGCGATAGCGAGCCTGTAATTTTATGAGAAAGCGGCCGACATTTTTCTACCGAAAAATTTACAAATTTAGCTTGCAGGGGGGTCTATGGGATGTATTTCTAAGCTTGATGGAGGTCTAGCGAGGAAACTAAAAAAATAAATGAATACATTAATTAATAGCTCAAAAAACCTGCCACTGCCCCCTTAATGAGGTGCTTGGCTGTGTGGGCAGAGTAAGGGAAGGGAAGGTTGGTGTATATGTGACCGGTGTAGAAGGTAGGGTTCCTATCGCTCGCCAGGCTAAAATCGACACCTAAATGGCACGAAAGGTCTTAAAATTGACAACGATATAGGGTAAAAATCGTCAAATGATTGGGCCGAACGTCTTATAATTTGAAAACTAATGGGGCTAAACATGAGGAAGAAGATGGGGGACCAGAAAAACGAGCCATGACCCCGCAATACAATAAACCCGCCACCCAGCTCGCTATACTCCATTGTAAACGAGCCATGACCCCGCAATACAATAAACCCGCCACCCAGCTCGCTATACTCCATTGTAAACGAGCCATGACCCCGCAATACAATAAACCCGCCACCCAGCTCGCTATACTCCATTGTAAACGAGCCATGACCCCGCAATACAATAAACCCGCCACCCAGCTCGCTATACTCCATTGTAAACGAGCCATGACCCCGCAATACAATAAACCCGCCACCCAGCTCGCTATACTCCATTGTAAACGAGCCATGACCCCGCAATACAATAAACCCGCCACCCAGCTCGCTATACTCCATTGTAAACGAGCCATGACCCCGCAATACAATAAACCCGCCACCCAGCTCGCTATACTCCATTGTAAACGAGCCATGACCCCGCAATACAATAAACCCGCCACCCAGCTCGCTATACTCCATTGTAAACGAGCCATGACCCCGCAATACAATAAACCCGCCACCCAGCTCGCTATACTCCATTGTAAACGAGCCATGACCCCGCAATACAATAAACCCGCCACCCAGCTCGCTATACTCCATTGTAAACGAGCCATGACCCCGCAATACAATAAACCCGCCACCCAGCTCGCTATACTCCATTGTAAACGAGCCATGACCCCGCAATACAATAAACCCGCCACCCAGCTCGCTATACTCCATTGTAAACGAGCCATGACCCCGCAATACAATAAACCCGCCACCCAGCTCGCTATACTCCATTGTAAACGAGCCATGACCCCGCAATACAATAAACCCGCCACCCAGCTCGCTATACTCCATTGTAAACGAGCCATGACCCCGCAATACAATAAACCCGCCACCCAGCTCGCTATACTCCATTGTAAACGAGCCATGACCCCGCAATACAATAAACCCGCCACCCAGCTCGCTATACTCCATTGTAAACGAGCCATGACCCCGCAATACAATAAACCCGCCACCCAGCTCGCTATACTCCATTGTAAACGAGCCATGACCCCGCAATACAATAAACCCGCCACCCAGCTCGCTATACTCCATTGTAAACGAGCCATGACCCCGCAATACAATAAACCCGCCACCCAGCTCGCTATACTCCATTGTAAACGAGCCATGACCCCGCAATACAATAAACCCGCCACCCAGCTCGCTATACTCCATTGTAAACGAGCCATGACCCCGCAATACAATAAACCCGCCACCCAGCTCGCTATACTCCATTGTAAACGAGCCATGACCCCGCAATACAATAAACCCGCCACCCAGCTCGCTATACTCCATTGTAAACGAGCCATGACCCCGCAATACAATAAACCCGCCACCCAGCTCGCTATACTCCATTGTAAACGAGCCATGACCCCGCAATACAATAAACCCGCCACCCAGCTCGCTATACTCCATTGTAAACGAGCCATGACCCCGCAATACAATAAACCCGCCACCCAGCTCGCTATACTCCATTGTAAACGAGCCATGACCCCGCAATACAATAAACCCGCCACCCAGCTCGCTATACTCCATTGTAAACGAGCCATGACCCCGCAATACAATAAACCCGCCACCCAGCTCGCTATACTCCATTGTAAACGAGCCATGACCCCGCAATACAATAAACCCGCCACCCAGCTCGCTATACTCCATTGTAAACGAGCCATGACCCCGCAATACAATAAACCCGCCACCCAGCTCGCTATACTCCATTGTAAACGAGCCATGACCCCGCAATACAATAAACCCGCCACCCAGCTCGCTATACTCCATTGTAAACGAGCCATGACCCCGCAATACAATAAACCCGCCACCCAGCTCGCTATACTCCATTGTAAACGAGCCATGACCCCGCAATACAATAAACCCGCCACCCAGCTCGCTATACTCCATTGTAAACGAGCCATGACCCCGCAATACAATAAACCCGCCACCCAGCTCGCTATACTCCATTGCTAGCTCGCTATACTCCATTGTAATCACGACCATAATCCATTATAGTGAACAATTGGTCCTGGTTGTGACAGTCTGCGCGCGCACTATAGTCCGTTCATTATAAGTTGGGTAGAAGTCGTAACCCCTAACCTCTCATAACCCCTGTCAATATTTACCTGACGAGCGGTAGCGAGCCAGTATATATATATACAGCATTTTTGTTTTGACAGCAAGCTAAATTTGTACATTTTTCGATAGAAAAATGTCTCCGGCGAAGCCGGATTTCTCCATACAATGCTGGAAGAAATCGACACCTGGATGGGGATAAACGTCTTAAAACAGATCAGATCAGATGAAGTATTGAGGGATAAGCCTTGACAACGGCACCATAAGTTGGCTGAATGGGGCCGAATGGATACAAGCCAGGGAAAGAGTTAAAAGGAGAGAAAGATACAAAATAAAAGCCGATGACCCCCTTAATAACGTATAATGCCATACACTATTTGCATTGACAAGATCGTGTATGTAGTTATAACAAGACATGTCGTTAATTACGTTTATTGTGTTTAATTGCAGATAAGACATGTTATTAATTAATCATATTGTTTTTAATTGCAGATAAGATGTATTTCTAATTAAGCATCTATCTATCTATATATCTATCTACCTACCATTGAGATAAGATGTATTTCTAATGAAGCATCTATCTATCTATATATCTATCTATCTACCATTGAGATAAGATATATTTCTAATTAAGCATCTATCTATCTATATATCTATCTATCTACCATTGAGATAAGATGTATTTCTAATTAAGCATCTATCTATCTATATATCTATCTATCTACCATTGAGATAAGATATATTTCTAATTAAGCATCTATCTATCTATATATCTATCTATCTGTATATATGTAAAATGTTACCATGTAACCTTTTATGAAATAAAGAATTAACTAACTATCTACCATTGAGATAAGATGTATTTCTAATTAAGCATCTATCTATCTATATATCTATCTATCTACCATTGAGATAAGATATATTATTAATTAAGCATCTATCTATCTATATATCTATCTATCTACCATTGAGATAAGATATATTATTAATTAAGCATCTATCTATCTATATATCTATCTATCTACCATTGAGATAAGATATATTATTAATTAAGCATCTATCTATCTATATATCTATCTATCTACCATTGAGATAAGATATATTATTAATTAAGCATCTATCTATCTATCTATCTATCTACCATTCCCCATTTGTCTGTTATTTTGTTATGTTTTTAGTATATTGTGTTAATTGCAGATAAGACATGTAATTAATCCATTATATTGTGTTTACTTGCAGGGAGCCTTGAGATCACCACCAGTACAGAGGAGGATGGTGGGAAATACGAGTGTGTGGCCGAGAACTCTGTGGGAACCGCCTTTAGTGACCTCGTCAGTCTTTACGTTAGAGGTGAGTACAATATTATAACACTTTCTACATCCTATATCTCTCGCTCTCTCACTCGCGCTCTCTCTCTCGCTCTCGCTCTCGCTCTCTCGCTCTCGCTCTCGCTCTCGCTCTCTCGCTCTCGCTCTCGCTCTCGCTCTCTCTCTCTCGCTCTCTCTCTCGCTCTCGCTCTCGCTCTCGCTCTCGCTCTCTCTCTCTCTCTCTCTCGCTCTCTCTCTCTCTCGCTCTCTCTCTCTCTCTCTCTCTCTCTCTCTCTCTCTCTCTCTCTCTCTCTCGCTCTCTCTCTCTCTCTCTCTCTCTCTCTCTCTCTCTCTCATTATATTCCTTCTTATACAGTTGCACTAAATGTATTCAAGGCTGCCGAACTAAATATGTTATGAAATGTTTCCATTCAATACAGTGCTAATTATAACTCCAATATAATTATGTCAAATGTGTTCATATGCTCGAAGCTTGTACGTGTTGATACCTATCAAGTGTTTGAAAATGTGTATATCATAACATGGATGAAACTTTTTTATTTTCTATTACTTCATTTTTTTTTTTTTCATTTTTTTTTTCAATTGCCATTTTCATTTTAATTTTGTTGTTGTTGTGGGGGGGGGGGGGGGGCGGGGGGGGGGGTTCATATATCATCTCGTATATACAGTATGTGTGTGGTAAATTAGAGCCCTTACCAGCTAATAGACATTGGTTATTTGAAGTCTACAGTTTTGTTCGTCAACTCGTTTATAGTTTGGCTTTAAGGGGAGGTATTTAGTTTGTTCCCTAGACCTCCATCAAGCTTAAAATTACACCCCCTTGAGTCCCTTCCAAGATAAATTTGTACATTTTTCGGTAGAAAAATTTCCCGGCCGAAGGCCGGTTCCTCTTAAATTACAGGCTCGCTATCGCTCGCCAGGATAAAATCGACACCTGAATTGCACGAAAGGTCTTAATATGGGGTTAAAAAATTTAAAATCGCTAAACTAATGGGGCAAACGTTTTATAATATCAAAAGCAATGGGGCTAAACATGAGGGAGAAAGGGGTCAAGAAAAAAATCCCTCAAGTGGAGATCTCCCCTTAAGGGGGTACTGCTTGGTTTTTGAGTCTATGTATTTATTAATTTATATATTTTTGAGTTTCCTCGCTAGACCTCAATCAAGCTTTAAAAAAACACGCCCTAGACCCCCTTTCAAGATAAATTTGTACATTTTTCGGTAGAAAAATTACTGGCTCGCTATCGCTCACCAGGAAACAAAATCAACACTTTTTTTTTTTCTATGTGATTGAGGGAGGCAAAAGGCATAACTGCCTATAGCGAGTGCCTCCCCCATAGTTGAAAGAGTGACAGGGCCAAAATCAAGGGACGTTCGAGCCAAAATGCCTGGACACACGGAGTTTGAAGCCATTTAAGTCATAGGAAGAGGGAAAGACCGATTCTGGGAGAGAGTTCCAGAGCTCAGATGTTGAGTAGAAGAAAGTTTGAGAGTAACGTTTCACTCTTGGGTTGGAGAGTTGCACAGAGTAGGGGTGGGATTGAGTTGCAAGACGGGTACCACGTGCCCTACGTAAAGGAGGTGGTATGCACTGGGATAGCTCTGAGGAACACTGATTATTATAGTAGCGATAGAATAGCGAGAGAGATGCAACATTGCGGCGGAGAGAGAGAGATTGCAGAGAGTTGGTGAGTGGACGGGAGTTAATGATACGAAAGGCCTTCCTTTCAACTTTGTCTAGGAGAGCGGTGTGAGAGGAACCTCCCCACACATGTGAACAATACTCAATACAAGGGCGCACTATGCCCCTGTACAGAGCAAGAAGCTGTGCAGGGGAAAAGAACCCCCTAAGGCGGTTGAGCACACCCAGCTTCTGGGAGGCTGCCTTAGCAAGACCTAAATATATATACTGAGGCACACACCCCATTTGTTTACAGAGGCACACACCCCATTTGTTTACAGAGACACACACCCCATTTGTTTACAGAGGCACACACCCCATTTGTTTACAGAGGCACACACCCCATTTGTTTACAGAGGCACACACCCCATTTGTTTACAGAGGCACACACCCCATTTGTTTACAGAGGCACACACCCCATTTGTTTACAGAGGCACACACCCCATTTGTTTACAGAGGCACACACCCCATTTGTTTACAGAGGCACACACCCCATTTGTTTACAGAGGCACACACCCCATTTGTTTACAGAGGCACACACCCCATTCGTTTACAGAGGCACACACCCCATTTGTTTACTGAGGCACACACCCCATTTGTTTACAGAGGCACACACCCCATTTGTTTACAGAGGCACACACCCCATTTGTTTACAGAGGCACACACCCCATTTGTTTACAGAGGCACAGACCCCATTTGTTTACAGCTGAATGTACTCTATGTATGAATGTATTTATTTAATTTTGTATTATTTTATATTATTATGTATTTATTTATTTATTACAGCTGCATATACTGTATGTATGAATGTATTTATGTATTTTTAGAACTGCGGAAATTATCAGATCACCTAAGGGAAACAAAAAGAAAAACAAATATATACGGTATATGGAGAAGTCCTTACCTTTGGATACCTTATGATGTGTTCGCCACTCTTCTAGCGGCACCAAGGAGCGCGACGCCCCTCGTTATGGGTGGTGATTTGGTGCAGTAGACTGTTTGAAACGACAGCTCGCTCCCTTGCGAGGATGGGCTCGTCTGGCACTTTTTGCAGTTCGACATCTAGGGCTCTCTTGAAGTTGTCTAACGAGATGTCCCTCATGTCTCTTACTCGCCGTGGGAGTTTGTTGAAGAGACGTGGGCCTCTGTGTGATAACCAGCCCTCTCGCAGAGAGCCCATAGCACCCCTGTTATTCATCCGAGGGATTTCGCATTCCCAGCCTCTCCTATCACTGAATTTCATGACTATCGGAGTATGTAGGTTTGGTACTAAACCCTCTGCGATTTTCCACGTGTATATTATTAGGTAACGTTCTCTTCTACGTTCCAGTGAGTACAGATTCAGTGCTCTTAAACGCTCCCAATAGTGTAGATGTTTTTATCGAACTTATATGCGAAGTGAAATTTCTTTGTACACTCTCTTTGTCATTTATTTCACCTGCTTTGTATGGGGATGTTAATACGCTACAGTACTCAAGCCGCGGTAGCACTAGAGATTTGAAGAGCGTTATCATAGGCAATTCACCGCGTGTTTTAAAAGTACGCAGAATCCAACCCGTTAGACGTTTCGCAGCCGCCACTTTGACCTGGTTATGTACAGTACTTTGAAACCCATATTTTCAGACATTAATACCCCAAGGTCTTTCACACTGTCTTTCCGTTCTATTATGTGGTTAGATTCTGTTAAGTAATTTGTAATTTCTTTAACACCATTATTATCTCCGTACCGTATTAATTGGAATTTTTCCTCATTGAATTGCATGTTGTTTTCCCTGGTCCACTGGAACACTACATTCATGTCTTCCTGCAGTCGGCCCGTGTCCTCTTGTGTGTTTACTATCTTGCTTAATTTTGTGTCATCAGCAAAAGACGACACCGTACTGTGTCTGGTGTTGGTATCTATGTCGCAAATTAGTATGAGGAACAGAAGGGGCGCTAGCACTGTTCCTTGGGGCACTGAGCTTTTGACATCCGAAGTCTCAGATGTGACTTGGTTTACTGCTACTGATTTTTTCGGTTTACGAGGAAATTGTATATCCACCGTCCGATTTTCCCAGTTATACCTTTTGCTTTCAGTTTGTGGGCTATTATACCATGGTCACATTTATCAAATGCCTTAGCAAAATCGGTGTAAATGACATCCACGTCTGAATAACATAGGTCCTTCTTAACTCTCTCCGACATATGACGCGATTTTGAGCCTATAAGGGATACTTTAAAACCTTTGTTACCATCAGGGGTATTTATAAACCTTTAGTTTAGTTACTTCAACCTCTGCAGTTGTCTTTGAGTTAACTGTGTTGAGCCTATTGGGGATACTTTAAAGCCTTTGTTACCATCAGGGGTATTTACAAACCTTTAGTTTAGTTACTTCAACCTCTGCAGTTGTCTTTGAGTTAGCTGTGTTGAGCCTATTGGGGATACTTTAAAGCCTTTGTTACCATCAGGGGTATTTATAAACCTTTAGTTTAGTTACTTCAACCTCTGCAGTTGTCTTTGAGTTAGCTGTGTTGAGCCTATTGGGGATACTTTAAAGCCTTTGTTACCATCAGGGGTATTTACAAACCTTTAGTATAGTTACTTCAACCTGCAGTTGTCTTTGAGTTAGCTGTGGGCAGAAAACTAATTTTGGAGAGGTAATTATAAGAGTGAGAGAACTCTATTTCGTATTGCTAATCTGGCAACCTCTGCGTCATATGAGTCTGAAAGGGTTAAGCTATATAAAATCATCTTATTTGATTCTGGTTACCATTACAGGATTTTCTTTAGCTCTTTTCCTTACATAAAACCTTTTCACATAAAATACCACTCTTGTATAATACTCACTTATCATTGAGTTATTTATAAAGTAAAGTAGAAGTGACCTCCCACCAGAGCAAGAAGCAGTACTGTACTGTACTACTTTTACTTCTAAGTGCTGGGTAGATCGCCCGATTGGGTGGCACTGCAATGGGGGCATTGGCCCGGCGCCGCCCGGATGGGGGGGGGGCATTGGCCCAGGGGTACAAGCCTGTGGGCTGATGATCCCCTTCCCTGCAGATATAATTTCACCCTGGCCCCTTCGAGGGCCCGAGCATTTGGAGCGGCTTTGATCAACCGCACTCGTGACTGTTCAGCCAGACAGTCTGCGTTGGAGAAGCTACCGGTACGCATTTTGAGATAAGACATTATTATAAGATAGGACTATGATGCGTTTCAGTAGTATTTTGAGATAAGACATTATTATAAGATAGGACTATGATGTGTTTCAGTAGTATTTTGGTATCATTAGACAATTTTATTCAGTTTAGGAGGGATCTGTGGGCGTCTGAGGCAGTCGAGTTGGTTGCGACCCCTTAGATTCCTAGAGGTCCTTCCTAAACTGCATAAAATCGTCTAATAATAGCCAAGATAAAGCGTAAAGCCGCGTCATAATAGGGGTTAGCGTATTTGCAAAGTATTGAGCAATTTATTTACCTTGGGAAAGTTGAAGTCTGATTCGCGCTGGCAATTTTAACCCTCTGAACTCGGATACTCTCGCGCTTTAAATGTTCACAACCTCACAACCTAGAAGCTTGTCTTTCTCTGTGGACAAAACTGACTTTAAACTTGTATGTACTGTATGTATGTACCTACCCTATGTGAGAGTGAAGCCAGAAAAGGAAGTTGGAGCTGTAAACATGTGTCAGAGAGGATTGTCTCTGACACATGCAGGCAGAGATGCCAACCCTATCAAGATGTACACACCAGATGATCAGCATAGGGGTGCAGATACTTCATTGACCGAGTGTTCATATACCCAACCGTGCTATGGCCTTAACCCTTTGAAGCTCTTGACGCGTTTTAGCATACACATACATAACATTTTAAGACTGAGTGTTCCACACATAAGTGCAGTTTCAGTCTCTTGTCCTAATGGCGGCGTTCCAGGCAACCCTGTTAAGGGCTGCTTCACTTGTCAAGTTCTTGGATTTGAGATCGGCGCGTATAGTCCGATCCCAGGTCTTCCTCGGTCCACCCCTTGGTGCAGCTCCCTCCACAATCACAGACCTGCATTTTTTCACCCAATTTTGTTAATCCATTCTCTCCACATGTCCATACCATCCCAGTCTACTTTTTTTATATTCCAACTTACTTCCTCTCGGGCATAGGCTGAGAGCCTTAACATTCACCGCTTTACAGTGAAGCCCGTGAGGTCTTGTTCCAGTCTAGGGAGTGAGACATGTGAAGCACATAGAGTACAACGAGCACCTGCCATCTTGCCTTCACATGAGGCACGGTGCTCACTCATGGCCCGAAACGACCCCATCTCTGAAGCCACCTCGTTCCCGTGATTCACTGTCTCACCCCCTACACTCGGACTCTCATACTTACACACACACAACGCCACCTGTTGAGCAGATAACTCACCAGGCATTGCACCCCTATAGCATATTTTGAATATGGGAATATTCATACAGGGAACAATGAGGGTATTTTATTGACGTTTCGGTGGGCTTGTGGTAATGCACTGATACAGCACAAATTCCATCCCAATAATATCTTCCCATTGATACATCGGGATTTGAACCCGGGACCTTTGGATTACCAATTATCATTACTTGTACGCATCACCTCGCTAATACTCTTTATACCTAAACGTCTCCTCAGCTCAACATTTGTTATTCTATCCTGTAGCCTGGCCCCACACATCCATCTCACCATTCTCATCTCATTACGCTCCATTCTGTTGACATCCTCTACTTTAACGGCCCATGTTTCTGAGGCATACGTCATTGCACTTCTAACACATGAGGCATACACCTTTCCCTTCAGGGGGAGAGGCATTCTTTTCATGGTCAGGATTGGCGTCAATTCTCTGAACTTCCCCCATCCACACCTAATTCTAGCAACAGTGGCAGCCTCGGCCCCACCACCGGCAGAGATGGTATCTCCTAGGTAACAAAACTTGTTCACCAGCTCCAAAGACTCATTTCCAAAATTCACAGCCACAGGATCATCACTTAACACAAGCTCGCCTTTGCACACTACGCACTCAAATTTCTCTATTTCTGACTTATCCTTCGGCAGGGGTCCCTTTATTCTACTACAGCGCTTACTCCCATGGTGTACCCAACATCGACAGATGCTACATTGAATTGAGTTAACGCCCACTCCCTTTCCACACACTGCACATGGGTATGCACCGCTCTTTTCCACATTGCCTCGTCTCAATCTACAATGCATAACCTTGGTTTTGTTAATATTGACTCTTAAACCCTTGCTCACCATGCCCTCTCTCCACTGCGTTTTAGCAGTTTATTTTGGCTATCATTAGACGATTTTATGCAGCTTAGGAAGTATATGTGGGTATTAAAAGGGTAAATACTATCTCAATTAACCTTTTGACTTCCATATACCGTTACTAATCTGAATAAAATCGTCTAATAGTAGCCAGAAACAACAGAAACGCGTATTGGAGCTTGAAAGAGTTAATACTTAGACGAATGGAAGGGGTAATTGATGGGGCACTTAACCACAATTGAAGGGGTAATTGATGGGGCACTTAACCACAATGGAAGGCATCGCTAGGAATTACTACAGACTCTTTATAACAGGTAAGACATGACAATTTACCATCAGGTGGGAAGTAATAGTCTAATGGTAACCAAAATAGGACGAGAATAACCTACTGGTGGTGAAGGGGTTAAGGGGAGATGGGTCAGGGTTTTCCGGTCCCCCCTTCTCCCTCGTGTTTAGCCCCATTGGTTAGGGGGTTAAGAGGGGATGGGTGTATTTATTGGCTCATTTATGAATCTAATTACAGTATTTTTTTAGTTCCTCCCTAGACCTACATCAATATGAACTTGTACATGTATGTATGTATGTTTTAAAACTTGTACATGTATGAACTTGTACATGTATGTATGTATGTTTTAAACTTGTACATGTATGTATGTATGTTTTAAACTTGTACATGTATGTATGTATGTTTTAAACTTGTACATGTATGTATGTATGTTTTAAACTTGTACATGTATGTATGTATGTTTTAAACTTGTACATGTATGTATGTATGTTTTCGATAGAAAAATGTCCCAGCTGATTGCCTCTTAAATTACAGGCTCGCTATTGCTCGCCAGATTTTTTTTTACACCTAAGTGACACAAAAAGTCTTAGTAGGCCTATAGACAAAGAAATGGGGCGAAAGGTCTGAAAATCGTCAACCTAATGGGCTGAACGTCTTAAAATCTGAAAACTAATGGGGCTAAGCACGAAGGGGGACCAGAAAAACGACCCACCTCCCCTCGAAGGCTAAAGGCATATTACGGACACTTGAATTGACCGTTTCTGACCTAATTTAGACCCATTATTTCTACAGTGTAAATTTATATTTTGTTTTATGCCAAAGGATGCATAAGGTGTTGATATTCGTTGTGAGCATCCTGGGTTCGAATCCACGGACTGCCACATGTGTTTGTAAATTTCATAAATCGATTTTAGGAGTATAGTTGGTTGTTGGAAGGAACATAATAATTTAAATATTTTGTTAATGTTTCTTTTAGGTTTAATTTAACTTAAGGGAGCCCACCTCACTTTTTTCTCTTTCTCTCCCTTTCTCTTTGGCTTGTATCCGTTCAGCCCCATTCAGCCTACTGTTTTAACACGTTTACCCCCATCCAGGTGTCAATATTTTCCTGGCGAGCGAAAGCAAGCCAGCATTGTATGGAGAAATCCGGCTTTGCCGGAGATTTTTTTTTATCGAAAAATTTACAAATTTAGTTTGCAAAAAGATATATATGCTGGCTCGCCTGGAAAATATTGACACCTGGATGGGGTAAACGTCATAAAACAGTAGGCTGAATGGGGCCGAATGGATACAAGCCAAGGAGAGAGAGAGAGAAAGAGAAAAAAGCAAGGTAGGCTCCCTTAAGTATGTACAGTATTAAGTATAAGTATCCCAAGCATTCTCATGTTTGTGTGCATTTTGTTTTATATATTTGCAATCTGGTTCAATAGTTCGGGGCCCGATTTCTTCCGCGGCGTCACACGAGCGAGTTTATAGCACAATGACGTAATTTTCCTCTTATTCTGGTTAGGCTACCACTAGACAATTTTCTTGAGCTTATAATCTACCTGCAGGACTCTGAATAACACAGGTCCATCTTAAACTGCATAAAATCGTCCGATCTTAGCTGGAATTGGAGGCATAACAGTTCATGCTGAATGGTTTTAAAACTGACCTCATAAAAGTTGTTAAGCCAGCGTTACATCAGTAAGTTTATCGGCTACATGTATCGGAGTCTTGAATCCATTACAAATTATCATATTATTTTTTGTGGACCCCTTTCTCCCTCATGTTTAGCCCCATTGCTTTTGAAATTTTAAGACTTTCAGCCCATTAGTTTAGCGATTTTAAGAACTTCCAATTTTCTGGAAGTTCCGGTTTCGGCAGCCCCGTTCAGAGCTGCCTCACTGGTCAGGTTTTTATATTCAAGATCAGACCGTATGACTTGATCCCACGTCTTTCTAGGTCTACGCCTCGGTGAAGCTCCCTCTACGTTCATGGACTTGAATTATTTTTAGTAGTTTGTGTCTTGTTTCTTGCGGTTTGAATAATTGTTTTCTAATTTCCAACTTAATGAAGCATAGCAACGTTAAGTGAAGTTTGTGCCCTGATATGAGGTGACTGTAAGTGAGGAATACTAGAGGTCCTTTCTAAGCTACATACCGGTAATCATGTAATGGTAGCCAGAATCTGATCATAAAGGCATCATCGTTTTGAAGGGGTTAATTTATATATATCTAAGCCTTTTAACCCCTTCTGTACCGGAGACGTCTTTTGTATTCTATTCTAGAGATATTTAGACGACTTTGTGCAGTTTGAGAAGTATCTGTGCTTGTAAAAAGGGTTAAGTGAGATAGTTCGAAGCCTGTTAATTGCTGGAGACCCTTTTTAAACTGAATAAAATTGTCTAATAGTAGCCAGAATAAAATTAAAAAGACGTCGTTGGTACAGAAGGGGTTAACCCATTTAGCACCATGACGTAATTCTCATCGTATGCTGGTTACCATTAGTCAATTTTCTTCAGCTTACAATCAACCTCTAGGACTCAACTACCGACAATAATCTTTACCCCTTAACTTCTTATAACTCAAAATGACTGAAAGCAATTGGGCTGACATTTCTATCATTTAGGTAGAGTCCACCAGGAAATAGGTGTGGATATATACAGCCAGTTTGCTCAAGGCCCTTTTGAGTTACGGAGAGGTCAGGGGTCGAGATTTTTGTCAAGTTCGTTGGCGCTAACCATAGTCGATTTTCTTTAGCTTACAATCTATCGCCAGGACTCGACAATCGACCTTCGCGAACTATCCTACTACGATTGCATATATATGAACAAAAAATCTTTGCTTTCCGGACTCCCCCAAATTTGCGGAGGTGTTTGTGTGGAATTGTGAAACGGAATATTAATATTAACGATGATGGTAACCCCTTCTGTTGCGGCGACCTTCTTTTCATGGCATTCTGGCAACTGTTAGGCGATTTTATTCAGTTTAGAAAGGACGTGTATCCATTCAAAGGCTACCGATTCATTCAGTGAAGCCTCTCAGCTACCATACATCCTTCCTAAGCTGAAGAAAATTGTCTAAATATAGCTGGAATCAAATGAAAACCGTCGCCGATACTGAAAGGAATATTAATAATTATAATAATGATAATAATAATAATAATAATAATAATAATAATGATAATGTCAATATTGTACATAAATTGTTGAATACCAAATCAGTAAACCTTTGTTCATGTTATGGTCTTTTATTTAACATATAATTCATTTAGTATTAACCTCTACTTTACCCCAGAGCATTTTACAGTTTATGTAGTTTTCTGCACGAATCCTGTTTCTCACCATCCCAGTGAAATCGTAATTTGGCAGCGTCTCACCCACCTCCCCAATCCACCTCCTACCTTCAACCCACCATTCTTCCTTCCCTTCCATTGTCTGACTCACCCCCTCCACCGGATGGTCTGGAGGCTCTGCGAGATTCCTGAAAGTCGACGTGGAGGCTTCAGCCAGGGCCTGACGTCCCATACAGTCCGAAGGTCTATGGTAACTCTATGGTAACTAATAGAACATAACATGCCTTCCCCTGACGTCTACGGTGTCCACATCCTCCCTGTGAATCCTATCCGTCCTGAGGTCCACTCCGCCCAGGTAGGGTGACATAGCCTAAGGTTGAAGCTTCACAGCTTTACTACCCTAACTCACCTGGTTAACTCACCTGGTAGGGCCGCCAATCGGTAGCGCATGACAGGCCAAGGATTAGGCAGCCCAGGAGATAGCATGACACGCCAGTCAGATGCAACATTTGAATGCACTGGGTGACTGGGGATGCTTGACTATGGGGTGACTGGTAGGCTAGTGTGTGTCGGACCAATAATATGATGGGGTAGTTTATCAGGGGTTGAGATGTTGCTAAACAATGGGAAGGGGGATTTTATGGGTTGAAGAGTGAGTTGTGGAGGTGTTGGATCAATTTATATTTGAATTGAGCAAGGGAGGGGGAATTAACTATTTCAGCTGGTAGGGAGTTCCATTGATGGATTATACGACAGGAGAAAAACCTTTTTCTTGCTTCGGTTTCTGTGTGGGGAACAAAGATCTTGTATTTATGACCTCTTACTCCTTGGTGGGGTGACATAGTGAACAGGTCATGGGGTTTACTGTAATGGGCGAGAGATTATGGAATATTTTGTAACACTGAATAAGGTCGGTCCTCAACAATCTGCCTTTAATTGAAAACAGGTTAAGGTAGAGAGACGATCATGATAAGCGAGACTTGAGTGGTTGGTTACTTGTTTCGACCATCGACGTTGAACAGACTAGAAAATTAAGATCGCCTTGAAATCCAGTATTCCAAACAGAAGCAAAGTCAAGCAAGGGTCTGATGTCGGAGGGAGATCATAAAGGAAGGTGACCGGCATATGGTAGATTTTAGTAGGTTTGTAGCTAGGCTAGGCTATATTCTCAACAAGAAGACAAGAGAAAACAAACTCAGTCTAACTCCGACTCTTAACACATTTCCGGGTAAACCTGACTTTTTGGACCGACAGCGATTTCAGCGAGTTATATATAGGCTAGTGTTGTTTTATACTGAATAGGAGCTGAAATGAGTATTTACCCATTAGTTTTGCAGATGTTTAGGTGACAATCACCACGGTCGATCTGGGGATCCGCCGCTAATGAGCTCGTCCTGGAATCTTCACGACTCTGAATCTTACGATTCTTTACAGGACTGAACATGCCATTTTTATCGGCAATAGCTCAGAGAAGAGTGTTGAGAGGGGAGAAGGGGTGTTGGAGAGAGAGGAAGGTGTTGGAGTGGCTTTGTTATGTGTGTTTTGTCTGTATATGTCGTCAGAATGTCCCCTGACGGTGCAAGCATGTGAAACATGCTAGGACATTATCCAATAATCTAAAAACACGCCCCCCACTAGTGGGGAGGGCTATGAAGTTCAGGGAAAATGAGGGGTTAAAAGCGTAAAAAATACAATACAGCATATGCAATGATGGTTTGACAATAATTTATAATACATGATACATGTATTACATCGTCGCTAATCACTAACTGCCAGCTAGAGAAGGAAGGGCCATGGGGGAGTTGGGGATAGTTTGGGGCTTGGAAGGTGGGGGGTACATTTGAAGCGGACTCTCCCCTTCCACCTGTCCAGGGTGGAGTAGGGAAAGGAAGGACCCACCCCTGAGCAACTTTTAGTATGCGTGAGTGTACACTCACGCGTACATAAAGTTGCTCAGGGGTGGGTCCTTCCTTCCACTACTCCACCCTGGGCAGGTAGAAGGGAGGAGTCGGGTCCATGTCTACCCCCACCTTCCACCCCCAAACTATACCCAACTCCCCCACCTTCCTTCTCTAACTGGTAGTTAGTGATTAGCGACGATTGTTCTCATGCATGTATTTCAAATTATTGTTAAACCATCTTTGCACATGCTTACAATGGCCAACATTTAAAATGTATTAGGAATTTATTGATAAAACGTACTGTATAATTGTATTCTTAAAATAAGTCTTTATACACAATGTGGGTTATATGAATCTCAGCTGTAGTGGTCTATTCATCTCTCTCTCTCTCTCTCTCTCTCTCTCTCTCTCTCTCTCTCTCTCGGTTGCAAAATTATTGGTAAATCTTTTAACTCACACGAATCTAAGAATATCTTCTTCAATCGAGTTGTCAACTTGTGGAATGGGCTTCCCCGAGAAGTTATAGACTGCAGCACCGTTGATTCGTTTAAACTTCGCCTAGACAAATATCTTGCATCAAACCCGCGACTGACTGCGTTTGTAAATGAATAATATTTTATTCCCCCCTCAAATTCATCAAGGATTATTGCGTATAAATATTACTAAGACGTTACTCTCTTTTTCCCAGATATACAAAAGAACACTTGTAACTGTGTTATGTTACTAACCCATCTGTTCCCTGCGAACTTCCTAATCCTGCCACGGACATTAGTTCCAGGGCATAAGTTCCCTTTCCAATTTTCACTTACCCACTCTAAACCACTGTTTGGACACTTGATCCTCCGTGTTTTGCAGGACAAACAGCCTAGAGGGGTCACTAGATATGTTGTTGCTTGATTTCCTTTGTACTCCTTTGTACTCTCTCTCTTTAACACAGACTACGAGGTCAGTTCACTAAAGTTTTTAAAATGTGTAATGGATTTGATGATTTGTATCATAGCAAAATGTTTAGCCTCAATATGAATACAATACGCAACCATGGCTGGCAGTTAGAATTGAAAAGGTTCAGCACTAGTATTTGTGGAAATTGTTTCCCATTTAAGATCTGTTCTACCTGGAACAAACATTCCTCAAACGTTGTAAACATTTCCTCAGTTCGGCAGTTCAAGAAGGCAGTAGATAGTACCGGTAGTATTATGCACACTCTGTAAGGAGTTTAGTGCACTGAAAAATTCTCTCCTTCCACCTCGAATATTTCCCCGAAATGGACCGGAAGGTCTTTGAGATAATAACTATTCCTTGTAACTCTCTTATAGCACACACTTTCTACAACCAAGATTTAACGGGTCTTAATGTGGTAGATTTCCCTTCATTAGCGTGTGTAATGAATGTTGCCTGCATTCGATACACATAGAGTAGAGTTGAGGGTAAAACTGTCAATTAATCCTATTCCTTATTTGGGGGTTTGTAGAGGTGAGAGGCTGGGATCACAGATAGAGACAGAGAAGGGGGGACTGAGAAGGCAAGCCCTACTACTCAAGGGCTCGATACTCAAACCTTACTAACAGTTAACACCGACTTTGATAGTAATTTGTTTAGAGTTTTAAATTTACTTGATTGAACAAAGTGTATAGGCCACTTAGAATTAAATGCAGACCGTTTATAATATGTATGGTATTGAGTAAATGGGAGAAACTGATTCAAATGATAAACAAAACAATCAATAACAGTCACAACACTATTCCAGCCTATCTTTGCCTCTAGTCCTTTCCTTATCAGACATAAAAGCACGACTGTGTAGGTAATTTGAGAATCTAGGAGTAAATCGTAGAGGGCACGTTGATGTGTATTACAATAATGGTGAACATACTATCCTGAATACTGTATGATACTGGATTTAATTACGGTATTATTATATTGAAATCACATTAACTCAGGATCGTAGAAAGTAGTGCAATGAGAGAGAGACACACACACACGCAGAGAGAGAGAGAGAGAGAGAGAGAGAGGCACAAGACCACTACAGCTACGATTCGTGTAACCCACGTTGTGTATAGACTCATTTTGAGAATACAATTATATAGTATATTGTATTTATAAATTCATAATAAATGTTAAATGTTGTCCATTGTAAGCATGTGCATTGATGGTTTACCAATAATTTGCAATACATGAGAACAATCGTCGCTAATCACAAACTAGAGAAGGAAGGTGGGGTAGTAGGGGATAATTTGGGGGTGGAAGGTGGGGTAGACTTGGACCCGACTCCCCCTTCCACCTGTCCAGGGTGGAGTAGGGGGAGGAAGGACCCACCCCTGAGCAACTTTTAGTACGCGTGAGTGTACCTAAAGGGGTTAATTCTGGGCCTAATGTGCTTATATAATAGAGGTTCATATTGGGTTGGAATAATTGAGATTTTTATATTTGTGGTCATATTTGGTTGGTTGGGGGGGGGGGGGGGGGGAAGGGGAAGGGGCTAGGACTGAACAATGATAGAGAGCCCATGTAAGGGGGGGGGGGGGGGGGGGGGGGGGGGAGAGAGAGGATAGTAAATTGTCAGGTTGGGGGGGGGGGGTAAATTGACGGAGGTAGAGCAGTTATGGGGGAAAGGGGGAGGTGGGCGTGACTGAGCAAGGAGAGAGTACCCTGTGGGGGAAAGAGTATCCTGTGGTGGTGGGGGAGGGGGGTACCTGGACCACCTAACCATAGTGTGGGACCAAGGCAGCAGAGGCGGTCATTTGGTGGTTGGACTGTGTGGTGGGAAGGTAACGGTACAGTGGTTATTTTGGGGGTCTATTTATTTTTTAGTTTCCTCCGAGAGTCCCTAGACTTCAATCCAACTTTTTAAAAATCCATTAGATATCCCCCTACTAGATTAATTTGTAAATTTTTCGGTAGAAAATTTTCACGCGAAGGCCAGTGCCTCCACAATTAATGACACGAAAGGTATTCATTCATATTGACAAAGAAATTTTGGGGCGAAATGTATTAAAATAGACAAACTAATGGGGCAAACTTTATAAAGATCTTAAAACTAATGGGGTTAAGTATGAGGAAGGGGACCAGAATAAAGTTGGTGGTTGGACTGTGTGGGAAGGTAACGTGTGCGCGGTACTGAAAGGGTTAAGGGGAGCTGGACACCTTTCTCCCTCATGCTTGTTTGGCGATTTCAATTAAATTAAAAAAAATGATTGACAAACATTTTACATACAGTAGTTTTACAATAAGTTACCTTTAAGACCTTTCGCCCCTTTTCTGTCAATAGTAAGACTTCGTGTCATTTAGCTGTCGATTTTTTGTGGTTGTAGCCTACAAATGGTGGAGTGAAATAGTTCGAAGCCTATTAATTGCTAGAGGTCCTTTTTATACTGAATAAAATCGTCGAATGGTAGCTACAATACAAAAATATAAGACGTCGCCGGTACAGAAGGGGTTAAACCCTTTAACTACCAGTGACGTGTTGTATTTCATCCTAGCTATATTTAGACGATATTATGCAGCTGAGGAAGGATCTGTGGTATTTGAAAGGGTTGGTCGAGATAGTTTGAAGCCTTATTACTGCTAGAGGTCCTTCCTAAGGTAAATATAATCGTCTAATAGTTGCCAGAATATGATGGAAAGGAAGTCCCTGATACAGAAGTGATTAAACCGCATTAATTCGTCTAAATGTAACTGTGTTGGTGGTGTAATGGTTTAGATGTCTTCTGTTCTGTTGTGGGTGTGGTGTCCCGCGTTGGAATCCCGGGAGGACCATATGCTTGCATTGGGGTTTGTAATTGATGATTAATGTTAAGAACGGGTGTTACTTAATTAAAAAGGCGTCACCGGTACAGAAGGGGTTAATGGCATATAAACTATCACAACTACAGCTTTCTGACGCCCACACAACCCTTCCTAAGCTGCATAAAATAATCTAACTATGACTAAAAACAGATACAAAGGGACGTGACCGGTACCGATAGGGGTTAATTCTGGGCCTAATGTGCTTATATAATAGAGGTTCATTTTGCTGTTACCATAGGTCAGAGCACCATTCCTTGGTTGACCTGGAATGACAGTGGCGGCCATAGGCTATAGTGCTGCAGTCAACACCAACTGCTAGTAAGATCAGTTCACCAAGTAAGGTGCCCGAGAAATAACAATCATAGGCTCATCAGATCCTACTGCAAGCACCATCGGGCCATTCTTACCCTCCAACATGCGGCCTTCCATCTTCCGTCCCCAGACGCCGAGCCGGTCGTCCTTCCTAGTGCCACATTTCATTATAGCAGGGACGCCATCAAACAAAATTTTCTGGCAACGGCCACTTGATCCGGGCAGCAGGGCTCCCCATTTAGTGATCCTATCAATTATATCACCACTACACATCACATTTGAAGTGGTCATCTTATAGAATAGGCCTAGTAGGCCTATCGAAGTTATTTTAAGTAATTATTGCAATCTGGGTGATTATGAGTCACGAGGACTGATCGAGAACGTCCTATCGCTGATGAATCTTAGAGCAGAATGAGACTAATGAGTGTTGTGGTGCGGAAGTCAAGATTTCCAAGCGCAGTATATTGCCATCCATTTTTTGAACTACGATTCCTGTAGCTTTCGATGTGTGGTTAAATGTTATAATACAAATTAATTCCTCTATGAGCCTGCATACAGGGAAAGCAAAATATAATATAAATTGAATAATAAATAAGGACAGTCAAATGAAACTAAATATTTTTATAGGAAATATTAGTTACCCTAAAATAACTGTTTTCTATGGAACGTAAAACAAAGAAAATTTATATTTATTGGGTAACATTTGTATTAGTCCTCTAGTTCACCACCATTTTTAGTTGATGGTGAATATTTGTCCAAAAGTCCCTGACAGTATCTCACTAAGCCTAACTTACTAAGCATATATTACCCCAGACTAGATTAGGTTAGGTTAGAAAAGTCATAAGCTAGTGAAAAAAGACGAACATCGAAGATTAAATTTTTCGAGTTGGGGTATAAAGCATTCTAAACGGACATATTCACGAATGTTAGGAGATAATACCTTCTCAATGACCCTATTCTATTTTCGTCTATTTTCATCACATTTAAAATAAAATAGCTACTAATTAACTTCACTAACTGGTAACCGGTAACGGTGTTACTCGTTTTTATGATTAAATCAGTTTTCCCCCTTGTATTTAACTTAATTCAAACGATTTCCATATCCATTTCCTTGGGAAATCACTCGATTTTTAGTTAACTTAACCTATTTTACCTAACCTAAAATATAACCCAATCTTTAACTTCACTTACCTTATAACCAAACCTACCTTACCTTACCTAACCTATAATAGCTTACATTAACTCTAAATTAACGAACACTGAACCTCAATATGCAGGTTTCATTTTGTAGATGGCGGCCATTTCTCACTCTCTTCCTATTATTTTCCCCATATGATCGAAGGGAATATATTTTAATTTCCCCCAAATATGTTATTATCGGATATATATCAACTGCCTTTTTTGTTTCAATTCAGTTCATTAATTGAGGGACCCGCAGAAAGTTGCTAGCATGATGTGCCGGTTCAGTCAACAATTTATGTAAGGGCTCGCTGGTGTAGTGACTAGCGTCTTGGACTTCCACCCAGAAGGTTCCAGGATTTGCGCCCACGCTCGGCGCAGACTATCCCAATAAATCCTCTGAATAACAAAGACTATCCCAATAAATCCTCTGAATAACATAGACTATCCCAGTAAATCCTCTGAATAACAAAGACTATCCCAGTAAATCCTCTGAATAACAAAGACTATCCCAATAAATCCTCTGAATAACAAAGACTATCCCAATAAATCCTCTGAATAACAAAGACTATCCCAATAAATCCTCTGAATAACAAAGACTATCCCAATAAATCCTCTGAATAACAAAGACTATCCCAATAAATCCTCTGAATAACAAAGACTATCCCAATAAATCCTCTGAATAACAAAGACTATCCAAATCCTCTGAATAACAAAGACTATCCCAATAAATCCTCTGAATAACAAAGACTATCCAAATAAATCCTCTGAATAACAAAGACTATCCCAATAAATCCTCTGAATAACAAAGACTATCCCAATAAATCCTCTGAATAACATAGACTATCCCAATAAATCCTCTGAATAACAAAGACTATCCCAGTAAATCCTCTGAATAACAAAGACTATCCCAATAAATCCTCTGAATAACAAAGACTATCCCAATAAATCCTCTGAATAACAAAGACTATCCCAATAAATCCTCTGAATAACAAAGACTATCCCAATAAATCCTCTGAAAAACTAATGGAGTAGTGTAAGGTTGAGTCGTCTGCGTATGAATGGATGGGAATTAAGGTACAGTTAAGGAGATCATTTATAAAAATTAGAAAGAGAATAGGAGATAGGACAGAGCCCTGAGGAACACCGGATTTTATAGGGTGAGGAAGTGAACAATGGCCGTCCACAACCGTGGCTATGGAACGGCCGGAAAGGAAATTAGAGACAAAGGCACAGATGGACGGATAGAAACCGAAGGAGGGTAGTTTAGAAATTAAAGATTTATGCCAGACTCTATCGAAGGCTTTAGATATGTCTGGTGCAATAGAAACAGTCTCACCGAAGTCCCGAAAGGAGGATGACCAAGAGTTAGTAAGATATGAAAGAAGGTCACCAGTAGAGTGACCCTTAAGGAAGCCATACTGGCGATCTGAGAGCAGATTATGAGAAGAGAAATGCTTAAGAAATTTGGAAGCAAGAATAGTTTCAAAAACTCTAGAAAGACAAGAGATGAGAGCAATTGGACGATAGTTGGAGGGTTGAGAGCGGTCACCCTTCTTTGGGACAGGTTGAATGTGAGGAAACTTATGTCAAACTTATATGTCCTTCCCGTCGCAAATGTATTATAAGGGAGATATAGGGTAAAACACAGTTTTGTCTGCATAATGACAAGTCCTGTTTTACGGGATTTCTGCTTTATAGATTTTTTTCCCCTCCTACCTTACTCGGGGGACCTTACAGTTGCGCGATCCAGTGCTGCTTTGGTAATTGCGTACATTTTAGGTTAGTTTCTATCCACTTATTACTTTTAGGTTAGGTTAGGTTTTGGTAATTGTTTAGTTTGTCTTCCTCTCCCCCTCCAAACCCAAAATGTAAACAACACATCCGTGGGCTGGTCTATCAGAGTGAGAGCTGAGCGATCTCTACCATACCCATAGCTTACTCTGACTGTTCCTTTTACTTATATATCTTCTAGATCTCAAGTGACGGCGTCTTTTCCGTGGATCGACCTCCCTACTGCCAACCTAAAAGTTGGCAGATTGGGAGCCAAAGCGTCACATTTTCCTTTGCCCCTCAACTTTCCCTTCATAATTGCTGAGGGGCACAGGGCCTTGGGTGGGGCTTTGGTTTCCCGGGCGTTTCCGCGCCCTCCTCGGCTCCCTGCCTTAGAGTGGCTTCGGTCACCCGGGCTTTGTTAGTGGTAAGCAGGGAGGGTTTTGTGGGGGCGCTCTACGGCCTTGGCCTTGCTCGGGACCTTGGGGCTGTTCGGCCAGGCAGCCTGGGGAACAACAACAACAACAACAACAACTCAAAGTTTTGTATTTGGTTTAATATACACTTTCCAGGTCATTTGAACAGTTCTATTGCTACTACTGTATATATCATATTATACACCATAGAATACATTTTTAATAACTAGAAAAAGAGGACATAAACTAAACAATTACGTAGGTTTCTTAGGTTTCTTAGTTAGGTAAACCACACATTCTAAAACTCGTGACTGTCACACCGTATCAATTTACCACATTTTCAGAGTCCCCACTGCACAAAGCCACTGTCACTTTGTTGATGTTCTCTCTGCCGGATTACACTTTTCCCGCTATCCACGAACTGTATTACTTTTAGGTTAGGTTAGGTTTCTTAGTTAGGTTCATGACTAGGGATTAGCTGGTAGGTATGGGATAAACTAGAGACACATACTAGCTGGTAGGTAAGGGTTATTCTTGTATCCAATGTTCTAGGTTAGGTTACTGTGTTTTTTTACTTCAAAAAATCGCTAAACCCGAGCCAAGTTTTGGCAAATGTTGGCTCGGGTTTTCAAATTTTGGGGTTTAATGGACATGAAAACTCGAGCCAACTTTCAAAATTCAATTACTGGGTTTTTTTTACTTTGAAAAATGCCCCCTATTTTTCCCCTTTTACCCCGCAATTTCCCTGATCTTCATAGCCCTCCCCACTAGTGGGGGCCGTGTTTTTAGATTGTTGGATAATGGGTAAATACTCATTTGCGACAGTCCTTGGTATAAAACAACACTGTATATCAAAGACAAAATGCCAAAAAAAACAAAAAACACTCTTGCTAAAACTAGTGACTGTCACACCGTATCCATTTACCAATTTTTATTTATTTATTAGCCTAGCATATTATTACCGGCTTTATTATATCATGGTTAAGGGGGGATGGGCCAGTTTTCTGGTCCCCCTTCTCCCTCTTGTTAAGCCCCATTGGTCTTTAGAATTAAGACTTTCTGCCCATTACTTTGACAATTTTAACCTTTCACCCCCATTTGGTTGTAAATTTTAAGACCTTGTGCCATTTAGGCGTCTTATTTTGTCTTGGCAAGCGATAGTGAGCCTGTAATTTTAAGAGGAACTGGCCTTCACCGGGAAAATTTTCTACCGAAAAATGTACAAATTTATCTTGTAGGGGGGTCTAGTAGGGAGGAAACTAAAAAAATGATTTAAAGATATATAAACTAGCAAAAAAATACGCTCATTCCCCAAATACTCTCATTCCCCCCCCTTAACCACTTCTGTACCGGTGCCTTACTTTTCAGTATAATCCGGCAATTATTAGACTATATTATTCAGCTTGGGACGAACGTGTAGCAATTAAAAGGCTACAGACTCTCTCAATTAACCCTTTTAACTACCACAGATCCTTCCTACGCTGCATAACATTTTCTACTGTACATATAGCCGAAATCAAACCTGTCTCGGTTAGTAAAGGGGTTAAGGCTGGTGTGGTGTAGATTCGCTAGGTGTAATTGCTTCAGGGGGGGAGTTTGTTAAGTCTTGCTGATACACTGTAAGCACTATACCAACATCAGCTACTGTGATGACATGATGGGGCCGTGTTGTGGCGAATCCGTTTCAAAGTTTGAATATACAGTATTAGGCGTTATTTCCACATACAGTAGTGATTTTGATTGAGCTTTTGCATTTATCTTGTATCGTCCCAGTTTTGGTTTGTTTATTTTGCAAGTTTTACATTATAACTACAGTACAGTAAAGATATTAACCCTCTCCGACATATGATGCAATCGTGAGCCAATTAGGGATACTTTAAAGCCTTTGTTACCATCAGGGGTATTTATAAACCTTTAGTTTAGTTACTTCAACCTCTGCAGTTGTCTTTGAGTTAGCTGTGGGCAGAAAACTAATTTTGGAGAGGTAATTATAAGAGTGAGAGAAGTCTATTTCTTATTGCTAATCTGGCAACCTCTGCGTCATAAAAGCGTGGAAGAGTTAATTGTTGGAGGCCCCTATAAAACTGAATAAAATAATCTAATAGTAGCCCTAATTTAGTTGAATAGACGTTGCGGTACAGAAGGGGTTAAACTCACTGAATGGGCTTCCCCGAGGCGTTATAGACTGCAGCACCGTTGATACATTTAAACTTCGCCTATACAAATATCTCGCATGAAACCCACGACTGACTGCGTTTGTAAATTAATAACTTTATTTTATCCTCCCCTCAGTTACTAACCCATCTGTCCCCTTTCCCTACTAACTTCCTAATCCTGCCACGGACATTAGTTCCCGGGCAGTAGTTCCCTTTCCAATGTTCACCTACCCACTCTAAACCACTGTTTGGACACTTGATCCTCAGTGTTTTGGAGGACAAGCAGCCTAGAATGGTCACTAGACCTGTTGTTGCTTGATATCCTCTGTACTCCTTTATACAGTATATGTATATTTCACAGGTCTTGGCTGGGTTGGTAGAGCACTCTCCTGCAGGACTGACTCTGGTAGTTTTTGAGTTACAGAGGTTAGTCATGATAGTCCTGGTCTGGAGGAGGGAGTGTGTACAGATCTCCCTCACTATCCGATGCCCCAATTTACCATATTTTGATAGGTTTTTAAGTGTTTGTGTTTTGGCTGGTCCCAGAATGCATCCCCATTTACCCAATTAATTTTAGGGTTCGCTATATGATTTTTTCTGTATTTGGTTTTAAGATCGGGATTTCAGGATCGTAACTGGACCACCAGTTGAGCCAGTTTTTTGCAGGGAAAGTACTGTACCCTCAAATTGTCTATTGCCGGACGCAGTGATCCCCGAAGGGGTGGCCATGAACGAATCGCCCACATGCATCTGTCCCTAGTCAATTGACTCCCATCCAACACCACTTTCACACATATACTTTAGTCCATCCTTCCAACTCTCTATTTACCTCTCCCTCTTTGTATTTCCACCTCGCTCTCGTACACTATCTTAGTCATTCTCTCGCTTCCCATACGTTCCACTGTCCTGCGAGGACTTCTTTAGTTCCATACTGACGACCCTATTTCTTGTTACTGCTTTCAGCGTCCCTACAACCCTCTCCCCCTGTTTCACCCTCTCCCGCACTTCATCCATGCTGAACACATTGCCTAAATACTTAAATTAGCTGACATTCTCCATAGCCTGACCCTTCAACCTGGCCTTACATTCTGTGACTGCATCCCTTTCAAAGACCATAACCTTACTCTTCCCCACATTTACCTTCAGATTCCGTTTTTCACACTCTGTTCAAAACATATTTACCAGACCTTGCCATTCCCATTCGGTATCGCTCATCAGAACTGTATAGTCGGCAAATGGCAGTACAGGCAACTTCCACTCATTTCCTTCCCTTATCAGCGGTACACCATCATCCACTGCTCTTCCTTGCATTTCTTTCAGAACTCCATCAAGATATATATCCGGCAACCCCCAGAGCCTGAAAGGGTTAATGGCTGTCAGCAGGGTGTCAAACAAAAGCAGAGTCCATATTTTCTTCGTCTGTACAGTACTGTACAGTATAACTAAAATTATTGTTTGTAGTTCAAATTATGTCTGTGGAAGTGATAAAAAGGCCAAAATAATGCTACTCAATGTTAATTTCCCTGTACCCGGTACTCTTCTCCTAATCATTTGTCTTCAAACTAAATTGCTCTGGTTTGACACCCTGCACAGACTCCATATCTTTGGTAGTTTTTAACGGGTTCCTTACTTTGCAGTGACTGGACAGCCGCCTCCAGTTCTTCCCAGGGAAAGAGCTGCGCCCTCGAATTGTCTGATGGTAGGACGTGCCTTGGATCAGCGGACCTTCAGATGCTGATACAACTTGGAGGCATAGTATTATTACTTGTAATTTTGGATTTTTTTTTTTTATTTATAAAGAATTGTTATTTTGCTTAAGCGTTGTTTCCACATACCGATTTTGATTAGTTGTTTTGTCTTTTTACTGTGTTTGTCAAAGTTTTGGTTTGTTTAGTTTGCAAGTTTTAAATTATAATTTCTGAAAGAGATTTTTATGGTGTGGGGTTAATAATTATAGAAAAATTTCTGGTTCGTCTTAAATTAGAATCTATTGCTCAGCAGGGAATTATAATGTAAAACTTGCAAAATAAACAAACCAAAACTTAGACCAACACAGTAAAAAGACAAAAGAAAAGTTATTAAATTGACAATGGGGGCAAAAGTGTGAACATGGGCAAACTATTGGGGCTAAACCTGAGGACGAGAGTCAAGATGCTTAGTTGCTCTTGTAATTCTTAACCTAAGAAGTGCGGATGGGGGTAATTAGAAACGTCTCCCTGTGCTGACGTATTTGAGCTGTTTCCATCACTAAAATATTCATTTTACCATAAATAGCATTAATACTTATCCATACGCGCCTATTATGGGTTGATTATAAAGGTATTAACCTGAAACAACAATAAAAAGTGAAAACAGCGTTTGGATGGTCAAAATCGGAGATACAGACCGCGAGTTATATAATGTATGGGTGAGGCAACTGCTTTCCCGCCAATTTCCCCCAAGGCCACTGAGACACAGTCTCGATACTCTCTCTCTTGCACTCGCTTGCTAACAGATGACAATGCCCTGCTTGCAACTCGCTAATGTTAGCACGAAAATATACCTCAGAATAAGGGAATAACAGGGAAAATAGGTGATAACTGAAGGAGGGGAGGAAAGTGGGGAAGGAGGGGAGGTAGAAGAGTGATATTTTGCATGGCCCAGGGGCAAAAAAAAAAAATAAATAAATAAAAAAAAAAAAAAAAAAAAAAAAATAGGGGGTGTTTTAAATGGATTTTTTAATAGTCTTACTCTTATTTTTTTTTCTCTGACTCTCAAGTCTTCCCGCAGTCCGCCGGGGGAACTCTTAAGAGTCTTCCCGCAGTTCCCGGGTTAAGGGGAGATTTCCACTTGAGGTACTTTTTTCTTGACTCCTTTCTCCCTCGTGTTTAGCCCCATTGCTTTTCTAATTTTAAGACATTCGCCCCATTATTTTGACTATTTTAAGAACTTTCGACCCATTTCTGTCAATTTTAAGACCTTTCGTGGCAGTTAGGTGTTGATTTTATCCTGGCGAGCGGTAGCGAGCCTGTAATGAAAATGTAAAACTTGCAAACTAAACAAACCAAAATTGGGACAAGGACAATATAAAGTCAAATTAAATTATCAAAATCGCTATGTGGAAACAACGCTTACTAAAATGAAAATTATTAAATAAAAGAACACAATCCACCACATAGGGTGTACATTACTACATGAGCAAGTTAATCTGTTTCCCAAGCAAACTAATCGCACATATAACAACGCACTATCGTCACGTTAAAGGAAGTAGTCAAGTTTGGGAAGTCCGGGACGTTCTGGCAAATTTGACTAAACTCTGCATGAATAAAGAAACTACATGTTAAATGTCAAAATATTATTTAAAATCAAATTTGCAACATGACAAGACATTAACAATAGTAAAAAATACAAATATTGATAAGATATCTATACTATTACAAAATAATATATAAAATACAGTACAGCACTCACTAACGATAGTGCTATCGGGTAGGTACCTGTAAGCATAGCATGCCTCAAGTGACCCCTATCAATAACTACCCTACAAATAACCTACATTTATAGCACAAATAAACTAAGGAAATCGCAAAAGTAAGCAATTGATACTATCGACAATGAATACATATAATATAAAGAGAAATAATTGCAAAATATGAAGTAACAACAGATTTAAACAAAGAGTACTCTTTTAACAAGAACAATAAATTTAAAAAATCATCAATATTAATAATAATAATAATAATAATAATAATAGAAAAAGAAAAAGATAAACAATAAATACAGACAAAAAGTAAGCAGAGGTTATACAAGAAACTTCAAGTTAAAAATGCTTGATTAAAATTATTGATGTCAAATTTTAGAATACAGTCACAATAATTGACCCTAAAAAGATTAAATTTATGGAACAATTTACTTGCCTCAAAACCTCTGTCCACTAAGAGTCTGTATAGTAACCTAGCTCTAGCCCAAAAGTCATCTACTTTAGTGCAGATTTTACAAAATCTTATTAATTGGGAATAAAAACAATTATAAGTGATTTTACTATCGATATTACTACTAGGGAAAGGAAAGTTTATTACGTTAAAATTAAAATCATCAACTTTGTGATATACTTTAAGTATGCATTAAGTATTCATTACATTGAGCGTATTTATCAATACCAAATCAATATCAATATCAATATCAAAGGCCTTAACCTTGGGGAATATCAGAGGAATTAACCACTGCATAAGAAACTACACAAGTATTTCAATCAATGTGCATTATTTGTCCATATATAAGATCACAAAGAGGAACAGAACTTATGTGGGCAACTGTGCAACATTATATTCTGTCCAAATCTCTAGATACTGAGCCCTCTACTGTATATTGATTTATTTTGTTGCCCATATCAGTTCCCCAATTATTTAACCCCTGCAGTACGATGAGCTTTTTTGTTATTAGACAATTTTATTAAGTTTAGGAAAGACATCTGATGTCAACTTGGTTTGAAACTTGTAAACTTTAAATAACTCTTGAGCTCAATGATGCCCTGTATTTGTGTACAGTATTGTGGTCATTGTTACAAATTTCTCAAGAATAGAAGCTATGGATCTTATTTGCATTAACTTTGTTTATTCCTTCATCTATTCTTTTACGTTAAAATGAAAACTATCAAGCTCAGAAAAAAAACTCTGGCAGTGGAAGCGGGTTAACTTAAATATTTGACCTATAGGTAGCGCCAACGAACTTGACAATTATCTCGACCCCTGACCTCCTCGTAACTCAAAAGGACCTTGAGCAAACTGGCTGTAAATCTCCACACCTATATCCTGGTGGACTCTTCCCAAATTATACAAAATTCAGCTCGATTGCTTTCATTCATTTTGAGTTATAAGAAGTTAAGGGGTCCAGATTATTGTTGAGTTTGTTGGCGCTACCTATAGTCACTGCTGCTGACACGAGAACGCCTCCATCTTGTTCTCTCGGCAGATGTAAAATTCCGTCAGGGTGAGTACATGAGCCTCAAGAAGCTAGGTGTAGATTCCAACAGCAGCAGGGATGACGCCAGTGTACGGTCCGGGGCCTCCGTGGATGACTTACCAGGTGAGTGGGACCTTGGGACCTTTGCCACCGGGCACGCCTGTCTCTTGCATGGCTTGTTGGAATTGACCACTAGTGAGTTTCGTTCTATAAGGAAGTTGGAGCTGTAGACATTGATATTTAACAGAATTACCAGCTAAAATACGGTTGTACTGTAGCACATTTATATATACTGTACATGTGAAACTCAGTTCAACATACCATTTATCCATCAAAAGCCTACATTATTATTGCATTTCTGCTTAATATCGATGTTCACGGCTCCAACTTCCTTATAGCCTGAAACTCGCAAGTGGTCATTTGGTTTGTGAGGCGGAGTCACTCAAGAGCTTTTTCACGGTTGTTTCTAATTGCAAATTTTTAGTCTACTGTACATGTCTATTTTTGATCAGCACCTTTTTAAAGCTATTTTTGATAATCAACTTTCCTCTGGCAGTATAAGATTTCCTTTTACTGAAATAATTATGTACATGCTAAGATTAATATGCAGTATTCGAGAATGCATAACATATCGTAGGCTTGTGCATAAACCTTTGATAAAGTCTTGATAGCTACTTCACCCACAGATCACCTACATCAAGAAACCAAAATCCTCAAAGTCAAAGACCATCTGGACATGAGAGGCACTCAATTCCTGGCAGCAGCCTCCACGAACCAAGACCACCCACTAAACTACATGGCAACACACCCACAGACACCAAGAAATATCAAAACACCCAGCACACGGTATCACACACAATTATTGTCCTCTCTCCCTCCCTGCCCACCCCGAACCAACTTCCAGAAGCACATCCATACTCATATCTCTCACCGATCCATCCACTCACTCACAGACAACACGCAGCTGCAAGCACGACCTCCCGAAATCCATCCTTCCGAATCCTCCCTTCCTCGCGAGGACAGAGTCCACCTGGCCAGGCTGAGATGCGGACACCATCCAGCTCTCCTGAGCTATCAGAAGAGACTGGATGACTCCGTTGTCGATGCCTGCCCGGGATGTAACACAGCACCCCATACCATTAAACACATCATAGAAGACTGCATTTCACACAACCACTTACGCCAACAACACAATCTACACTCAATGAGAGCTCTGTGGGAAAGCCCGATCGTGGCCATGGCCTTTCTCAGGGACTCGGGGCTGTTCGGCCAGGCAGCTTAGGGAACAACAACAACAACAACTGTCTTGATAGCCTAATGCCTATAGTGTGGGGAATTTTGGTGCGAGTATCCTAGGTTCGAGACCTTGGAGTACCACATGTATTCATTACTTTCATTGATTTCATTAGTTAGTTTTATTTGTAAATTAATTGGTGGGTTGATTAAAACAAATATGAATACAGTTTATGAATGTATACGGAAAAAGCTCTTATGCTACTCTACCTTTAGTTTGTTATGTATCATGCATGTTTTTTTTGCATGGTTGGTTCTGTGATTTTAATTTGTCACACCTACAAGGCACAGTTCATCAGTTATAATTTTCTGTAGAAGGTTTTTATTTCGTACATCTCAAAGTTAAGGATTTTATCATGTGACATAAGGGTTTTCATTAACATGCAGTCTGTTTTTACTTTAAGAGTGATTTCCTGAAATACTTTTTGATACATTTCAGCTGCTCACATATATATTTTGTTGTGCTAGTTTCCATGCCTGTATAGTCCATTTGAGTAATTCATTAGTAGAAATTGTGGAAATGACCTGATAATGGATATACAGTACAGTAGTCATCAAAAACAAATTGTTATCATTATATGTACAGTATACTGTATATACATGCTAGAGTATATATATATACATATACAGTATACAGTATTGACATATGAAATGCATAAACATAGCCAAAACAAATTGCCTGAACTGCATTTATACATGCATACAGTACATACATACATACATACAGTACATACATACATACAGTACATACACATGAAGACCAAGTGATTCACAAGTACGATATGGTTTAGCCTCGAATGAAGTCTTACCTTTGGATCAATGTCTTTAAAATGTATATACAGTACTGTACTCTAAAGTTGAAAATAGACAACATTTTCATGTATTAAACTCTGGGTTTTGGACCTGCTAAATAGAGAGACTGGTTTGATGTGTGGCCACTTGCTTGACTTTGCTTGGTATTCAGTTAGTGTTTTATACGGTATATATTTTTTACTGCTAAATTTTTATCTCTACATTTTTTGATTAAACAATAACATGTTGTGAGTGAGGGGATATGAATAAAAGTATGGTATGTGTGCTTATATATATTTAGCTGCCATTACAGGACTAGAATTATATTACTGTACCAGTAGATAGAGCCAATGAACTTGACAATAATCTTGATCCCTAACCTCTCTGTAACTCGAAAGGGCCTGGCACAAACTGGCTGTAAATATCCACACCTATTTCCTAGTGGACTCTTCCCAAATGATAGACACGTCAGCCCGATTGCTTTCATTCGTTTCGAGTTATAAAAAGTTAAGGGGTCAAAATTATTGTAAATAAAGTTTGCTGGCGCTACCTATACCAGTATGGTATGCTATATTGGGTACTCATGTCTCTACCTATACCAGTATGGTATGCTATATTGGGTACTCATGTCTACCTATACCAGTATGGTATGCTATATTGGGTACTCATGTCTACCTATACCAGTATGGTATGCTATATTGGGTACTCATGTCTACCTATACATGCTATATTGGGTACTCATGTCTACCTATACCAGTATGGTATGCTATATTGGGTACTCATGTCTACCTATACCAGTATGGTATGCTATATTGGGTACTCATGTCTACCTATACCAGTATGGTATGCTATATTGGGTACTCATGTCTACCTATACCAGTATGGTATGCTATATTGGGTACTCATGTCTACCTATACCAGTATGGTATGCTATATTGGGTACTCATGTCTACCTATACCAGTATGGTATGCTATATTGGGTACTCATGTCTACCTATACCAGTATGGTATGCTATATTGGGTACTCATGTCTTGCCTTTGAAATAACCATACTCGGTCTTCACTTCTTAAACATGCTACAATTTACTATTTCTCTTTTACATTGGTTATTGCGTAAAATTTTATGTCCGGTCGTAGAGTACCGTTATTTGATTTTGGTACTTATATAATATTAACCCGTTGAGTACCCAGAGGATACAGTAATAAAAGTCACCGTAGTCCCAAGCACTGTGGCCAAAATGGCAGGAGAGACCACCTTTCAACCTCCAGATATGAGACAAGACTGGCTCTCTCACCCTCCAGTGGGTCTTATATAAGCTGAGAAAAAAAAAAAAAAAGTACAGGGTTGTACAGGCAGTTACAAGGAAAGTACATTACTGACGGCTATATCCGTCGCTGGGACTGGGGAGTTACTTATCTATTGACGGCTATAGTCGTCGCTGGGATTGGAGGGGTTAATGAGTTTAATATATGGTTTGGGAAGGTGGAGGTAGAGAAAAACAGCAGTGGCGGTACAGCATATCTAAAAGTCGGGTCCGTGGAGAATAACGTACCTATGATCCTCCCTTCCCGTTGTGGCTGTAGGATACCACATGACTGGGCCCGACCCTCCCAGAATCCACTTCCTAACATCATGGAGGTCCCTGGAGGTGAAGTGAGGGACTCCTCCTCCTACCACTCCAACGAGTCCAATGAGTCCATAGTTGTCCAGCCCACCAAGAACCAACCCTTAATGCCACCAGGTTTGTACTATACTCCATTTATTTTCAACTGACGATAAATTGAATCCCTTAGCAGCTAATTTCTCGATACATACAAGTTTAACCCACTGAGCCCCAGCTAGTTATTAATAAATGTACCACCAGGGACCAGTCGGTTTTGATTTTTTTTTTTTTTTCAGAAACAATAGCGAATGGGTTAGGAATGAAGGAAAAACCACGAAAAACCGATCAAAAGGCTCAACAAATGTTAGAGCCCCCGAAAACGGATTTTACAAGAGTAAAATATTGAAGGCAATTTCCCCCAAAAAAAAATGTTTTTGTGCGCTCACGCGCACGCGGTTGGACTTTGAGAGTTTTCAACCATCGGCCTGGGTGCGTGGGATACTTACACAGTTCGCATACAAATCTGAGCCCTCTAGGTGCCATAGGACCGAAGTAATTGGGACCGGAGTAACACTGACGCAACTGTTGCGTCGCTGGGGTTTAGCGTTACATACATTGCTGACGCAAACGCTGCGTCGCTGGGGCTCAGTGGGTTAAAGACCGCTTCATCCACAGAGGGTGTGGTTTTAGTCTCTTTACTGTAGTACAGTACAATAAAGACTTGCCACAACACAGCCCCATCATGTCATCACAGTGGTCGATGTTGGTATAGTGGTATAGCTAAACGGAAAAATGTGAAACTACCATGTCTCTGCATCATATTAAGACCATGTTTATATAATTAACACCATATTTCACTACAAAATCTTCAAGATAACTGAGAAATATTGATGGGAACTTTTCAATTTACTGTCAGTTGAAAATAAACAAGCTATGGTGATTATTGGGGTTAGCTATGGAATTGGGTAAGAGTTTTAGATAGTTTTCCCAAGCCTCTGGGTTTTTATCATCCATATTAGTCAGTGATATCCTACTGTCTCAAGTCAGCCACCCCCAATTTAAAAAAATAAATAAATAAATAATATTGGGGAATGTGCCAGAGTATACTGTATAGATAGATAGATAACTGTCGATATATCCTACATTATGTTTAAGTTATAATTATGGAGCCCACCAAGATCCAGCCCCTCATGCAACCAGGTTTGTACCAGTTATAGCTTTCAGGTTTAGCTAGGAGATCAGGTAAGACATTTTAATTAGGGAGGTTGAGACACTATAGCCGGTATCACACGAAAGCTTTTATACTGTAGTCAACATTCGATGATCAACATTTTTCTGGCAACATTTCTGGAGTATTTTGCACTGGTATCGGAAACTAGACTGATAGTAGATGCATTTAGGTAACCAAAATATTGTAAATGTTGACCTCATAAGCTGCCAGACCAGTATTGAGGATAAATCTTGAGGGGAAAAAGCGCTCGTGTGATATCGGCTTTATCCACTCATTTCTATACATTACTACCCTGTAAGCCACTGGTGCAGCACTCTGTAAAGTGACAAGTACATTAAAATTTCCAGTATTTACATAGTAACTACAGTACATGTTACACAGGAGAGAGAGGGATGGGTTGACTGTGTTTACCTGGACCTGAAAAAGGCCTTTGACAGGATGCCTCACAAAAGGTTATTGTGCAAATTGCAGGTTGTTGGAGGGGTACATGGTAGGATGTTAAAGTGGATGGAATTTTTTTTAATAGGAAGAGAAATGAGGACCACAATACGAGACGAATATTCACAGTGGAGAAGTGTGACGAGCGGAGTACCACTGGGATCAGTGTTGGGTCCGATAATGTTCCTACTTTATGTAAACGACATGCCAGAAAACCTGAATAGTCATATGAATATGTTCGCGGATGATGCTAAGATTATGAAGAATGTCACCTGTATAGAAAGTTGTCAGGATCTTCAAAAGGACCTAGATAAGTTGCACAGATGGAGCCAAACCTGGAAAATTAGTTTCAATGCAGAAAAGTGTCATGTTTTGGAAGTGGGAACAAGTGAGATAAGGCCAAGCTGGGAGTACAAATTAGGAACTGGAATAATCGGCAAAACACAGCATGAGAAGGACCTTGGAGTGATAATACAAGATGATCTATCCCCGGAGAAGCATATTAACATGATCATTGGAGGAGCATATGGAATAATAACCAATATGAAAGTGGCATTTAACTATTTGGACGAAGAAATTTTAAGAAAACTGATAATGACTATGATAAGATCAAGATTAGAATATGCAGCAGTGATATGGTCACCACATTTGAAGAAAAAAACATAAACAAATTAGAGAAAGTCCAAAGGATAGCAACGAAGATGATCCCAAGATTGAAGGAGTTGACATATGAGGAAAGACTTAAGACACTACAACTGCCTACCTTGAAAGAGAGAAGGGAACAAGGCGACTTAATAACGATGTTCAAGGGAGTAAAAGGTTTGGAACGAGTAGATAGGGAAGATCTATTCGTGAGGGATGATGGAAGGACAAGAGGACACGAGTTTAAACTGAGGAAGGGCAGATGTCGTAAGGACACAAAGAAAGTTAGCTTCCCATATAGAAGTATAGAGACTTGGAACAATTTGGAGGAGGAGGTGGTGAGAGCGAAGAACATTTAACATCTTCAAATTTAGGTTGGATAAAAGTAAATATGGAAATAGGACAACATAAACTATGATATGTTAGTCCAAAATACTGGGAATTGGGAATATCCATTACGATACTTGTCTAAGTAAAATGGATTGATTATAAAGTAACTAAGACAGGACAACACGAGCGCTGCTCAATTCCTGTAAACTACAAATAGGCAAATACTGTACATGTATTTGAATATGCTTAGTGGTAACCAAATGGGGTAAGTAAGGGCTATTCAATGTGTCAATACCTGTATACTACTTGTAATGTAAATCTTAAGATGCGGTTAAACACTCATTAAAATGTATTTAGTTTGATATTGTTACGTTGAAGTGTTGTAGCTAACATGCATAAATAGTATTTAGTCTATTTAGGTTTGTGTGATAGCTTCTTAGTAGCAGTATTAATAGTTGTTATTATTTGTTTGTTGACTAACCCACATGATTGAACATAGATTTATATTTAGAAATAATTTACAGCACTTAAATGAAAATTGTCTATTGTCCAGACATTAGCCTGTAGCACAGTAGGTAGTGGACATTGTATCACCTTAATTTTAGCCATTGAATGCACAGGTATCAATTAGATTCTGCATTGACTTTTATAGAAATTTCAATATTTTCATATTTAATCAACTGTAGGCTACTACAGTACATTGGTTTTATTACATAAAATGATATAATTTAAACAACAAATATTCAGTATACTGTACAAATATGACCACCATATTTTATATACAGTACTGTAGTAACAAGATGTTTAGCTTTTGAGATGTATAAGATCATTGAGGGTTGCAGATTTACCCTTACATACATACATACATACGGGTTTAAAGACCGCAACCGTCCACAGTGAATGTGGCTTCCATGGTACAATCACATTACTGCACACTGTGCACAGCAATCATAACACAGTGGCTACAGTCTTTACTGCAGCACAGTACAACAAAGTCTTGCCACGTGTGGAATTTAATGAAACAGTCCATCATTTGTCAGAACTAATTTTATTATTGCAGGTTCTTCATTAAAAACTACATACTGTACAGTATCAATATGTTTGTTTTTAATATAATTGAGGCTCTAAATCTATTTTGATTGCCATTGTTGTTTAACCATGCACAGCAGACATTTGAAGTTTTTTCGACTTGCTTTAACTTGTGAGACAAAATATTCTATTCTATCAATCTATATACTGTACTCAGGCACATACCCCATTTGTTTTTCGCTGGGGTGGCCGACTCGAGACGGAGACAAAAGATTACGGTGGAAAAAATGTGTGATCGAAATGTTTTGTTCTGGCCTATACGTAGACACCACTACCTTGTTCCTAACTGGCCTGTAGAATTTAAGGTCACACAAGAAAGGGGAGGTGTTTTAAGTTTTTTCAAGTGCCCTGTTTGCAGTATTTTCACATGTTTTCGATTTTTCAACTCGCTTTAACTCTGTGAATTCAACAAATGGTTGTGGGGGAAAAAAAAAATTGTGGTAGAAAGTGTGTGTTCATGCTTGTACATAGATACCACAACCTTGTTCCTAACTGGCCCGTAGCGTACACAGTGACTAGAGGAATTGACAGTGTTTTTTGCGTTAGACTCCAGGGTCGAGCTATCAAGTACAGTACTTAAGACTTTTGTCGACTACTGAGATCTCAGCTCACGTGGGTATGCTATCCTGGTGGCATCTGGTAACTGGTGAAATCTCAGTACAGGTCTCCCTCGCTATTCGATTCCTCGGTTTGCAATATTTTGCTACAACGATCATTCTGTATTACTACCCATGTTTCAATTTACGATAACCATGACTCGCTAATATGATCGGCAATACGATACGGTCAGACGAAAGCACGCAACACAAATCACCAGGCACTTGTTTGTAAATTGTACAGCCATCCACATCTGTACTAGTACGTCACCCTGGGAAGCATTTTCTAGCGCGTTAAAGACAAAATATATCCATCGGTCCCGCTGTGTGTGAGTTAGTGTGAAGCATTATTATGAGATATCTGCATGGAATTCAGCTACATCATTGCATATACAGTACTGTATAGCATGGATGCATATGAAAATTAAATTATTTTTTACATCTAATCAAGCATTCTAAATATATATGGCACATGAATCAAGTGCTAAAACTATTTATCTAGTGCAACATTAAAGCATATTTTCTGCTTTATTTACAAATGCAAAAATATCAGGCTCTTCTAATATGTTGCCTATTAAACTACAGTAATATAATTCTAAGATGTCTTTGACTTTTCTTTTCATATTGAGATTCAGATACAGTTTGGTTTTCCAATTAGCCTTATTTCAACAACCCAGATGCAGTAGAAAAGCAGGTTGATTTTGGCAGTCTTAGTAGTTCGCATTTATCCCTCTCGCTATCCTGTGGACTCGGGGGTTGACGTTTAGCATTCAGAAACAGTTATCTCTATCTCACAATTACCTCTCCAAAATTATTTTTCTGCCCACAGCTCACTCAAAGAAAACTAAAGAGGTTGAAGTAACTAAACTAAAGGTTTCTAAATACCCCTGATGATCACAAAGGCTTTTAAGTATCCCAGAAAGGGCGCAAATTGCGTCCTGTGTGTGAAAGGTTAAAACTCCACAAGCCTGTAAATTTCCAAGAAATATTACATTCTATCTATCTATCTATCTATTGCCCGACGCCGTGATCCCCGAAGGGGTGGCCACGAACGAACCGCCCCATGCACCTCTGTCCCCAGTCAGTCGACGCCCCTCCCCCCAACCAGCACCGCCTTCATTCATATACTTCCTCACTCCATCCTTCCACCTCTCATTCGGAGTACAGAGTACAAATCTATTATTGCAATTTCTGGTAATACAAATACTGTACTGTACTGTATATTAAGAACACTAGCCAAATTTATACTCATGTGATCAAAATCTCGTCAATACAGAGCATTTCACTACATTAATTGATGTACTGTACTGTATTGATGGGCATTACACGTAAGTTATATGCAGAAGTACAAAAATAACCGTAGATTGCTGTACAGTACTGTACTGTATAACCACGATTTGTTCTGTTAAGAAATAAAAACATTCTGCAGTTCATAGCACTTGTCATCGTTGCTGCATTCATATATAAATATAATGTAGAGCTTTCATACCTGTTTGTAAATGTAAAACAAATATTATTTACTTTAATTATAAATTGATTGTGAGAATCATCATAGAATGAGTTAGTAAAGATGAGTGAATGATAACATTCCCAATTAAATTTGCCTGTAGCGAGAATTGCCAGACAGGCAGTGATAGAATATCCTCTAAATTGTAATTTCCATAATGTCTTTGTTTATACCTTTCTACTTAGTACCGCCATGGGATCCAGATAGCATTATGTAGGTGTAGTGTAATTGGATTATGGCTAATTGATCCTTACTACAATATATCTCAATGGTGATGGGCTGGTCTATCAGAGTGAGACCTGAGCGATCTCTGCCATACCCATAGCTTACTCTGACTGTTCCTTTTACTTATATATTTTCTAGATCTCATGTGATGGCGTCTCTTCCGTGGATTGACCTCCCAATCTACCAAGATTGGAAGCTAAAGCGTCACATTATTCCTTTGCCCCTCAACTTTCTCTTCATAATTGCTGAGGGGCACAGGGCCCTGGGTGGGGCTTTGGTTTCCCGGGCGTTTACGCACCCTCTCAGCTCCCCGCCTTGGAGTGGCTTCGGTCACCCAGGCTTTATTGTGGTCGGCAGGGAGGGTTCTGTGGGGGCGCTCGTTTATGGCCTTGGCCTTACTCGGGGCCTTGGGGCTGTTCGGCCAGGCAGCTTGGGGAACAACAACAATATATCTCAATTTAGCTCACTATTCCTATTGATTCATTATATCACACCATCTAAGTAACATATTACTTTTTTCAAACCTAAAACATCAAATGTACCATTAATTCAGTATAACTGCAACTGCTACAGAGGATGACTGCACCACCAAAGTGGTGGGCTGAGTATTGTAATTTTGGAGATTTTGCTCACACACCAACATCAATTTCATATAGCTGTTTCTAGGTCTCTACCTAAATCTGTTTATCAGATATCAGGGTCCCTTTAGGAAACTAATATTAGGAAGACAAATTTATTGCCAGGGTACTAGTAGCGAAAAGTATCTAGCATATGTTTATAATGAAGCAATGTCTCACACCATCAACAGTGGAAGGCCCCGTGGACCCCGGGCGCGACATTTCTTACAGTTTCTTACAGTAGATCCTCTGGAAAAAGGCAAACTATGCCTGTGTATCCAGCTCAGTACCAGTACTTGCACTGCTGCGGTCGTTCACGGTGACATGGAGACCCTGCCGGCGGACGAGTTGATCAGCGAATGCGACACAGAGTTTGAGCTGGAATCCCGCCCCGACCTGGACTCCTCCTCCCACCTGCTGGACCCCTGCTCCGACCCCGGCACTGAGTCTGACGCCTCCCTCTTCACCCCACAGCCACAAAGGTTAGTTTTTGTCTTGATAGAGTAATGCATAAGTGCGCGGAATTTTGGTGTGAGTGTCCTAGGTTCGAGTCCTTGGAGTGCCATATGTATTTGTTGATTTCATTAATTGAGTTTAGAAGTGAAGTTGGTTAGCAAAAAAATAGAATTAGTTGTTTTTGTTGTCGTTCCCTAAGCTGCCTGGCCGAACAGCCCTGAGTCCCTAAGAAAGGCCATGGCTACGATCGGGCTCTCCCACAGGGCTCTCAAGTAGTGTAGATTATGTTGTAGGCATAAGTGATTGTATGAAATGCAGTTTTCTATGATGTGTTTTATGGTATAGGGTGCTAATTGCTTACTTAATAATTCTATATAAGTGTAAATATTATCAAGTTATATTTGTGTTCTGTTTTTCCAAACTATTAAAAATAAACTAAGTATTACTGTATTTTAGTTTACTGTTAGTTTGGCCTTGAGCTTCAAATATTTTGTTAATATTTATGTAATGTTATATGTCCAAAAAATAAACATTGCATTGCTACAGTAGCTGCAGTCTGTTCAATTATTGTGTGATGTATAGTTGCAGACAATAATTGTTTATATTTGAGATTTTGAACAATGCATATAAAGCATTTGAATATTGGTAAAAAAATGATTTTCTTGTTTGAGTCTTAACAGTTTCAGTAATAATATACCTGTAATAATATTATTGTCTGCAACCATTCCATATATACATTTAGTGAAACGTATAAAGTAGTTTATAACACATTACAGGACAGCATAAACATACGCTAGATAGACATACGCTAGATAGACATACTGTCCACATCACTGACAAATGTATACTGCTCAGAGGACTAATAACTTTCTTCTTATTAATCCAAGCTGATATCTATCTATCCATATAGCTATATAACATAGCCTCTAAGGTATTTCTTGTATAATTTTGCCATCTTTATTCCAGTAACCACACACAATTCTACACTGACATTTTTTCTCTTCAGATATGAGACTCACCCCAACCAATACCTTCCACATTACCAAATTGGCAGTGAAACAGAGACAGAAGATGAGAGAAGCAAGCTACTAAATGTCCTTGATAATTCTTACAGCTTTCAGCCGACACCGATCAGTCAGCTCCCGGAGGATCGCAACGGCGTCACTTACTCCCCGTACCGCGTTCGTAGAAATCGGAGGCACGACACCGTAAAACGATTTAGCGAATTTGGCGGAGACGTGTCCGTCATATCCGGCATGGAGGATGACGAGGAGGGGGCGTCTATGTGGGGCGGGGCGGCATCTAACACGTCAGCGTCTGACTTAGATAATCTCTGTGATATAGAGGATTCCGAGGTTAACTCGGAATTTGAGAATTATGAGAAAGTAGCCAAGAGGTAAATTTGGAAATGGCTTGAAGAGAACTCGGAACATAAACTCGGAAAGTGAAGATTATGTCAGAATTGAGTGGTAGATTTTAAAAGTAATTGGCATAATGAGGACTCAAAGTAATTGGCATAATGAGGACTCAAAGTAATTGGCATAATGAGGACTCAAAGTAATTGGCATAATGAGGACTCAAAGTAATTGGCATAATGAGGACTCAAAGTAATTGGCATAATGAGGACTCAAAGTAATTGGCATAATGAGGACTCAAAGTAATTGGCATAATGAGGACTCAAAGTAATTGGCATAATGAGGACTCAAAGTAATTGGCATAATGAGGACTCAAAGTAATTGGCATAATGAGGACTCAAAGTAATTGGCATAATGAGGACTCAAAACTTATCTCAGGAATTGAGAGTTATGTCGAAATCGAGTGGTACATTCTGAAACTTGTGCTATAACCCGGACTCAAAATATATCTCTGAAATTGAGAATAAAACACAACTTGAGAAGGTGATGTGTGAAGGTGTACTACAAATCAATGGTTCAGACTGTTCTAGTGTACAGTCCCGCTAATAAGTGATGTCTCGGCACCAAGTATGTTTCGGTCAATAATTGGTATCGGCAATATCCAAGCTTCATATCTTCATATCGAGTGAAATATACAAACACGTTCCTACACTTACCTACCCTATTCAACATCTGACAGACATTAATACAGCACAGAGCAAGCCAAGCGTATGACAGCTGGGACATGACTTATTAGCGCCACCGTACTACAAATCAATGGTTGAGACTGTTCTAGTGTACCTACGTCATGTCACACTTGCACAAATTACCATTAACCCACTGAGCCCCAGCTAGTTTATAATAAATGTACCACCCAGGACTGGCAGGTTTTGAAAAAAAAAAAAAAAATCCAGAAAACACCAGGAATGGGTTAGGAATGAAGGAAAACCCACAAAAAAAAAACCGATCCCCTAGGTCATTAACCCGGGAACTGCGGGGAGACTCTTAAGAGTTCCCCCGGCGTACTGCGGGGAGACTCTTAAGAGTGAGTGAAAAAAAAAATCAACTTTTGACATCGAAAACAAAATATTTTTTTTATTTTTATTTTTTTTATTTTTTTTGGCCCCTGGGCCATGCAAAATCTCAGTCCTCTACCTCCCCTCCTTCAGTTATCACCTATTTTCCCTGTTATTCCCTTATTCTGAGGTATATTTTCGTGCTAACATTAGCGAGTTGCAAGCAGGGTGTTGTCATCACTGATGGCAAGCGAGTGCAAGAGAGAGAGAGAGAGAGTATCGATCGACTGTGTCTCAGTGGCCTTGGGGGAAATTGGCGGGAAAGCAGCTTGCCTCACCCATACATTATACAACTCGCGGGCTATATCTCCGATTTTGACCATCCAAACGCTGTTTTCACTCGTTTTATTGTTGTTTCAGGTTAATACCTTTATAATCAACCCATAATAGGCGCATATGGATAAGTATTAATGCTATTAATGGCACAATGAATATTTTAGTGACGGAAACACCTCAAATACGTCAGCACAGGGGGACGTTTCCAATTACCCCCATGCGCACTTGTTAGGTTAAGGGGTCCTACGGTGCGCCCGAAAGTCGGATTTACAAGAGGGGAAATGGGTGGGCAAAAACACCCAAAATACATGTTTTTGCGCGCTCACGCGCACGCGGTTGGACTTTGAGAGTTTTCAACCATCGGCATTGTTGTGTGGGATACTTACACAGTTCCCATACAAATCTGAGCCCTCTAGGTGCCATAGGACCGGAGTAATTAACAGTGACGCATACGTATGCGTCGCTGGGGTTTAGCGTTACAAACATTGCCGACGCACTGTTTGCGTCGCTGGGGTTCTGTGGGTTAAGAATTAGGCCTATTTCCGTGTGAATTGACCACTTACAAGTTTTTAATCTATAAGGAAGTTGGAGCTGTGGCCATCAATATTTAGCAGAATTATCATCTATTATACGATCATAATTCAAATATAAATACATGAGAGTTAAATTGACCATACATTTAATCCATCAGAAATTCACATTATTATTGCATTTCTCTTTAATATTGATGTTAACAGCTCCAACTTCCATATAGCCTGAAACTCGCAAGTGGTCAATTGGGAACACTGAAATTCAAGGAACAATGCTCATATCTCTTCTCACATCCGGTGTTGTAGAGAAAACTTTTGACAGGATTGAAATCTGACAGAAAAACTATTTGAAGAACTATTTTCAGCTGCTATTTTCTAGTGCCTACATGCCAATTAAGTATATTAAGGGGGGTCTCCTGCTGTTTTTCTCTCATTCTCTGGGTTGTATCCATTCGGCCCCTTTAAGCCTACTGTTTTAATACGTTTATCCCCATCCAGGTGTCGATTTCTTCCTGTCTATCGCTCGCCATCATTGTATGGAGAAATGCGGCTTTGCCGGAGTAATTTTTCTATCGAAAAATTTACAAATTTAGCCTGCCTTAAAAAAAAATATTTTAAAATATGCTGGCTCGCAGAAAAAATTGACACCTGGATGGGAATAAACGTCTTAAAACAGTAAGCTGAATGGGGCTGAATGGATACAAGCCAGAGAAAGGGAGAAAAGGAAATAAAAAAAGCAGGTGACCCCCCCTTAAGGTTTCATAATTTGTATATCTTCCAGTGTGCCTAACATAACAAGGTTTTCAACAATTCAAAAGACTACTAAGTTGTGTGTGTGTATTTTTTTTTTTTTTTTTTTTTTTCAATTCTGAATTGTGATTTCCTTGGTCTAAGTGCCAATATTATTTGATAAAGGACTTCCTTGTATGAGGAATGACAGTACAGTCGGCCTAATAAGTGATGTCTCAGCACCAAGTATGTTTTGATCAATAATTGGTATCAGCAATATATAAACAGGATTTATTCAATTAGTGTGATACAGTATACAAACATATTCCTACACTTACCTACCCTATACAACATCTGACAGACATTAATACAGCACAGAGCGAGCCAAACGTAATGACAGCTGAGACATGACTTATTAGCGCGACCGTACAGCAGGCTGGCAAACCCGGACTATTTGGTTTCATGACTAGAATTAATTGAGAAGGAATACAGGAAAAATGACCTGATTTGCATTTCATCATTTCCTATAAATTGTAAAGCATAATATTAATTTTATATATTTAATAATAATGACTAAGTGAATGGACTCTAGTTTTGGGACTGATACTGAATACTCTTGTCCAGTCTGCAATTGACCACTTGCGAGTTCCAGGCTATAAGTAAGTTGGAGCCGTAGACATCGATATTTAGCAGCTGAAATTCTGTTATAGTGCATTTATAAACCCATTAAATTAAAATAATCATACTTTCTATCCATCAGAAGCCTAACATCATTACCAGAGGTGGGCGCGCTCCGGTGGGACCGGTAATGCGGCAGCGCTCCGCGCTCATCAGACATAAGCTAATGCGGCAGCGCTCACGCGCTCCTTTTGTCAGCAGACCCGATGCGCTTCCCACTCCGCGCTCCCAAAAATAGGTATATAAAAAACAAAACAAACAAAACAGCTTCTAGAAGTTATTTAATTATTTACCTTTGTCCTTCACTTTGTCCTTTGTCTTTCACTTCACTAAATTCCAAGAATTCAAAACATTCAAAAACCCTCAAGTCATGGTGTCTTTCTGAAGTTTAACTGTTTAAGTTTCTCACTTTCGCAGTTTCTGTTATTCTTTGTCATATCAATGAATCAAATGTCAATGATATGATATGATTGATATCATTGCAAATGTCAATGATATGATATGATTGATATCATTGTGAGTTTGTGGCATTGTGACTGTCCATTGATATCTATGATATGACATAAAGAATTACAGAAACTGTCCAAACTGAGAAACTTAAACAGTTAAACTTATCAAGCTAACATTCTAACAAGCCTAACAATACAATAACAGTCAACAATACAACATGATTACATTGATTAGTATTTACTATTTAGTTGATTACATGATTAAATGAATAATAATTTAATATCATAATATAATTAATAATTTAATATGATATGATTATATTATGATTATTGGACCCGTCCAAACTGTCCACAGACACTCAGACAGTCAGACAGGCTCGGGCTATACCACTGCCAGACTTACCCTTAGGCCCCTTCGTAAGCCGTAACTTGCCCGTAAGGTTTACTTTGCGTTAGCAAAAGCCAAAAAAACAAAAATAACAAGTTAACAACTGTAACACTGTCAGTCTGTCACTATCATAGTATCACTGTATCACAGTTCACTAACACCGTGAGTAACACCGTACGAACGGTACGATGACTGTACACGATAATGACGTTCGTGTACCTGTTGTTGACAGGAAAAATCGCCTCCGGAGCGCCAGAAAGGAGCGCGAATTTCTAGCTGCGCTCCCCGCCTGCACTCCGATTTCAGAATTTTGCCGCTCCTCGCTCCTCTATATTGGTAATGCGCACCGGATCGCAGAGCGCAGAGCGCCAAATGGCGCGCACCTGCCCACCTCTGATCATTACTGTATTTCTGTTTGGCATCGATGTTTACGGCTCCAACTTCCTTATAGCCTGAAACTCGCAAGTGGTCAGTGTAGTAGGTTGGACCATTTCATAGCACTCGAGACACTAGACTATCAACCATGAGGTGACTAATAAGGCAACTATCACAATACACTTTACTTACACAATTCAAATACGGTATATAAAATACTAAAAATAATTGCTAATTATCAGGAGTACAGTACTGTACTTCATTCATTATGAAGACTTGTATATACTGTATATCATTATGAAGACTTGTATATACTGTATATCATTATGAAGACTTGTATATACCGTACTGTATATCATCTATACAAAGAAATGCTAGGTAACTCAGCCACATTATGGTATAAATACTTGTTTACTCTTGCAAGAAATAATGTTTAGTGTGATAGCCCTTTTAGATGTGTAGATTCTCAAGATCCATGGTGCTATTTGAAAGGATGTTCTACTCTAACTATAGTCTATTCGCTGTAAGTAGGCTAGAAATCATGACCTATCATCTGTAACTCAAAATCGACCTGAGTAATCAAGCTAATATTTTTACCATTTGGGAAGAGTCAGTCAAGGAATATATGTGAAAATTTACAGCCAATTTGCTCTAGCTGTTTTTGAGTTACAGAGGTTAGAGGTCATGATTTCTCTCCAACTTACAGCGAATAGACTATAGCAGCTGAATGGAAGTTTGCTGGTGGGGGGAGGGGTGTATATGAATTGTACATACATATGTAAATAAATATATACTGTATATATAACAAAGTGTATATAGTATCTAAAAAAATAAAAATAGAACTGATTTTCAACAAATCTTATATATTTTTGGCCGTGCGAACAGACAGGGTCAGACAATTCAGGTATGTTCCGCTACGTGTGTGGACTTAAGATGTGCAACTATGAGGCCAACTCACGACAAGCTTCAGATTATATGGCAAGACAAGACATATTCCAATCTTTTACTAGAAATAATTGGCATAAGTTGAATATGCATTGCAATTAGGAGCATACAGAACAGTGTGTCATTTAGGCTATTCATAATTCCTTACAGTATGTGTGTATACAGTACAGTACTGTATGCTAAGTTTCTGGGATATACATATATATATAACATACATTAAAATTTTAACACTGAGTGCTCCACACATAAATGCAGTTTCAGTCTCTTGTCTAATGGCGGCGTTCCAGGCAACCCTGTCAAGGGCTGCTTCACTTGTCAAGTTTTTTAATTGAAGATGGGCACATATATGTCTAGTGTTTCTGGTTAGGTAAGAATATAATCTGGGTTGTGGTGAAAGGGTCGCTCCCGTCTGGACTGAATGATGACTAGTCTGCTGTAGACTCTACCATTTTACCTTAATGTTTTAACTTATGTGTTCTTAGTATGATCACATTAATGCATTTCACTTTGTGTAAGCAATGCATTTAATGATTACCAATGCCTTTGTTAGTGGTAAGCAGGGAGGATTTTGTGGGGGCGCTCATTTATGGCCTTGGCCTTGCTCAAGACCTTGGGGCTGTTCGGCCAGACAGCCTGGGGAACAACAACAACAACAACAACAACTATACTACTATATTCCTACAGCCAGATGGTTATATTTGGATTAAGGGAGCCCACCTTGCTTTCTCTCCCTCTCTCTTTGGCTTGTATCCATTGGGCCCCATTCAGCCTACTGTTTTAAGACGTTTATCCCCATCCAGGTGTCAATATTTTCCTGGCGAGCGGGAGCGAGCCAGGATATACTGTATATATTTTTTGTTTTGACAGCAAGTTAAATTTGTACATTTTTCAAGCGAAGCAGGATTTCTCCATACAATGAAGGCTCGCTATCGCTCGCCAGGAAGAAATCGACACCTTGATGGGGATAAACGTCTTAAAACAGTTGGCTGAATGGGGCCGAGTTGATACAAGCCAGGGAAAGAGAGTAGAGGAGAGAAAGATAAAAAAAGGCGGTGACCCCCTTAACACCTGCTCTTTCTCTGCAGATCCAGACAGTGAAGACAGTCTGCACACCCTCTCCTTCCTGATGGGGGGTTCCTCTACTCCGGGGGTAGGAGCCGGAGGGGTACCAGGTGTGGGCCTTCCCTCCTCCAACCCTACCACACCAGGGGTCTCTCCCAACCCACCACCACCACCCTCCACCACCAACAATGATCTCCACCACCACCACCACGCATCTCCCACACCCTTCACCATTCTAGGTCAGAACAAAAACTCTCGCATTAATTTATATATCTATCTATTGCTAGATGCCGTAGTCACGAGAGGGGGGTGGCCTCTAATACATGCAGACATTTTAAGACTGAGTGCTCCACATAGCGATTTTGATAATTAATTTGACTTTATATTGTCCTTGTCCCAATTTTGGTTTGTTTAGTTTGCAAGTTTTACATTTTAATTAATACATGCAGTTTCAGTGCTGCTCACATACATGCAGTTTCAGTGCTCCTCACATACATGCAGTTTCAGTGCTCCTCACATACATGCAGTTTCAGTGCTCCTCACATACATGCAGTTTCAGTGCTCCTCACATACATGCAGTTTCAGTGCTCCTCACATACATGCAGTTTCAGTGCTCCTCACATACATGCAGTTTCAGTGCTCCTCACATACATGCAGTTCAGTGCTCCTCACATACATGCAGTTTCAGTGCTCCTCACATACATGCAGTTTCAGTGCTCCTCACATACATGCAGTTTCAGTGCTCCTCACATACATGCAGTTTCAGTGCTCCTCACATACATCATGTAGTCTCTTGTCCTAATGGCAGCATTCCAGGCAACCTTGTTAAGGGCTGCTTCACTTGTTAAGTTCTTGGATTTGAGATCAGCACATATAGTCCGATCCCAGGTCTTCCTTGGTCCACCCCTTGGTGCAGCTCCCTCCACAATCACAGACCTGCACTTTATCATCCATTCTCTCCACATGTCCATACCATCCCAGTCTACTTGTACGCATCACCTCGCTAATACTCTTTATACCTAAACGTCTCTTCAGCTCAACATTTGTTATTCTATCCTGTAGCCTGGCCCCACACATCCATCTCACCATTCTCATCTCATTACGTTCCATTCTGTTGACATCCTCTACTTTAACGGCCCATGTTTCTGAGGCATACGTCATTGCACTTCTAACACATGAGGCATACACCTTTCCCTTCAGGGGGAGAGGCATTCTTTTCATGGTCAGGTTTGGCAGCAGTTCTCTGAACTTCCCCCAGCCACATCTAATTCTAGCAATAGTGGCAGCCTCGGCCCCACCACCGGCAGAGATGGTATCTCCTAGGTAACAAAACTTGTTCACCTGCTCCAATGACTCATTTCCAAAATTCACAGCCACAGGATCATCACTTAACACAAGCTCGCCTTTGCACACTACGTACTCAAATTTCTCTATTTCTGACTTATCCTTCGGCAGGGGTCCCTTTATTCTACTACAGCGCTTATTCCCATGGTGTACCCAGCGTCGACAGATGCTAAATTGAATCGCGTTAACGCCCACACCCTTTCCACACACTGCACATGGGTATGCACCGCTCTTTTCCACATTGCCTCGTCTCAATCTACAATGCATAACCTTGGTTTTGTTAATATTGACTCTTAAACCCTTGCTCGCCATGCCCTCTCTCCATTCTCTGAATTTGGCCTCAGCATCTTTCATACTGTCAGCTATTAGGACTAAATAGTCTACATAAAACAGTTCCCACGGGACTCCACCTCTAAAAACTCTAGACAGCGCCTCAAAGACCATAATAAAGAGGAGGGGGCTTAACACTGAACCCTGATGGACTCCAACACGGGCTGCGAACTCATCACTCAGTACACCCTTCACCCTCACCGCACTTCACGAATCCTCATACATCTTCATTATCACACGCACCAGCCACTCTTCCACACCAAGTTTCCTCATAGCCCACTGCACAACATCCCCGAAGTGCCACAAGCGCCGCCGGCTAGGAGGATCGGGTGGCCGTACTGGAGAGATAGGACAGGTGACAGAGATAAGTTTATGGTCGGAGGAGCCCAAAGGAGAGAAAAGATCGACAGTATAAGAAGAAGGGTTAGAAGTTAGAAACAAGTCAAGAATGTTGGGCCGATCTCCGATGCGATCCGGGATACAGGTGGGTTGCTGAACTGACTGCTCTAGGTCATTTAGGATAGAAAAGACATAGGCTTGTTCACCAGATGGGTCAGTAGTGTGAGAGAAGAGCCATTGGCGGTGGTGATCGTTGAAATCTCCTAAGATGGAGATTTCTGAAAAAGGAGAAATGGATAGAATGTGTTCCACTGTAGAGCAATGTGGCCAAAATGACTTTAAAAGCAAGATATAACAACCTCCCATCTAAAAAGTTGATGAAACACTGACCCAGACAGCCTTGCAGCCAACCTAAGAAGTGTTGCCAATCCTTAGAACAATGTTTACAAGTCATGGTACCAGCCACTGCCTGATACTGGCAGTTTTCAAGGACTGTATATTACTGTCGCTGGGACTGGGGAGTGATTTATCTACTGACGGCTGGCAGCCGTCGCTGGGATTGTACGGGTGCCCTTTAGGTGTCGATTTTATCCTGGGTAGCGATAGCAAGCCTCTAATTTAATAAGGAACCGGCCTTCGGCCTGAACATTTTTCTACCGAAAAATTTACAAATTTATCTTTAACCCCTTATTGGCGGCGCTCGACTTAAGTCGTGCACCAATTTGCAGCAAGTTAGGAGCATTATTAAGGCTTTTAAAGGGTTAAAATCGAGTGCAAATGGCCGGGAGCATAGCGGGCCAGACAGCCGACTCCCAGGGCTTACCGCCACCCATTAACTCAAGTTCCCTGTGTTCTCGAGAGGCCGGCATTGTAGCCAGTAGTGAGCATAGCTGGGAAAAATATACCGATATATGCTAAACTTCCATGTTCGTGGCACCACTGCAAGAGAACCACGAGTGCTACGTAGCTCGTTCTGGTCTCATTTTGAAGCTTTTAGTGCCTAGTTTTTTGCTAAATATTTTTTTTTTCATGCAGATGCTAGATTTATCATGCAAGAGGGCCTGAATATTCCCAAATGAGCCCAAAACACCCCGCTAGACAAGGTTTAACCCTTAAAAAGCGGCTCACCACATAAGTCGAGTTGAAAAAACTGGCAAAAAACGGGTGAAAAAAGGGTGGAAATCGAGTGAAAATGGGTGGGATAGTAATGATCCATACGTCCGACATCTGTGGCCTCCCGGCCCACACTAACTCCAGTTCCCCCACCGCGCGAGAGGATGACAGTGTAACCAATAGTTCGCTAAAAGTGAGCAAGGTAGCAAAATCAGCTAAACTTCCATCTTCGAGGTAACACTGTCAGTGCTCCACGAGTGCTACGTAGCTGTATGTGGCGTCATTGTGTAGCGATTTCCACCTAGTTTTCGGCGCAATACAGTTCCTTTCATACTGATGGTTGATATAGCAGTCAGAACGGCCCAGAAAGGCCCAAAACGGCCACAGAGCACCCGCTAGAGGAGGGTTAAAGGGGGTCTAGGGGGTGTTTTTCTAAGCTTGATGGAGGTCTAGCGAGGAAACTCAAAAATAAATAAATAAATAAAAATATAGACCAAATACCAAGCACTACCCCCTTAAGCCCAACCGCCCATTAGTGTATAGTGAATGGGGGTGTAGGTCTGACATAAGATAACAGATAATGTATATTTATAATTCAAAACTTTGAGTATAGAAGGCCTTTATTGAATGTAGCAAAATAAGTTTGTGTTAGCCCGAATACAAATACAGTAATCAAGACAAAATTGTACCGAGGACTTTATACTATTTTAAAACCAACGAGCCGTAGCATAGTCAGTAGAGCGTCGGCTGCTGATGAAAGGGTCGGCGGATCGAACCAGCACTGTCAAACTGTTATTGGTAGATGTCAAGCCCGGTCAACTTGACCTAGCGATTTGTGACAAACGCCTAATATGGATGGCCACGGAATTACGACGTCTTGGGAAAAAAAAAGCTGCTGTTGTGGTTAGTGTCTTGGCCTTGGTGACCTTGGTGACACAAGATCATAACCAGCTCAGATGATAGCTTGTGGTGCATCAGTAACAAAGCATCACATTTTTCCTTTTTCCTTCAACTTTCCCTTCATAATTGCTGAGGGGCACAGGGCCTTGGGTGGGGCATTGGTGTCCCGGCCGTTTCCGCACCCTCCTCAGCTCCCCGCCTGGGAGCGGCTTCGGTCACCTGGACATTTTCAGTGGTAAAGCAGGTAGGGTTCTGTGGGGGTGCTCGGTTAAGGCCTTGGCCTTGCTCAGGACCTTGGGGCTGTTTGGTCAGACAGCCTTGGAAACAACAACAATTAACATAGCTGACAACTTGGTACTAATACAGCTGTGGTTTAGTTAGTGGCACATTCGGCTCACAACCGAGAGGACCTGGGTTTGAGAGTTAATGTAAATGGAGATTTTTGGGCAGTCTATTCACACCGGATGCCTCTGTTGGCCTAGCAGTAAATAGGAACCTGGAGTTAGCATTCATTTGGGACTTCCTATCTAGGTTAACCCATTCAGTACCAGAGATGTCCTTTTCATTATACTGTACTCTAACAACAATTATACGGTTTTATTCAGCTTAGGAGGGACCTCTAGCAATAATAAGACTTCAAACTATCTCCACCTACCCTTTTTAACTACCACAGATCCTTCCTAAACTACATAATATCGTATAAATATAACTAGAATAAAACATATCGCACGTCGCTGGTACTCAAAGGGTTAATAATCTATGGTAAAGTGTTCCCAGCGCTACTCAAGTCCCATGAAAAATTGTCACTTAACCCGTTGAGACCCAGCGTCGCACGTGTTGCGTCGGCAGTCTTTGATCACCAACTCCCAGCGACGCATCACGTGCGTCCGACATATAAAAAACACTTACGTGGCTCGTAAGGTAGGAAATGGCGGGAGAATAGGAGGGGGCGGTACCGTAGTGTGTGGGGGAGCCGGGCCAGTAGGTGTGAGCGGGCCGAGACAGCCGCGCGGCTGGTGGTGGTGGGCTTAGTGGGGATAGTTTACACCCCTAGTTTACCGCCACTTTGAACCTTCATTACTCCGGTCGTATGGGAGCTAGAGGCTTGAGATTTATGTGAGATACTCCTTAGGATGTATGCCGTACAATGCCATACTCAGTTTTTACCCTAGTGCTCCCGGGCGGGTGGTCATGCGGGGGAGACGAACTATTGAAACCCCCCCCCCCCCGCCCCCCAAATGACCGAAATGAGTTTTTTTTTATTTGTGTGTTCATTTCTCACCATTCTCTTCCATTTTGGCTCAACAAATTTTTTTGAAGCTCCCCCCCCCCCCCCCCCCCACCCCCCGGCCCCCCCCCCCCCCCCAAAAAAAAATGTCAGAGGTGATTTTTTTTTTGTTTTTTTTTCATTTCTCATCCTTGTCTTCCATTTTAGCAAACAAAAAAAATAAGTGAAAATGGCTTGGGACTGGGGTGAACAAAATATTATAACTAGCCGGGGCTCAGCGGGTTAAGAAAAGTCCTAAGATTGTTAGTATTTTAGAAATGAACTTTAGAAAGTTGACAGAATGGATTGAAACAGCATTTAAGGAGGATGACTTTATTGGCAACGTTTTACAGTGACCTGAACAACCTATCTACAAAACGTTGTCAATAAAGTGTTCCTCCTCAAATGGTGTTTACATTAATGTTTATATTTGTTATCGTTATCCGGGGGAGTGCTGGACAGCTGGAGGGACCTTGGTGATCCCTGGTCTCTGGGTCTTCTCCTGGGTAACCTAGATGTGTGTGAATTTGTGTTTTTTATTTTTGTGCGTGTTCATTATTTTCTGTTGTGTTGTGTTGTCCCTGTTCGGGCTATGTCTCGAGTCAGCCACCCCCAGAAAAAAAAAAATAGGAAAAATGGGGAGTGGGCCTGAGTACATACATACTGTACATATATACATTATCCTCAGGTCTGGACGGCAGCCTACATGTTGAAGATGACGCCAGCCTGGACTACATCACCGCTCTGGGTGGGGCTTTGGTTTCCCTGGCGTTTCCGCGCCCTCCTCAAGCTCCCCGCCATGGAGTGGCTTCGGTCACCCAGGCTTTATTGTGGTCGGCGGGGAGGGTTCTGTGGGGGCGCTCGGTTATGGCCTTGGCCTTGCTCGGGGCCTTGGGGCTGTTCGGCCAGGCAGCTTGGGGAACAACAACAACAACAACAACAACATCACCGCTCTCTCCGCCGCCACAACCTCCGTCAGTACCCTAGCCGCCTCAGCCACCCCGGTAGCGTCCGTGGCAACTCCTGGCGGTGGTGGTGGTAATGGCGGCGGGGGTGATTATTACAGCTACGACTCGTACTGTCGTCTACCGTCGTCCATCATCGGCAGGAATGATCTCTACCCGACCTCCACTGTTCCTCTTAACCAGGTAAAATCAAGAACAATATTGAGCCAAATCCTTGAATTTTGTTAAGTTTCACTAACTTTTATTATGAATGGTAGATGAATTGATAGATGTTTATTAGTGTTAGTATTAGGGTCCAAAAAGAACCACCTCACATCAAATAGGGCTAAAGGGCGTTACTAGAACTATAATTATGAAGGACGCTCGTACTGTCGGCTACCTTCATCCATCATCGGCAGGAATTATCTCTACCCGTCCTCCTCTGTTCCTCTTAACCAGTATGCTCATTAATTTAGAGTAGTAGTTCAAGAAGTTTGATATTTATTATATTATATTAATATATTACTGCATAACAAACTACACTCTTAGTTCAATCTCACAAAATTTAGTTCTTTACATAAAATCGCATAGAGGGAAGGAATTTATGAGCGCATCTGACCCGTGCTGGGTATGTCTGCTGGGTGGCAACATTGGTAAGATACAGTCAAGAGTATAAATGGCGACCCACCCATTTGAACCAGTATCGAATGCAAATGACACAATGCATACATACATACATACATACATACATACATACATACATACATACATACATACATACATACATACATACATACAAGTGTAAAGACCGTTTTGTAACCACAGAGAATGTGGTTACAGTCTCACGTCCTAAATGGCGGCTTTCCAGGCAGCCCTGTCAAGGGCTGCCTCTGTTGTCAAGCTCTTTATTTTGAAATCGGACTGGAGTACCTGATCCCACGTCATTCTAGGTCCACCCCTACGTGCAGCTCCCACCACGTTCACAGTCTGGCATTTCCTCACCCATCATCCATCCTCTCCACATATCCAAACCAACCAAGTTGGCTCGTTCGCATCACTTCACTGACACAATGCATAATTATAGCCCAGATGCTTCAGAACTTGGCTTTAAAGGTTCAAAGATTCAAAGTGGTGTAACTTTATATATGCTGAGAACTGTACCTGACTGACGAGCCAGCTCCAAAGAGTTGTTGTGGGTTAGAGTCTCCCTCGGGAAGATGCCATAAAAATACTGCCCTCCCAGTTAGTGGCTTGGTTGTCCACTGAATCCGACAGACCAAATAGAACTTCCTTATCACAAGGGAAATTCAGAGCAGGTGTACAGTAATAAGTTCAAGCAGTACAGTATGTTGTTTACCTTTTTTACCACTACTGTACATCTACCGAGAATGCTAATTCCTTGAACGTGACGATAGTGCGTTGTTATATGTGCAATTAGTTTGCTTGGGAACCAGATTGACTTGCTCATGTAGTAATGTACACCCTATGTGGTGGATTGTGTTCTTTTATTTCATAAATTTCATTTTAGTAAGCGTTGTTTCCACATAGCGATTTTGATTAGTTATTTTGCCTTTATATTGTCTTTGTCCCAGTTTTGGTTTGTTTAGTTTGCAAGTTTTACATTTTAATTTAACCAAAGAAACCCTCTAAACCAGAACCCCACCATCCTAGGAATTACATTTGACCCTCACAATAACAAAAATAATAATCGGTTGGTTATATATGCATGCATGCATACATACTGAATGTTCATAACCATTATATTTGTTATAGTGTATTATACTGTATAGTTTAGGGAGAATCTGTAGTTGTGTTAATTGAGACCATTTGTACCCCTATTGGTTCGTAGAGGTCCTTCGTAAACTGAATTAAAATGTAAAACTTGCAAACTAAACAAACCAAAATTGGGACAAGGACAATATAAAGTCAAATTAAATTATCAAAATCGCTATGTAATATGTATATGATATATGATATGATATAGATATGTATAGATAATAAAATTATCTAATGTTAGCCTTTTCTCCATCAGTACTACCAAGGCGGCAGCGGAGGAGTAGAGTTGTGCGTCGGAGAGGAACGGCTGGCATCAGGAGGCGTAGGTGGAGGTGGAGGTGGTGTAGTTCTGATGGGTAGCGGTGATGGTGGTGGTGGTGGTATGATGGGTGATCTTGGATACACTAACCTGTGGGGGACAGAGAGTTATGTGGACTGTTCCTCGGTGTATTGTCCAGACCAGTCGCTGATATACCCGGCCAACTACTACCAAAACTACGACTCATCTTACTATTCTAACAGGTAATTTTCATGTTTTGGAATTTTATTTAACATTGTTCTTAACACCAATAATACCCCAAATTAAATCAATTAATGCATGCGATTCTGCCAGTATTCTCCCCAGGATATAACATACAGAACTTACACTATCTAACTATTCTATCTATCTATCTATTGCCTGACGCCGTGATCCCCGAAGGGGTGGCCACGAACGAACCGCCCCCATGCACCTCTGTCCCCAGTCAGTCGACGCCCCTCCCCCCAACCAGCACCGCCTTCGTTCATGTACTTCCTCACTCCATCCTTCCACCTCATATTCGGTCTACCTCTCCCCCTCTGTCCCTCCACCTCGCTCTCGTACACCCTCTTAGTCATTCTCTCGCTTTCCATACGTTCCATATGGCCGAACCATCTCAAGTTGTTCCTTTTCACACTTTCCAGCACATCTACCTCCACACCACACTTCCTTCTTACTTCCTCATTAGTCTGTCTATCCCTCCATGTAACTCCGCACGCACTCCTTAAGTAATTCATTTCCACTGCTCTCACTCTTGGTCTGAGTCTCTCAACCAACGTCCATGCTTCGCTTCCGTAAGTCAGTGTCGGGATTACCACACTGTCATGCAAGGACTTCTTCACTTCCATACTGACCACCCTATTTCTTGTTACTGCTTTTAGCGTTCCTACAACCCTCTTCCCCTGTTGTACCCTCTCCCGCACCTCTTCATCCATAGTCCCATCTTTACTCAACACACTGCCCAGATACTTAAAAGAGTTGACGATCTCCATAGCCTGACCGTTCAGCTTCACCTCACACTCTGTGACTTCACCCCTTTCGAAGACCATAACCTTGCTCTTCCCCGTATTTACCTTCAAATTCCGTTTTTCGCACACTGTTCCAAACTCATTTACCAGACCCTGCAACTCCCATTCATTATCACTCATCAGAACTGTATCATCCGCAAACAGCAGTATAGGTAGCTTCCACTCAATTCCCTCCCTTTTCAGCGATACACCAACATCCACTGCTCTTGATAGTATTTCTTTCATAACTCCATCCATATATACAGTAAACAACCACGGGGACATCACACACCCCTGTTTCAAACCAACATTCAGGTCAAAGAACTCGCTCTGCTCACTCTCCACACGTACTGCCGCCTTTGCACCCTCATACATGCTCTTCACTGCTTTCAGCAACTTGCCCTCTACTCCGTATATTCTAAGTACTTTCCACAAACCTTCTCTATCCACTCTGTCATAGGCCTTCTCCAAGTCCATAAAGGCAACATACACCTTTTGTTTCTTCTCCAGATACTTCTCCACAACACAATTCAGGGTAAAAATCTGATCTACACATCCTCTTCCCTTCCTAAAACCTCCCTGCTCGTCGCCTATCCATTTCTCCGTTCTCACTCTCACTCTCTCAATCACTACCCTACTGTATACCTTCCCTACTACGCTTAGAAGACATATTCCTCGGTGGTTACCACACACTCCTCTTTCCCCTTTGCCCTTATATAGGGGGACTATTATGCCAGTCTTCCAGTCATCGGGTGCACTCCCCTTCTCCCATGCTAGTTTGCACATTTTCCATACCCATTCTATCACTATCTCACCACCATACCTCAACATTTCCCCACACACTCCATCTGTTCCTGGTGCTTTCCCCAACTTCACTCTTTTCATGGCTTCCCACACTTCTGACCTCCTGATCCCCACCTCCTCCTCCACTACTTCTCTTCTTCTCCCTCCCATACCATATCCAGCTATGTTTGCTGGCTCTTCATTCCTTTCATTTAGCAACTCACTGAAGTACTCCCTCCATCTTTCGACTCTCTCTTGCTTCTCGGCTAGCATTCTCCCATTCTTATCTTTCACACCCTTACTGTTTCCCTTGCTACCTTCCCTAACTTTCTTGACTTCTTTCCAGAACAGTTTCTTACTCTCCCTCCATTTTACACTCAGATTCCTTCCAAATTCCTCATCTACTCTTCTCTTACTTTCCTTCACTACTCTCTTCACCACCCTCTTACTCTCCACGTACCTCACTCGTTTCTGTCTCTCGGAATCTTCATTCCCTCTACTACCCAACCACTCTCTATATGCTTTCTTCTTTTCTTCCACAGCTATTCTTACCTCTTCTGTCCACCATGCTGTACCTTTCACTCCCCTCCCTCTTCTCCTCACTCCACACACCTCCTCACATGCTGCACAGATCTCATCCTTAAACACCTTGCTCATCTCCTCCACTTCCTCCATAACTTCCAGGTCGAACCCACCTAGTCGTCTTTCCACTGCTCTCCTGTACTCCTCCCTGATTTCCTCCTCCTGCAACCTCTCCACCCTCCTCACCATTCCACCCTCCTCTCGCCTCCCTCCCGCTCTCCTCACCCACTTCTTTTGTATCCTAACCTTAGCTACCACTACATAATGATCAGACAGACCCCCTCCAATACCCCTATACACCCTAGCATCCATCACAGATTTCTTCATTCGTTCATCCACACATACATAATCAATCAATGACTTTCGTTCCACCACTGTCTTATCCTTCATCGTCAACATCCGTTTCCACGTGTACCTGTGGATCATTCTGTGTCGGAAGAAGGTGTTGGCTATCCACAGCCTCCTCCCCACACATACATACACTGGTGTAATCTAACTATTACACCAGCAAAACAGTTTAACTTGCCGGTAATACAGTATATTTGTTTTAAAGTTTTGTCTGTCTGTCAGTACTTACATAGATATTAAAATGTAAAACTTGCAAACAAAGTCAAACCAAAACTGGGACAAAGACAATATAAAGTCAAAACAAAATATCAAAATCGCTATGTGGAAACAACGCTTACTAAAATAAAATTTATGAAATGAAAGAACACAATCCACCACATAGGGTGTACATTACTACAAGGGCAAGTTAATCTGGTTCCCAAGCAAACTAATTGCACACATAACACCGCACTATCGTCACATACTGTACATACTTACATTCCATTTATTAAAGTAAACAATTAACTCCCCAACAGCTTTCATACAATCCAAGCCAAAAATGCAATCTCCTCATGGTTAAGGGCCAAGGCATCAGTAATATATTTATTTGTTTTTTATTTATTTTTATTTTTGTCTTTGCTCCGGATAATTTATAGAATGCAAATCAGTTGGTTAACCCTTGGACTACCACAGGTTCTTCCTAGACTGAATTGTGTGATTGTGTTCTTTTATTTATAAAGAATTATTATTTTGCTTAAGCGTTGTATCCACATACCGTAGCGATTTTGATTAGTTGTCTTTTTACTGTATTTGTCAAAGTTTTGGTTTGTTTATTTTGCAAGTTTTACATTATAATCATCTATTGATAGCCAGACTAAAAGTAAGAACCCTGAGGTCAACAGTTGACCTCAGTAACTTAGTTACTCACCTAATACACTTTCCACCAATGCATTCTTCTTTAGGATTTGTTCAGTCTTCATTGACTTATGTAATTATATTGATGTTTCTCTATATTTGTAATTATATTGACGTTACTCTGTAGTGTTGTCTCTATTACTGTAACCTATTTAGTTGTGTTTACAGTACTGTATATTATTATTGGTTTTCACCAACTCACCATTTAATTTACAAATAAACCCAACTAATGAAATCAATGAAAATACAGTATTGAAGTAGGCTACTGTACCTTCATATTTTATTATTCAAATATATAATTGTAATTATATTGAAGTTACTCTTTAGTCTTTTCCATTGTATAGTGATTATATTGAAGTTACTGTGTTCTTTTCTTCCATTATAAAAATATGAATACAGTGTATTGATATTTTTCTGTATTCTTCTCAATACTGTACAAGATTTGGGGTACTTTCAGTATACAGTATTGCGATTCTGTTCAGCTATATTTTTTGTGTTAGTACTACAGTTAATGTTTCACTTGCTGTGTTATCATGCATCTCAGTCAAGTTGTTGAATTTCAGAAATATTCCATTGTTTGTTTACAGGTTCAAGACGAAGGACATAGAGGGATAATATAAAGCCGAGACCACAGACTAGCGACCCTTCACATCGGCACCCGGTATTTAACTCATTCATCTCCATGACGTAGTTTTCGTTGTATTCTGGCTGCTATTTGATTATTTTGTTGTATTCTGGCTGCTATTTGATTATGTTGTTGTATTCTGGCTGCTATTTGATTATTTTCTTCAACTTATGTGGAGAGAATGGATGAACAAAATTGGGTGAAAAAATGCAGGTCTGTGATTGTGGAGGGAGCTGCACCGAGGAAGACCTGGGATCGGACTATACGCGCCGATCTCAAATCCAAAAACTTGACAAGTGAAGCAGCCCTTAACAGGGTTGCCTGGAATGCCGCCATTAGGACAAGAGACTGAAACTGCACTTATGTGTGGAACACTCAGTCTTAAAATTTTCTGTATGTATGTATGTTATGATCTACCTCTAGGGCTCATCTATCTCAAGAAATTAAAATGTAAAACTTGCAAACTAAACAAACCAAAATTGGGACAAGGACAATATAAAGTCAAATTAAATTATCAAAATCGCTATGTGGAAACAACGCTTACTAAAATGAAAATTATTACATAAAAGAACACAATCCACCACATAGGGTGTACATTACTAGGATCTTTATAAACTACATTAAGCTACATAAAGTGGTCTTGGTCCAGGGATGTACTGTATAGCCAAAAAATCCTAATCCATTTGTTTTGCCGGGGTCACATGAGCACTTTAGCGATGGATGTATCAGAGCCATGTGTGTCTGAGTCAAAAAGTAGCTAAATTTGAGCCTACTATGTGACAACTATTTCTTTAGATGCTTATGTTCTGGGTGTGGTGTCCCGAGTTTGATTCCCAGGAGATCATATGCTTTCATTAATTTATTCTAGTCATTTGGGTTTGTGATGGAGGATTAATGTTAAGAATGGGGTGTTCCTTCATTTCATTGTATCAGTATTTTGTATCTTAGAGTTCCTAATTGTGCACATACATACACACATGAATTTAAATACACAATCTTTAAATATATGTGTGTATGTTTGTACAGTATGTACACTTTGTGCTTAAAACGATCAGAACCCAGGAGGATTACCTTGAACTCCAATCAGATTTGCAAAAGATCCATGAATGGAGCATCAAATGGAATATGGAGTTCAATGCAGGAAAATGTAAGACTCTAGAAATGGGTAAAAGCAAGTACAGACCTAGAAAAGATTATAAACTAGGAAACGAAGTGATTCCCAAAGCAGAAAAAGAAAAAGACTTGGGGATAGAATTTAAGGATAACATGTCTCCGGAAAGCCACGTAAATAAGATAGTGAGAGAATCACTAGCACTATTGGCAAATATCAGGATGCCTTTCAATTATCTTAATGAAAACACCATGAAACAAATAATAACGGCAATAATAAGACCCAGGATGGAATATGCATCTGTAGTGTGGTCCCCTCACATGAAGAAACATATTCACAAATTGAGAGGGTACAGAGAGCAGCTACGAGGATGATCCCAGGTTTGGAAAATTTGGAGTACCAAGAGAAGCTCGCTTGGTGTAGTGACTAGCGTCTCGGACTTCCACCCAGAAGGCCCGGGTTCGCGCCCACGCTCGGCGCATTAAAGATTTTTCACAAACACTGAGTCGTTACCATCCCTCATGAGCAAAGGGATGGGGTAGTAGTACAGGACCTCAATGGAAATACGCCTAATTGGCCTTATTGAGCTATCCTTAGCTAGCTTAGCATGCGCTAGCTTTAAGAACTATTATTATTATTATTATTATTAAGCTCGAGAGATTGAATCTATCTACACTGGAACAGAGAAGGAAACGAGGACAGCAAATTCAGATATACAAATATGTTAGAGGTATTGACAAAATCGACCAAGAAAACTTCATAGAGAGGGATGGAGGTGAGATAACAAGAGGTCACAGCTACAAACTGAAAGTGCCTAATAGTAAATCTGATCTGAAAAGTAAAAGATTTCCTACCAACTCGATAGTGGGTGGAACAAATTGCCAGCCGAAGTACAGTAGTGTCTGCACCATCAGTGCATAGTTTCAAAGCACGGTATGACAAACATATCTTAGGAGGCGGGAATTAACGAGCATGCTCACTCCCGCAAATACAACTAGTGTAAGTACAAACTGTGGTTCTGGTCTCACGTTCTATTGGCAGCGTTCCAGGCAGCCCTGTTCAGAGCTGCCTCACTTGTCAGTTTTTTTGTATATGGTCTGTTCACCCGTCTTTCTTGGTTTACCCCTATTGCAGTCATATTTAATATACGAATAAACTGCGAATATCAGTCAAAATCATATAATAAGTTGTATTGGATTCAAGGCTGAGATACATCCATATAGCTGATAAACTTGTTTGTGGGACACCGCCTTAATATTATGAATATAGGTGTGATAATAATGTAATGTAGCCAACTCTCCACAACAGTAGTCCAAGGTTCATGTCTTGGTAACTGTTCACTGTCAGGTATGGGGAGGAACAACCAAAACACATGAACCATGTAGGCTACAGTACTGTACTCTATAATGCTGTGCCACCTGCAATACTCGAGGAAGTTGGAGCTGTAATCATTGATATGAAACAAGAATTCAATAATTATGTAGGTTTCTGATGGCTACAATGTACTGTATGATGGTTTTGGTTTAATGAATATATATACTGTATGTATATACTCAGGCACATACCTCATAGCTGGTTATAAATATACTGTACTACCGTACTGTATTTTAGCTTGTAATTCTGTTTACAGCTCCATCCTGGAGGGTGGTCAAAGCCTTAGGCTCTGACCACCCTCCCGATCATTATCACCACCAAAACCAGACTCACCCCAGCTAGCCACAGATACACTTACACCAACTATAAAAGAGCCAACTGGGAAGCTTTCACAAACGAGACAGAACAACACTTTGAAACCCTAAACAGCGCACCCATCACTAACCTCAACAATGCTGTCCACATATTCAACACAACTATCCAAAACGCTGACAAGAAACACATTCCAAGAGGTTACAGGAAAAGACACAACCCCAACTTCACACCAGAAATTTAAAACCTCATCAGACAACGCGGCACACTGAAACACTCCCCAGCACCCCACACACAGGACATAACACAACAAATCTAGGCACTCAGCACCCAGATTAACAACAAAATACTAGAACAACAAAAAATAAACTGGAATGACTACTTTCCAAACACTTGATCACAAAACAGACCCCCAAAATTTACAAAACGACGTGTCATTCGACGTATTAGACAATTCCTCACAGACTCTGACTATGCACCCTTCACCAACAACTCACCAACAACCAGACAAAGCACATCATCAACAATCTCAAGTACTCACCCATCTGCATTCCAGACAACTTAAGCAACATACACCTCAGACACCTGGGACCACAAGGCATACAAGCAATCATCAACATATCAAACTACACTGTACAGTTATTCACACAACACAATACCAGACATCTGGAAGCATGGTCTCATCATTACATTCCCCAAACCCCACGACCCCACGCTGCCCTCCTCACACCGCCCCATCACATTCCTTTGCACCCCCTCCAAAGTCTCAGAACGCCTTGTACTACAACTGACCACACACGCTGTACCCCTAGCTGATGCAGTTTTTACCACCATACACTCCCTGCTGAATAGCAAGGCTAGGGTGGGTGCCCTGATGAATCAGGGACTTAGTGAATAGTTGCCACAGATTGCTAGACCGCACCGTTCACCAACAGCACTGACGTCTGCCAATAACTCACTGGCTGGCCCGAGGCTCGAACCGTCAACCTCACGGTTAGCAGGCGAACGCTCTACCAATCGAGCTACAGCCTGTGGCTCCTACACAACATGGCTTCAGGCCTCTGTACTCCACAAACACTCTTCTTACAGAACTTATACAAAGAGTTTTTGACGGTATCAACTCAGCCAGCCCACCACACAGATCACTACTAGCCACACTCGACATTAGTAAAGCCTTCGATGCCATCCCCCTCCACAACCTAACAAACAAAATCTACGACACAAACATGCACAACACGAAAAGGTGGCTGGCCAACTTCCTAGCAGGCAGATGTGCACATGTATAATTTGCCGGTCACTGGCGGTCAGTCATCTAACATCAGAAACTTCACAAACGGAGTCCCGCAAAGATCCGTCTTGTCGCCCTCACTATCCAAGCTATACATGTATATTATGATCTACCCACACCCCACGCACCCAAAATAAATATAGCTTCCTATGCAGACGACATAACACTTACATGTACATACCAAGACTCAGACACAGCAACACGTCTCCTTCAACCCTATCTCAACACATTACATGACGGGTGCACTACAAACAGACTCAAATTAGCCCCAGCCAAATTCACAGCAACCCTCCTCACAAGCTGGACTGCCGAATACAGAAATGCCCCACGCCTCACCATAAACAACACCCTAACACCCACAAACATTCATCTCCCCCTTCATATGTATGTATGTACGTATGTATGTATGTATGTATGTATGTATGTATGTATGTATGCATGTACTGGTACACAGCAAATCACTGATTGCAAGTTTTTTGTGTGACCTTTATTATTAACTTTTGACCTGTAAATTAATATTGGTAACTTTTTCAGGAAGGATGGAGTTGAGAGGTACAGTATAGGAGTGAAATTTTTCAGGAAGGATGGAGTTGAGAGGTACAGTATAGGAGTGAAAGGGGTGTTGGGTGGGAGGAGGGACACTGACTGACAGAGGTACTGTACATGGAGGAGATTCATTCGTGGCCACCCCCTCGGGCGTTTGGCAAAAAATAGATACTGTAGATAAAACTTTTGTAGACTATTTGATGGTGATATTGGTCTATCTATCTTATCTATTGCCTGACGCCGTGATCCCCGAAGGGGTGGCCACGAATGAACCGCCCCCATGCACCTCTGTCCCCAGTCAGTCGACGCCCCTCCCCCCAACCAGCACCGCCTTCGTTCATGTACTTCCTCACTCCATCCTTCCACCTCTCATTCGGTCTAACTCCCCCCCTCTGTCCCTCCACCTCGCTCTCATACACCCTCTTAGTCATTCTCTCGCTTTCCATACGTTCCATATGGCCGAACCATCTCAAGTTGTTCCTTTTCACACTTTCCAGCACATCTACCTCCACACCACACCTCCTTCTGGTCTGAGTCTCTTAACCAACGTCCATGCTTCGCTTCCGTAAGTCAGTGTCGGGATTACCACACTGTCATGCAAGGACTTCTTCACTTCCATACTGACCACCCTATTTCTTGTTACTGCTTTTACCGTTCCTACAACCCTCTTCCCCTTTTGTACTCTCTCTCGCACTTCTTCATCCATAGTCCCATCCTTACTCAACACACTGCCCAGATACTTAAAAGAGTTGACGATCTCCATAGCTTGACCGTTCAGCTTCACCTCACACTCTGTGACTTCACCCCTTTCGAAGACCATAACCTTGCTCTTCCCCGCATTTACCTTCAAATTCCGTTTTTCGCACACTGTTCCAAACTCATTTACCAGACCCTGCAACTCCCATTCATTATCACTCATCAGAACTGTATCATCCGCAAACAGCAGTATAGGTAGCTTCCACTCAATTCCCTCCCTTTTCAGCGATACACCAACATCCACTGCTCTTGATAGTATTTCTTTCATGACTCCATCCATATATACAGTAAACAACCACAGGGACATCACACACCCCTGTTTCAAACCAACATTCAGGTCAAAGAACTCGCTCTGCTCACTCTCCACACGTACTGCCACCTTTGCACCCTCATACATGCTCTTCACTGCTTTCAGCAACTTGCCCTCTACACCGTATATTCTAAGTACTTTCCACAAACCTTCTCTATCCACTCTGTGATATTGGTAACTATAATTAATAATAAACCAGCTTCCTGAAGCACATCCATACTCATATCACTCGCCATTCCATCCACTCACTCATAGACAACACACATCTGCAAGCATGACCTCCCGAAATCCATCCTTCTGAATCCTCCCTTTCTCACGAGGATAGAGTCCACCTGGCCAGGCTGAGATGTGGGCACCATCCAGCTTTTCTGAGCTATCAGAAGAGACTGGATGACTCCGTCGTCGACACCTGCCCGGGATGCAACACAGCACCCCCACCCCATACTATTAAACACATCATAGAAAACTGCATTCTACACAATCACTTATGCCAACAACATACTCTACACTCCATGAGAGCCCTGTGGGAAAGCCATGGCCTTCCTTAGGCACTTGGGGCTGTTCGGCCAGGCAGCCTAGGGAACGACAACAACAACAACCACTATGATTTTTGTTTTCCCAGCTGATGGTAAACTGCTAGGCTATGTCCGCATCTTCATTCTTCGGTTATTTTTTCGGTTTTTGTAGCACAATATGTAAATACTGTACTGTATGATGCAGAGACATAGAGACATACTGTAGTGGATAAAGAGAAGTACTTTAAGGAGGTGTGTTCATGTTCAGAGAATGGATGAAGACAGAATGCCAAGAAAGATATATGAGAGTCAGGTGAGTGGAACAGCTAGTAGTGGAAGACCACCTATGGTGTGGAAAAAGAAAGTGGAAAAATATATTGAAGATATACTTCCACGTGGTTAAAGGGCATTGTGGCACGGGCAAAGGAAGCATGTCTTGACAAAGTAGCCTGGAGAAGTTTCTGTCTGGCTGGTCTCTGTTGTTATAAGGTCTCTAATCAGAAATAATGATAATGATGATGATGCACGAACTGAGTGAGGAGTTCACAGTCCGTGTTGGAGTTCATCAGGGTTCAGTGTTATGCCCCCTCCTCTTTATTATGGTCCTGGAGGCACTGTCTAGATATTTTAGATCCAGACTTCCGTGGGAACTGCTTTATGCAGACGATTTAGTCCTAATAGCTGACAATATGCAATATGCTGAGGCCAAATTCAGAAGATGGAGAGAGGGCATGGCGAGCAAGGGTTTAAGAGTCGATATTAACAAAACCAAGGTTATGCATTGCAGATTGAGACCAGGCAATGTGGAAAAGAGCGGTGCATACCCATGTGCAGTGCAGTGTGTAGAAAGGGTGTGGGCGCTAACTTGATTCGGTGTAGCATCTGTCGATGTTGGGTGCACCATGGGAGTAAGCGCTGTATTAGAATAAAAGGACCCCTGCCGAAGGATGAGTCATAAGTCGAGAAATTTAAGTGCGTAGTGTGCAAAGGCGAGCTTGTGTTAAGTGATGATCCTGTGGCTGTGAATTTTGGAAATGAGTCATTGGAGCTGGTGGACAAGTTTTGTTACCTAGGAGATACCATCTCTGCCGTTGGTGGGGCCGAGGCTGCCACTGTCGCTAGAATTAGATGTGGCTGGGGGAAGTTCAGAGAACTGCTGCCAATTCTGACCATGAAAAGAATGCCTCTCCCCCTGAAGGGAAAGGTGTATGCCTCATGTGTTAAAATGCAATAACGTATGCTTCAGAAACATGGGCTGTTAAAGTAGAGGATGTCAACAGAATGGAATGTTTTCTTTTTCTTCTTCTTCGTCTATTGAGCTTGTCCCGGAATCTTTACGACTGAATCTTACGATTCTATACAGGACTGTTCATATGTACCGGCACTAGCTCAGAGAAGATTGTTGAGAGGGGAGAAGGGGTGTTGGAGAGAGAGGCAGCTGTTGGAGTGCCTTTGTTATGTGTGTTTAGTCTGTATACGTCGTCAGTATGTCCCCTGACTGGGTGCGAGCATGTGAAACATGCTAGGACGTACTACCACACCCACTAAATGTCCGCTGTGGCAGGGATTTGATCCCAGGTCTTGCAGATTCACACGTGAGCGTGCTCACCATTCGACCGCTGCGGCTCTTAATGAGATGAGAATGGTGAGATGGATGTGTGGGGCCGGGCTGCAGGATAGAATAACAAATGATGAGCTGAGGAGACGTTTAGGTATAAAGAGTACTGTACTTACACTAGTTGTACTTACACTAGTTGTATTTGCGGGAGTGAGCATGCTCGTTAATTCCCGCCTCCTAAGATATGTTTGTCATACCGTGCTTTGAAACTATGCACTGATGGTGCAGACACTACTTCGGCTGGCAATTTGTTCCACCCACTAATCGAGTTGGTAGGAAATCTTTTACTTTTCAGATCAGATTTACTATTAAGCACTCTTAGTTTGTAGCTGTGACCTCTTGTTCTCTCACCTCCATCCCTCTCTATGAAGTTTTCTTGGTCGATTTTGTCAATACCTCTAACACATTTGTATATCTGAATTTGCTGTCCTCGTTTCCTTCTCTGTTCCAGTGTAGGTAGATTCAATCTCTCGAGCCTCTCTTGGTACTCCAAATTTTCCAAACCTGGGATCATCCTCGTAGCTGCTCTCTGTACCCTCTCAATTTTGTGGATATGTTTCTTCATGTGAGGGGACCACACTACAGATGCATATTCCATCCTGGGTCTTATTATTGCCGTTATTATTTGTTTCATGGTGTTTTCATTAAGATAATTGAAAGACATCCTGATATTTGCCAATAGTGCTAGTGATTCTCTCACTATCTTATTTACGTGGCTTTCTGGAGACATGTTATCCTTAAATTCTATCCCCAAGTCTTTTTCTTTTTCTGCTTTGGGAATCACTTCGTTTCCTAGTTTATAATCTTTTCTAGGTCTGTACTTGCTTTTACCCATTTCTAGAGTCTTACATTTCCCTGCATTGAACTCCATATTCCATTTGATGCTCCATTCATGGATCTTTTGCAAATCTGCTTGGAGCTCAAGGCAATCCTCCTGGGTTCTGATCGTTTTAAGCAGCTTAGCATCGTCCGCAAACATGCTCATGTAGCTTGTTAGTCCCTCAGGTAAGTCATTTACAAATATTAGAAACATGATTGGGGCTAGGACAGATCCTTGTGGTACCCCACTCATAATTTGAGTCCAGTTTGACGATTTCCCCCTTACTGTTGTTCTCATCTGTCTTCCGCTAAGGTAACTCTCCATCCATTTCAGCAGTTTGTCTCCTACTTTTCCCTCATGTTTTAATTTCCACAGCAATCTCTTGTGTGGAACTTTGTCAAATGCCTTTTTAAAGTCTAGGTAGGCACAGTCTACCCATCCTTCCCTCTTGTCCACTGTGTCTATTACTCTAGAGTAAAAACTCAACAAGTTGCTTACACATGATCTGCCTCCTCTGAATCCAAATTGTCGGTCAGTAATTAATCTTTTGGATTCCAGGTAGTTCACCCATTTGTCCCTTATTAATCCTTCCAGAATCTTCATGAGGATGCTCAATAGTGATACAGGTCTATAGTTCAGTGGTTTATCTCTGCTTCCTCCCTTAAATATAGGAATAATGTTTGCTCTTTTCCATTCTGTAGGTACTATCCCTGTGTCCAATGATTTGGTCATTATGTCATATAACGGTATACTCAGTTCCTTAGCATTTTCCTTAATAATCCAGCCTGATACTCCGTCCGGTCCAGCGGCTTTGTTTGGATCCACCTTACTCATTTTGTCTATGAGCTCTGGTCTGTTAAATGTGACTTCCGGCATTTCCTCTGTACCTATCTCATTGGTTTCTGGTGCAATGAATTCTCCTTCTTTTGTAAATACTGATGCAAAATTTCTATTTAGTTCTTCCGCAATTTCTGTATCCTCTTCTATGATTCTGTTTCCACTTTTAATCTTTACGATCGTGGCTTTTATCTTCCTTTTGCCGTTTACAAACTTGAAAAACATTTTTGGATTCTTTTCATAGTTCTCCACTATCCCTTTCTCATGGTTTGCCTCTGACCTCCTCCTCATTTCTGTGTATTTGTTTCTCTCCTCTTTATACTTTTGCCTGTTATCTTCCGAATCCCAGTTTCTCATCTTTTTCCAGGCTTTGTTTTTTGCTTCCTGTGCTTGCCTACATTCGCGGTTAAACCATACTTTGCGATTACTTGTTTTCATTTTATTAATGTACTTCGGGACAAAAGTTTTTATACCAGTATCATAGATCTCCATGAATGCCTTGAGTTTTTTGTCTACCTCACTTTCAGATAACACCTGATCCCAATTTTGTGACTTGAAAAAATCCCGTAGTCCTTCGAAATCGGTTCTGGAATACATCCAGTGATTTTCCTTGTGCTTTTCCCTTCCCTTGGGTAGATTATACTTCAATAGTAAGTCTATGTCTAGAACTGCATGGTCGCTTTTTCCTAGTGGGCATAGGTACTGAATACTTTGAACCTCCTCCTCCCTTCTTGTGAATAGAATAGTGTATTAGCGAGGAGATGCATATAAGAAGACTGGGATGGTATGGGCATGTGGAGAGAATGGACGAACAAAATTGGGTGAAAAGATGCAGGTCTGTGATTGTGGAGGGAGCTGCACCAAGGGGTGGACCGAGGAAGACCTGGGATCGGACTATACGTGTCGATCTCAAATCCAAAAACTTGACAAGTGAAGTAGCCCTTAACAGGGTTGCCTGGAACGCCGCCATTAGGACAAGAGACTGAAACTGCACGTATGTGAGGAGCACTCAGTCTTAACATTTTATGTATGTATATATGTATGTTATGTTATGTTATGTTATGTTATGTTATTCTTACAGTTTCTTACAGTAGATCCTCTGAAAAAAGGCAAACTAGGCCTGTGTATCCAGCTCAGTACCAGTACTTGCACTGCTGCGGTCGTTCACGGTGTTGGCGGCGGCGGTAGCAGACGCAACATTTTTACTATTCTGTATTTTTGTTTTATAATCAAACTTCAAATCTTGTCTTCCCCATGCTTTATCAAGATTACTCTCAAACTCCCTTATTGATTCAGAATCGACTACATACTGGGGCAGTGCGTTCCACTCATTTACCACTCTATCACAAAATGAGTTCTTTGCCTTCTCAAGCCTATTTCTTTCTTTGTAAATTTTCTTAGTGTCCTCTCGTTCTTGTTCCCTCCCGCATCAAGAAGATACCCTCACACACATCCTCATCGTACTTTCCTGACACTATCTTAAAAGTCTCTATCATATCCCCTCTCTTTCTCCGATATGCAAGTGTTATGTTATGTTATGTTCTTATCCTGTCTCATTTGGTTCTCCTCCGGGCAGCCTATATCACATGTCTCCCTGGGGTTGTTGGCTCCTGACCTGATTTTTCTCTTCGGTTGCGGATGTGGCCGAGCTGACTCGATTCCCCTCAGTAGTGCTTTTTTGTTTGCATCTCGCTGTGATTTTTTCTACCTTAGCTCTGATCTTTCATTCTTTGCCCTGATCACTTCTTGGTTAGTACTGCAGTGTAGCAGTTCTTGCCTCATCCTTCGGCCCTGCCCTATAAGAGCTCTGCTGTGGAGCGCATGTGGTCCGGCTGAACTGGTGAAATAGCAAGAAATGTCTGCGTGTCTTCACCTTCCTAGATTTGTTCACCTCCTGCCCTTCCCTGTCTATCTTGACTTGATTAGTTGTCCATCTTGATCTAATCCTTCGGGCCAGCCCTATGAGAGTTCTTTTGTGGAACTCGGTATTCTGGTTAAACTAATTTTATATATGTACAGTACAGTATGTATATACTCTGGTACATACCCCATTTTTAGTTTTTGTATACTGTATACTGTATATCTTGTTTTTTATTGGGGGTGGCTGACTCGAGACAGCTAATTTTATAAAAAAAGTGGAATTCAGAGGGTTAATTGAGATAGTGTTCACCTTTTTATTCCCACAGATCCTTCTTAAAGTGTATGAAATCATCTAAACATAGCCAGAATAAACTGTCACAATGCATCATAATCCTCAAGGAGTTAATTAACCCTTCCCGCCCGGGCAGCATTATATAAGGACCCCGCGGAAGATGGGCAGGAACCCGGGTGTCCTTATATATATCCGTAAGCTTGAAAGCCTATTCAGCATGTTTTGAAAGCCGCGCGTCCGACGTATGTAAACAAAGCCTGTCTGAAGCGACGCACACCTCTGGCAGCAAGCAGACGTCGGAGCTGTGTTGTTGTGTGTCGTCAAAGACAGATTCAGTCTTCAAAAGTGTGTCACATTGCTAAAATCGCGGAAAAATGCACGCCACGGAAATCGTCATCACAACTGAACCAGTTGACTTAGAGAGCTCTACTCAATGCCAGTCTACAGATTGGAAACCACAGTACGTTTAGACATGTGTGGAAATTTTCTAGCAGTTAAAATAACAAAGATATGGTAGCCTAGGCGTTGAAGTTTTTCGGGCATATCGCCCGGCTCTCGACAATGTCCTTAGGACAGCGAGCCCGGGCGGGAAGGGTTAAGGGGGATCACCGTCTTTTTTTTTTTTTTTTTTTTTCTCTCCTTTCTTCTCTTTCCCTGGCTTGTATCCATTCAGCCCAATTCAGCCAACTGTTTTAAGACGTTTATCCCCATCCAGGTGTCGATTTCTTTCTGGCAAGCGATAGCGAGCCAGCATTGTATGGAGAAATCCGGCTTCGACGGAGACATTTTTCTATCAAAAAATTTACAAATTTAGCTTGCTGTCAAAACAAAAATATATATGATGGCTCGCTACCACTCACCAGGAAAATATTGACACCTGGATGGGGGTAAGCGTCCTAAAACAAAAGGCTGAATGGGGCCGAATGGATACAAGCCAAAGAGAGAGGTAGAGAAAGAGAAAGAAAGTGAGGTGGGCTCCCTTAACTAAATTTAGTAATGACCTACCCACAACCAAACTCAGTCCTGGTAAATATATACAGTTCTGTACTGTAGTAGTAGTTGTTGTTGTTGTTGTTCCCTAAGCTGCCTGGCCGAACAGCCCCGTGTACTGTAGTTCAAACCAACACCGGGTTTTATTATAAAGCCGGTATCACACCAGCGCTTTTTCCCTCAACACTGGTCTGGCAGCTTATGAGGTAAACATTTATAATATTTCTGTCATCTAAATTCATCTACCATCAGTCTAGTTTCCGATAGCAGTGCAGAATATTCCAGAAATGTTGCCAGAAAAATGTTGATCATCGAATTTTGACTATAAATGCTCTTGTGTGATACCAACTTAAGCTAAGGTTCTGGTGGTGGTGCAGTGGGTAGCATGTTTGGCTCACAACTAAGAGGACCCACCTTTCAACATAATCCTACCCTTACTTTGTCCAACTCTGTAAGCTGTGAGTGAATCGATTTTCCCAGTCTTTCTTCTACTTAGCAAGTAAGCTTTGGAACTCTCTCCCTCTTTTTCCCTCATCCTATGACTTAAAATGCTTCAAGCTCTGTGTGTCCAGATAGTTTTACTCTAATTTACCTTGAATTTGGCTCCTAGTCACTCTTTCAACTTTGGGGGAGACACTTGTTACAGGCAGCTTTGCCTTTTGTCTCCTATACTCTGATAGGTGATGTTTGGATAGTGTTTTCACAGCCGATTGAGAGGCTCTTGAGAATCAGTGGTCTGGTGTACTTTATTATCCCTTCCAGTACCAGCCACGTGTGATATATTTGATTCTAACTATTTAGACAATATTATGCAGCTTAGGAAGGATCTTTGGTAGTTAAAAGGGTTGGTTGAGATCTATCTATCTATCTATTGCCTGACGCCGTGATCCCCGAAGGGGTGGCCACGAACGAACCGCCCCATGCACCTCTGTCCCCAGTCAGTCGACGCCCCTCCCCCCAACCAGCACCGCCTTCGTTCATGTAGTTCCTCACTCCATCCTTCCACCTCATATTCGGTCTACCTCTCCCCCTCTATCCCTCCACCTCGCTCTCGTACACCCTCTTAGTCATTCTCTCGCTTTCCATACGTTCCATATGGCCGAACCATCTCAAGTTGAGTTATCTGCTCAACAGGTGGCGTAGTGTGTGTGTAAGTGTGAGAGTCCGAGTGTAGGGGGTGAGACAGTGAAGCACGGGAACGAGGTGGCTTCAGAGATGGGGTCGTTTCGGGCCATGAGTGAGCACCGTGCCTCATGTGAAGGCAAGATGGCAGGTGCTCGTTGTACAGGTACTCTACGTGCTTCACATGTCTCACTCCCTAGACTGGAACAAGACCTCACGGGCTTCACTGTTCATTGTAAAGCGGTGAATGTTAAGGCTCTCAGCCTATGCCCGAGAGGAAGTAAGTTGGAATATAGAAAAAAAAAAAAAAAAAAAAAAAAAAAAAAAAAAAAAAAATTGTTCCTTTTCACACTTTCCAGCACATCTACCTCCACACCACACCTCCTTACTTCCTCATTAGTCTGTCTATCCCTCCATGTAACTCCGCACGCACTCCTTAAGTAATTCATTTCCACTGCTCTCACTCTTGGTCTGAGTCTCTCAACCAACGTCCATGCTTCGCTTCCGTAAGTCAGTGTCGGGATTACCACACTGTCATGTAAGGACTTCTTCACTTCCATACTGACCACCCTATTTCTTGTTACTGCTTTTAGCGTTCCTACAACCCTCTTCCCCTGTTGTACCCTCCCGCACCTCTTCATCCATAGTCCCATCTTTACTCAACACACTGCCCAGATACTTAAAAGAGTTGACGATCTCCATAGCCTGACCGTTCAGCTTCACCTCACACTCTGTGACTTCACCCCTTTCGAAGACCATAACCTTGCTCTTCCCCGTATTTACCTTCAAATTCCGTTTTTCGCACACTGTTCCAAACTCATTTACCAGACCCTGCAACTCCCATTCATTATCACTCATCAGAACTGTATCATCCGCAAACAGCAGTATAGGTAGCTTCCACTCAATTCCCTCCCTTTTCAGCGATACACCAACATCCACTGCTCTTGATAGTATTTCTTTCATAACTCCATCCATATATACAGTAAACAACCACGGGGACATCACACACACCCCTGTTTCAAACCAACATTCAGGTCAAAGAACTCGCTCTGCTGATTCGAGATTGGTTGAGATAGTTTGAAGTTTTATTATTGCTAGAGGTCCTTTCAAAGCTAAATAAAAATTGTCTAATACTGTAGTTGCCAGAATATGATGAAAGGGACGTCCCTGGTAGTGAATGTGTTAATACTGTACAATAGTGTAGTGCTAATAAGTCGTGTCCCAGCTGTCATTACGTTTGGCTTGCTCTGTGCTGTATTGCTGTCTGTCAGATGTTGAATAGGGTGGGTATAAGTGTAGGAACATGTTTGTATATATTTCACTCGATATGAAGAAATTAAGCTTAGATATTGCTAATACCAATATTGATCAAAACATACTTGGTGCCGAGACATCAATTATTACTTTTTATTAGCACAACTGTACTGTATTATTACTGTACAGTGGCGCTAATAAGTCATGTCTCAGCTGTCATTACATTTGGCTCTCTCTATGCTGTGTTAGTGTCTGTCAGATGTTGAATAGGCTGGATAAGTGAAGGAACATGTTGGTATATCTCACTCAAAAAGAAGAAATCATGTGTAAATATTGTTGTTGTTGTTGTTGTTGTTGTTCCCCAAGCTGCCTGGCCGAACAGCCCCAAGGCCCCGAGCAATTCCAAGGCCATAACCGAGTGCCCCCACAGAACCCTCCCCGCCGACCACAATAAAGCCTGGGTGACCGAAGCCACTCCATGGCGGGGAGCTAAGGAGGGTGCGGAAACACCCGGGAAACCAAAGCCCCACCCAGGGCCCTGTGCCCCTCAGCAATTATGAAGAGAAAGTTGAGGGGCAAGGGAAAAATGTGACGCTTTGGCTTCCAATCTTGGTAGATTGGGAGGTCAATCCACGGAAGAGACGCCGCCACCTGAGATCCAGAAAACATACAAGTTAAAGGAACAGCCAGAGCAAGCTATGGGTATGGCAGAGATTGCTCAGCTCTCACTCTGATAGACCAGCCCATCACCACATGACTAGAACCCAATCCTCTCAGCATCAGCTAGGAAAGGCCCTAGAAAGCCGCCTTTGGCGGGGGGATAGCTCCCCTATTTCAACCCCTTTCGGGGTTGGGCACCCGCCTTGTAAATATTGTTGATACCAATTATTGATCAAAACATAATTGGTGCCGAGACAGGACTTATTTGGCCGACTGTACTATTGACACCTAATGCCTCCGTTCACATAGCATTATACAGGGTGTTCAGTATATATGTGCCATTATACAGGGTGTTCAGTATATATGTGCCGTTATACAGGGTGTTCAGTATATATGTGCCGTTATACAGGGTGTTCAGTATATATATGTGCCGTTATACAGGGTGTTCAGTATATATGTGCCGTTATACAGGGTGTTCAGTATATATGTTCCGTTATACAGGGTGTTCAGTATATATGTGCCGTTATACAGGGTGTTCAGTATATATGTGCCATTATACAGGGTGTTCAGTATATATGTGCCGTTATACAGGGTGTTCAGTATATATGTGCCGTTATACAGGGTGTTCAGTATATATGCCGTTATACAGGGTGTTCAGTATATATGTGCCGTTATACAGGGTGTTCAGTATATATGTGCCGTTATACAGGGTGTTCAGTATATATGTGCCGTTATACAGGGTGTTCAGTATATATGTTCCGTTATACAGGGTGTTCAGTATACAGTATATGTGCCGTTATACAGGGTGTTCAGTATATATGTGCCGTTATACAGGGTGTTCAGTATATATGTGCCGTTATACAGGGTGTTCAGTATATATGTGCCTATACAGGGTGTTCAGTATATATGTCCGTTATACAGGGTGTGTTCAGTATATATGTGCCGTTATACAGGGTGTTCAGTATATATGTTCAGCGTTATACAGGGTGTTCAGTATACCGTATACATGTTCGTATACAGTATGTGCCGTTATACAGGGTGTTCAGTATATATGTGCCGTTATACAGGGTGTTCAGTATATATGTGCCGTTATACAGGGTGTTCAGTATATATGTGCCGTTATACAGGGTGTTCAGTATATATGTTCCGTTATACAGGGTGTTCAGTATATATGTGCCGTTATACAGGGTGTTCAGTATATATGTGCCGTTATACAGGGTGTTCAGTATATATGTGCCGTTATACAGGGGTCAGTATATATGTTCCGTTAATTAGGGGGTGCTTTCCTGAGACATAATTGAAAGCAAATTGGCCCATACAATCTACCAAAGCGGCTGACAGGTGACACAAACAGATGTTTTCTTAGTGGTGGGGCAGGGAAGGTTCTGTGGGGGTGCTCGGTTATGGCCTTGGGCTCGCTCGGGACTTTGGGACTGTTCGGTCAGACTGCTTGGGGAATAACAACAGGGCGGGTGCCCAACCCCGAAAGGCGTTGAAATAGGGGAGCTAAAAGGGCCTTTCCTAGCTGATGCTGAGAGGATTGGGTTTTAGTCATATGGTGATGGGCTGGTCTATCAGAGTGAGAACTGAGCGTTCTCTGCCATACCCATAGCTTACTCTGACTGTTCCTTTTACTTATATATTTTCTAGATCTCGAGTGACGGCGTCTCTTCCGTGGATTGACCTCCTTAAAGCCAACCTCGAGATTGGCAGATTGGGAGCCAAAGTGTCACATTTTTCCTTTGCCCCTCAATTAATTGCATTGGGTGGGGCTTTGGTTTCCCGGGCATTTCCACACCCTCCTCAGCTCCCCGCCTTTGAGTGGCTTCGGTCACCTGGGCTTTATTAGTGGTAAGCAGGGAGGGTTTTGTGGGGGCGCTCAGTTATGGCCTTTGCCTTGCTCGGGACCTTGGGGCTGCTCGGCCAGACAGCCTGGGGAACAACAACAACAACAACAACAACAACAAACAGATGTTTTCTTGAGAACACATTACCACTGATGGTGGAGAATGTGCCAGTTGGAATATTGCAGTGGATGTGGTTGAGGTATCATGGTGCTTCAGCCCATTATGCTAGAATAACAAGGGAGCTGTGGCATAGTCAGTAGAACGTCGGCTACTGATCAAAGGGTCGGCGGATCGAGCCCTTACTGTCCAAATGTAGATGTCAAGCCCGGGCAACTTGACCTAGCGATTCGTGACAAACGCCTAATGTTCATAGTCACCAATTCTCAGGAATTACGGCATCTGGCAAAAAAACATAATATATATATATATATATATAATATATATATATATATATATATATATATATATACTGTATATATATATATACAGTATATACAAAAATAAGGGAATACGCAAGTGTTGTGTTTCCTGGATATGGATAGGGTGAGGTAGCCCAGTACCATGACCACCTTGGTCACCGGACATCACTCCCCTTGCTTGTACCTTTGGGAGGACATTAAACGTATGCTACAGAGGTCCCAAACCGTGAGGAATTGTGGCTTTGTATGCCGGACAGTGCAACACGTATCACTTACACCAACAACATAATCTACACTACTTGAGAGCCCTGTGGGAAAGCCCGACCGTGACCATGGCCTTCCTTAGGGACTCGGGGCTGTTCGGCGAGGCAGCGTAGGGAACGACAACAACAACAACACATATTTTTCCTTTGTCCCTCAACTTTCTCTTCATAATTGCTGAGGGGCACAGGGCCCTGGGTGGGGCTTTGGTTTCCAGGGCGTTTCCGCACCCTCCTCAGCTCCCCGCCATGGAGTGGCTTGGGTCACCCAGGCTTTAATTGTGGTCGGCAGGGAGGGTTCTGTGGGGGCGCTCGGTTATGGCCTTGGCCTTGCTCTGGGCCTTGGGGCTGTTCGGCCAGGCAGCTTGGGGAACAGCAACAAGAACAACACGTATTTGCAACAATCCTGGGGTTTCGGAACGTGCAACAGTACCTTCTGCGACGGGCTGCTACATGCATTGAGCAAGCATTTATGTTTGTTTTTTTGCCTATGTATTGTGTTGTCCTATTTTGGTTTGTTTGTTTTGCAAGTTTTACATTACAATTTTACTTGTTTTACAGATACAAGATAGTGGTGGAGCCGACAATGGCTGCACACCGGCGCCAGAAGCAAGAAGACCTGGCCAACCAAATATACCAGCTCCAACACCACCAGGAACACCAACACCCAAGCCAAAGCGATTGTACTGGTACTAAGAGTTGACCTACTCCAGATCCAATACCCAAGTCAAAGTGATTGTATATACTGTACAGTCATAGTCTATTTTTTGTTTCCAGCTGATGGTAAATTGCTATGTTGCTGTCTTGGTTACTCAGTGTTGTTAATTATGAAAACTTGCCATAAATACGACATAGAGACATACAGTACTAGATTCATATTTTCCCATTAAGTATAGAAAAATCAGTTGCTAAGGGATTCAATTTACCATCAGCTGAAATCAAACTGACTATAGTAAGAGGTGACATTCTGTATAGTTGAGACATTTGACGAGCTAGAAACAAAAGTACTCTATGCTTGTATAAATAACTACGGTACCGGTAAGGTCCATTCTTGATATTTCTTACAGTTTCTTACAGTAGATCCTCTGGAAAAAGGCAAACTATGCCTGTGTATCCAGCTCAGTACCAGTACTTGCACTGCTGCGGTCGTTCACGGTGTTGGCGGCGGCGGTGGCAGACGCAACATTTTTACTATTCTGTATTTTTGTTTTATAATCAAACTTCAAATCTTGTCTTCCCCATGCTTTATCAAGATTACTTTCAAACTCCCTTATTGATTCGGAATCGACTACATACTGGGGCAGTGCGTTCCACTCATTTACCACTCTATCACAAAATGAGTTCTTTGCCTTCTCAAGCCTATTTCTTTCTTTGTAAATTTTCTTAGAGTGTCCTCTCGTTCTTGTTCCCTCCCGCATCAAGAAGATACCTTCACACACATCCTCATCGTACTTTCCTGACACTATCTTAAAAGTCTCTATCATATCCCCTCTCTTTCTCCTATATGCCAGTGTCGGAAGCCCCAGTGTCCTCAACCTCTGCTCATAGCCCGCGTTCTTCAACGTTGGTACCAGCTTGCTAGCTCTCCTCTGCACTTTCTCCACTGCTTCTATATCCTTTACCATATATGGAGCCCACACCTGGTTTGCATATTCCAGGTGCGGCCTAACCAGCGCTCTATATAGATTCCTGAAGATTTCTTCGTCAAGTGACACAAATGTCCTTATCAGCCCTACAATTCTATTGGCTTTGTTTATCTTTTCCGCTAAATGTTCTGAGAAATTTAACTTATTGTCTATCACTACTCCTATATCCTTTTCTGCACTCACTTCCTCCATCGCTTCATACATACTGTATCCTACCTTGTCTATCTTGCTGGTCCCAATCCGCATGTACTTGCATTTTTTTGGATGAAAAGGCATTAACCAATGCTCAGACCATCCCTATGTCATATGTCATATGTCATCAGGTTCATTCTTGATATGTCATCAAATATATTTAACTCAACAACTTAACTGAAATGTATGCTGAACACAGCAAACAAAACATTAACTAAAGTCTCAATACAAAAAATAGCAAAACAGAATTGTAATACTGTACACTAAAAATTACAATTTGTTAAGCACAAAAATAATAATAAATTTCAAGTCAAATTATTGTACAGTTACTAAGAGTTTACATTCTGTATTGCTGAGACATTTGACGAGCTAGAAATAAATGTATGGTTGTACAAATAACTATAGTCTTTTCATTATAAGTAGGCCAGAAATCATAATGCCTAACCTCTGTAATTCAAAAGGGGCTAGAACAAATGAGCTGTCAATTTCTACACCTATTCCCTGACCAACTCTTCCCAAATGGTTGTACAAGTAACTAGTTCATTCATTTTATATAGGCCAGAAATCGTAACTCCTAACCCCTGTAACTCAGAAATGGCTAGAGCAAATGGGCTGTATATGTTCTCACCTATTCCCAGATGACTCAAATGGTTCAAATATTAGCTTGATTACTATATTTCTTAGAAGAAATAGTGAAAAAGAAGAAAGAGTTCAGAAAGAGTATGCTGCAAAAGAATATACCTAGAGAAACTAGAGATGCGAGGAAAGAAGAATATAACAAATTGAAACAAAGAGTGAAGAGGACGATACAAGACGCTAAAAGGAAGACAGATGAGGCATATGGGAGAAAGATTAGTGAACAGTTTCTGAATGACAGGAAAGCATACTACAGAGCTGTGAAAGAAGCCAGAGGGAAGAAGACTGAGAGTGTCTCAGGTGGTAGGATGAGGGACATGAATGGGGAAGTGGTAGAGGGTGATGGTGTGGTGAAAGTATGGAAAGATCATTTTAGTAGCTTAGCTGTAAATAGTAGGGGGAAGGCAAAGATCTCATCCATAGGAATGGAGAGGTAGAATAAACAGGGTAGTTGAAAGCCAGATAAGCAGAGAAGAAGTAAAAGAAGCAATCAATAGACTTAAAATGGGCAAAGCTGCTGGAGTAGATAACATCCCAGGTGAAATGCTGAGATATGGAGGAGAAGAAGCTGTTGACATAATGCATAGGTTATGTAAATTAGCATGGGAAAAGGAAAGTGTACCAGAGGACTGGAAGAAAGCAGTGATAGTACCCTTGTACAAAGGGAAGGGTAGTAAAGAAGAGTGTAAGAATTATAGGGGAATTAGCTTGCTTAGCATACCTGGAAAGGTACACACAAGAGTAGTAACACAGAGGCTACAGAAGATAACGGATGACAAAATAGGCGAGGAACAGGGAGGTTTCAGAAAGGGCAGGGGCTGCGTTGACCAGATAGCCTCAATGCGATTGTTGGTAGAGAAGTATCTGGCCAAAAACAGAAAACTCTATGCAGCATTCATGGATTTGGAAAAAGCCTACGACAAAGTAGACTGGGAGGGCCTGTGGGATGTGTTAACAGTATATGGTGTGGGAGGAAAGTTGCTAATGGCAGTAAAATCTTTTTATAGGAATGCAATGGCAAATGTGAAGGTAGGGGATAAGTTAAGTGAAAGTTTTGAGGTCAATGTAGGTGTAAGACAGGGATGTGTCATGTCAGCTTGGTTGTTCAATATATACATGGATGGAGTTATTAGGGAATGTAGGGCTGTATCAATGGGTGTGGGAGCTAGACTGGATCAGAGGGAAGAACATGGAAGATTTTAACATGCCTATATGCGGACGATGCAGTCCTGTTGGCGGAAAATGCTGAAGAACTTCAGAGAGTGGTCACTGACTTTGACAGGGTATGTGAAAAGAGAAAGTTAAAGGTCAATGTAGGGAAATGTAAGGTAATGGTGTTTGAGAGAAGAATGCATGAAACTAGATTTTAAGGAACAATATAGAATCAAGAAAGAACACAAGAAAAGTTGTAAAATAAAATTGAAAAATGAAGTACTAGAAGAGGTTGAAAGTTTCAAGTATTTGGGAGCTGTACTATGCAAATATGGTAAAATGGAGAGAGAGATAAAAGAGAGAAAAATGCAAGGGAGAAAAGTGATTGGAGAACTTGATAGTATTCTCAAAGGAAGAATGGTTAGCCAGGAAGTCAAAAAGTCACTGAGAAACAGTGTGCTGCTCCCAACACTCTCGTATGGAAGCGAGACATGGACGGCAAGTGACGAGGACCTCTTCAAACTGAGAGCTGTGGAGATGAGCTTTTTCAGAATGGCAGCTGGCATGAATAGGCTAGATGGGCCAAGTAATAGGGAAGTGTATGAGTCCTTTGGAATGGAAGAGCAGGCTTTGGGCATTGATTGTGGTGTGGTTGAGTGGATAAAGAGAAGTACTTTGAGGTGGTATGGTCATGTTCAGAGAATGGATGAAGACAGAATGCCAAGAAAGATATATGGGAGTCAGGTGAGTGGAACCACTAATAGTGGAAGACCACCTATGGTATGGGAAAAGAAAGTGGAAAAATATATTGAAGAAAAACTTCCACGTAGTGGAAGGGGCATTGTGGCACGGGCAAAGGAGGCATGTCTTGACAAAGTAGCTTGGAGACGTTTCTGTCATGGCCATCCTCTAGTGGGGGTTTCCCAGGGGGAAACAAGGCGTCGGAGATGATGATGATGATGATGATGATGATGTAGTAATGTACACCCTATGTGGTGGATATTGTTCTTTTATTTATAAATTATTATTTTACTTAAGCGTTGTTTCCACATAGCCATTTTGATTAGTTGTTTTGTCTTTTTACTGTGTTCGTATAAGTTTTGGTTTGTTTATTTTGCAAGTTTTACATTATAATTTCTTTCCTAGGGTCTCCACCTCTCTCATCACAAGTCACCGTGCAACTAAAGGTAGTGGACAGATCCCAGCCTATATTTGACCGACAGTTTTACAGCGCCACCGTAGCAGAGAATGCCGAGCCCCACACCCCTATCGTGACTGTCATGGCCCGCAGTCAGCTCAACAGAAAGCTGATTTATACTCTTGTGGGCGGGAATGAGCACCAGGCATTTTCTATGGAACATGAAGAAGGTAACTTTATTTTTTGTTTTTATTTTTTTGTACATTAATTTAACCAGACCACTGAGTCACTATAAGAGACTCTCATAGGGCTGGCCTTAGCTAACGCTAAGGAGGAAACTTAATTAAAGCCAAGTGTTATATGTATGGGAATCACATAGAATTTTATTTGTTTTTAGGAAAATGGCACTTGGCACATTTTCTGTCAAATTCGCACATATGGATGCATCGTTTTTTTTATATACAGTACTGTAATAGCAAAATCAACCATTCTTTTACTTCCATGGTGCATAAATGAAACTTTATTGGGATACAGAGTCGGTTTCCCTATCCCTTTAATAATTCATCTTGATTCTCAGTGATATAACTTCTGGTCCTATGTGCTTCATATATTGGTATTGCTTTGAAGTTTTATGATTTTGAATTGAGGATAGAGATGAGGTCTTTAATCAGTGGTGTTCCAGATTTCACCACAGATTAACCCGTACAGTACCGGTGACGTCCTTTTCATTGTATACTGGCAACTATTAGACAATTTTATTCAGCTTAAGAAGGACGTATACCTATTAAGAGGTTAAGAACTAAACTGTCTTTGTGGTGCAATGCATAAGTGTGTTGATTTTTGGTGTGAGCGTCCTGGGTTCGAATCCCCGGACTGCCACATATGTTTGTTAATTTCATTAATCGGGTTTAGGAGTAAAGTTGGTTAGTGGAGAGAACATAATAATTAATCCTTTTAGCTACCATATATCCTCTATAAGCTTCATAAAATCGTCTAAATGTAGCTGAATAAAAGCAAAAATACGTCACCGGTACTGTAAGGGTTAACCATAATTCTACTCTTTCACTTCAGGCCTCATCCGCGTTCAGGGCGAACTGGACTACGAGCATCAAAAAGCATACCAGCTGACGGTGCGAGCAACGGACAGCTACTCCGGCAAGTGGGCAGAAGTGGTGGTGTCTGTACAGGTGATGGACGTCAATGATAACCCTCGCGCCTTCCCCCGACACTTCTACAACATCTCCGTCTCCGAGGCCACTGCCATCGCCACGGAAATCTTGACTGTCACAACCTCGGACCGGGACACGGGGCCCAATGCTGGTGTCAGCTATCGTCTCATGGGACTCAACGGAAGCCTCCCGGTAAATTTTTACATGGACAGCACTACGGGGGTTCTTATACTGAAGCAGGGGCTGGACAGGGAGACAGATACTCTACATCACTTCTTGGTTCAAGCCATTGATAAGGGCACCCCACCACTCTCCTCAACTGCACATATATTTGTAACAGGTAAGTGATAGTTCAAGTAATATTTATCAGAAAATGTTAAAACTATTAGCCTAATATTTCCACATAGCTATTTTGATTAGTTTTTTGTCTTTTACTGTGTTCGTATAAGTTTTGGTTTGTTTATTTTGCAAGTTTTACATTATAATTACAACTATTTTAGAATGCCTTGTGTTTGTTTCAGTGTTGGACATGAACGACAACCCGCCAGTTTTGAGCAGCAGTCCCAGCGTTGTGTGGTGGTGACGGAGGATGCCACCCGGGGCCACTTTGTTACCCTTGTGGTCGCTGCGGACCGCGACATTACGGACATCAACAAGCTTACATATTCCGTCGTCGATGGCAATGATCTTCAGGTGTTTGCCATGAATTCAGGCTCAGGTATTTTTTTTTTTTTTTTTTTTTTTTTTAATATGTTGATGTTTCGGTTTTTATTAGTGTGAGTCACTCTCTGGTCTCCAGTCTGGGTGACATCAGCAATGGTGAGGGCTCAAAGCTTCTTAGGCTATCCTAGGGTTTGTGAATTTGATGCTCACAAGGTACAGTAGCAAACCCGGGCGTTTCCGCACCCTCCTCAGCTCCCCGCCATGGAGTGGCTTCGGTCACCCAGGCTTTATTGTAGTTGGCAGGGAGGGTTCTGTGGGGGCGCTCGGTTATGGCCTTGGCCTTGCTCGGGGCCTTGGGGCTGTTCGGCCAGACAGTCTGGGGAACAACAACAACAACCCACTCACTCTCAGCCATGAGTTTATGTAATTAGGTTTGAAATACAAATTTTAATTAAATATTATAACTTCCCAGTTGTGATGAGCAGTTAGGTTGAAATTTTATGAAATAACCTTAATTCTATCATTACCACCAATTTATCAGGCGTGGTGAGTGTGTGGAATAGCCAGAAGCTGCGGGAGGTAAACAAACACATTCTGAACATCTCTGTGAGCGACGGTGTGTTCACGGCCTATACCCGCCTGGCCATCTCCATCACCCCCGTTAACTCCCACTCCCCCACCTTCAAGGCCGCCCAGTATAGTGCCGTCCTGCAGGAGAACACGGCCATCAAGACCACCATCGCCCAGGTCTCTGCCAGGGATGTGGACTCGGGCCGTTACGGTGACGTCACATACCACTTCATTGGGGACGATGCCCACAATTTCTTCAGGATTAATGAAAATACGGGTAAGGAGAGCTTTCTTTTTGTTGTTTCAAGGCCTAACTTTTACCTCATGCAGATGCACGGCAATTGTACATCTATATGTAATAAGATGGAAAGATTATTGGTCCCCAAATAGCAGAGCTCCCCTGACCGCACCCTCCCCTTATTGCCAACAAACTCCTGCTTAGGTTATAAAAACAATAAACTCACAGAATAATTATTATATAGTAATTTATGAGAATAGTTACAGTAGGCAGACTGTACATTGGCATCATACTAAACATAATTGTAGAATCATAGTGGTGGAAACAATGGTGAAAAATAAAGAAATATTAACAATGTGAAGAAATAACCTCTAAATCAGTACCGTACCAGGATTGCCTATAAACAGTGACATAACATTATCATCATACAGGGACACAGGGTTATATAATATTAGCAATAAATAAACTTTGCTTTAGCCGCTACCACCACCACACCAGGCTAGGCCTAGGTCCTATAACATAATAATCATATGAAAGGCAAAACAAATAGAAACAATAGAAAAAAACAGTAGTAACGATAATAAAAATAGCAGTAGTAAAAAATAATAACACTGGGAAAATGATCACCTCTTAATCAGACTTATCAGAAATTCAAACTGTACCAGTAGGCTATAGCCTATAACCAAGGACTTACCATATAACCATAAACCATTACTGTCATTATTTATACGGGGTTACCATATCATATTCGCTGTACTGTAGATAAATATTTTTGTCCCAAAACCACCACACCAGTCACTCACCGAGTCCCAAGAAAGTTGCAAGGATAAAAACCTGACAGCTCACAATAGGCCTAGCCTATAATACCACACCCAACTGCCCCCCTCTGCCCAGTCCCACCCGAATACAACCTCTTCCAGCCGGTTGTCACTTGCTATACCCGTTGACTGCTCCTTGGACCTTGTTTCTTTTACACCTCTCCACAGTTCAGGTCAACCTCCACAACCAGCTAGGTGCCATCCAGCACTGATGATGCCCTGGCAGCTAGGCTAGCACACCTGGACACTGCTGCAAATTCTTCCCTCCACCCACAACCAGACTCCTGTCAACAAAACATACCACCACTCAATGTCAATGCTTCATTCCTACCTTGCTATAACCTCTGATACGAAACCAACCCAAAAATCTCAACAACTGCTGGGAGTTGTTGGGAATTGGGAGTTGGGAGGAAGGCTGGGGCTCAAGCTGAAACTGTAACTCCGCCAACAAACCCATTCTCCAATTTGAACTTCTTCAGTGAAGCAATTGTCTGGGTAAATCTCCAAACTTCCCTCTCCCAGACAAATTGGGACCTGATCCTCCATGACAAGGATCCAAATGCCATGCTTGACACCATCCTCAGCACCCTACTGAAGGAGTGTCAGCATCACATTCCCCAAAGGAGGAAACCTTCCAACGCTCGGCACCTCAAAATCCCGAGGGACCGAAAAATCCTAATGCAGAAAAGATCATCACTCAACAAACAGCTCAACACCCAAAACAAAGCGAGGAAGCTTGCACTATCTACCAAGATTGCAAGCATAGAAACTCAAATTAAAGCATCCCATGAGCGTCAAAAGCAAAGAGAGGAAGATCGTGCAGTACTGAACATCAAGCGGAACCCCAAATTCTTTTAGTTACTGCAGGCGCTTCTCAAAAATTAAGACGCAAGTGGGGCCATTAAGAACAGAGGATGGTGAAGCTGTAAACGACCCCAAAGATGTATGTCGGATCCTGCGAACACAGTACGAGAATGTCTTCAGCACACCACGGCCAGCAACTGCAATCCAGGACCCCAAAGCTTTCTTCACGGAAGACACTCCACAACCGACTCAACTAAGTGATATTGAACTGACTCAGGCAGACCTACGAAAAGCCATCAAAGAACTGAGAACGAATGCAGCTGCTGGTCCTGACGGAGTAGTACCAGCCATACTGCTGATTAAATGCTGTGACACCCTGATTCCTCCTATCTGCAAGCTTTGGAGACACTCAATGGACACAGGCACAATTCCATCCTCACTAAAACAGGCCATCATTACTCCAGTCTACAAGGGTGGTGAAAAGAGCCTGGCGAAGAACTATCGACCGGTAGCTCTAACATCCCACCTCATCAAGATATTTGAAAAAGTCCTGAGGAACAAGCTTGTCAACTTCCTGGAGAAAAAATGGCCTTATGAACTCCAGCCAGCATGGCTTCCGGAAAGGCAGGTCATGCCTTTCGAAGCTCCTGGCACATCATGACTGGCTACTCCACAGGCTTGCAGAGGGAGAAAATGTGGATGTCGTGTTTCTAGACTTTGCTAAAGCATTCGACACGACATCCTCCTTCACAAGATTAAGAAACTCGGCATCCAAGGCAAAATAGGTGTGTGGCTGCACAGTTTCCTCTCCGCAAGAACGGAGAGACTGTTGCTGTTAAGGGCCACACATCTGAAAAGTCCCACGTCATTAGTGGAGTACCCCAGGGATCGGTATTAGGACCTCTGCTCTTCCTTATACTGATAGGGGACATTGATGATGGAGTTGGTCAATCAGTTATCTCTTCCTTTGCTGACGATACGAACATGAGTCGTGTCGTCAGAAATGAAGAGGATATTCATAATCTCCAGGATGACCTTGACAAAATCTACAAATGGGCAGATGAAAACAACATGACCTTCAACGAAGAAAAGTTTGAAGTGTTACGATGTGGCCCGAACCAAACCCTCAAGGACACCACCAAACTACTCACTGAAGGCAGCCACGACATCACCCCCAAGCCACATGTGAGATGCCTGGGTGTGCAATTGTCCGACGATGCCACATTTCAACACCACATTTCTGCAGCTGTCAAGAAAGCCAAGGGAATGGCCGGATGGATCCTACGGACGTTCAACTCCAGGGAACAAGAAACTATGCTAACTCTCTGGAGGTCTATCGTCCAACCCTTCCTTGACTACTGTAGCCGCCTATGGTCGCCACACAAAAAGGGGTACCGTCATCTGGGGTGGCTTCGGACATGTGGACAACTTCGGACATGTTGGATAAAAAGTAAAACAAATAAAAATAGAGAGAAGAGGTTTGGTTTTGAAAAATAGATGTGTAGCATTCAAGAGGAATGTTGTAACTATATGTAGGATGAACTAATAATTTAAATTAATTAATTTAATTTTGTGGTAAATATTTGTGAATATAACAAAGAAACACATGTTTTTTGTGAGTGTGTCAAACTTCTACTGAGCATAATTAATGGGATGTGAGGAAGACAATTAACCTACACCAGAATGTTCTACAATTATCTGCGAGACCATACACACAGTAAACTCTTTCCCCAAAGTTCATAATACACAGCCTATAGCCCTAACAATTTTACTTTTTATTGTTTTCCAGATTTATTTGGGTGTTTTCGGACATAGTTTGGGGTGATTTCGGACATGAAGTGACATCGGACATCTAATATTAGTTACAAGGACCTTCCATTATGAACAACAATTAGTACCTAAGTGTATGGTACTCTTACCTAGCCATACCATAGCGAGCATCCGTCGAATCATGTCATCACAGGGATCTGCCTTGTATGGGCCGATCTGCTTTTTGCAGACTCCCATTTTTCTTATGTTCTTATGTTCTTATCATCTGTCATCTTGCTCCCGTTTGAGTAACGCCAATTAAAGGATGCTTAAGACTGAGTAAGGTGTCAGATGTTGACATGATTTGGTGGATGTTTGCTGTGTAAGGTTAGGTAAGAGTATCATATTACATTTCTTTTCATTCACAGGAGTAAAAATGCCACGGATATATAAACCAAAGCCACACAACGAGAAAAGGAAATACAACAGTCCTATATGTCAAGACAAATTAAAGAAAGCAAAAGATGATATACAAAAGAAGAACATGAGTGTACGTGAGGGCTGCTAAAACGTGGAAGTTAAGTAAGAGCACCTTACATGACTATATAAAAGGGAAACATAGTAAACCTGCTGGTTATTGTTAAAGTTCTGTTTGATGGTAAGAAGAAACATTGACATTATATTGCAGTCATAGTAAAGGTTCTACCAGAAATACATGTTCGTTTCCTAAAGCATGTGAAGGGCACAAGTAACGTCTTCATTAACCCAGTTATTGATGATTACAGTGACATAGTACAAATCCTGCCAGAACCAATACTAGACAAGAAGTGCAGAATGCTGTTCAGTGTTGATGTAAATAAATGACCAAAATAATAGAGAGGGTTGAAGAGCTATAGAGAGGAGAGAGAAAGCGAGCGAGCAGGGGGAGAGAAAGTGAGAGAGAGGGGTGGGAGAGAAAGCGAGAGAGGGTGGGGCCAAGAGAAGGGTGGGAGAGAAAGCGAGAGAGAGAGAGAGAGAGAGAGAGAGAGAGAGGTGGTAGAGGGCGGGGCCAGGGGAGGGTGGGGCCGGGAGAAGGGTGGGGCCGGGAGAAGGGTGGGGCCAGGGGAGGGCGCGGCCAGGAGAAGGGTGGGAGAGAGATCGATATCGAGAGCGAGAGGTGAGAGAGGGGGGGATGAATAAGGAAAGAGGCAATAATGTGATACAAAGTTATATTTTTTGTAAGGTCCCTTTTATTTCATATTATGATTAGTTTAAGGTATATACCCTGAAAGGGTTAATTAGTATTTCGGGCCATTAATTAGCCAGATTGCATCTAGTCGGCTGTGTGCCATTAGTATTCCTTTAATATGCAGTCATTAAGATATTATTGCTAAGCTTTAATGATATCAGTATTAGTGTTTTAGAAGTTTGGTCACAAGTGTGAAATACGTTTTCAAGGAGTCATTATGTGTAATTTGAATGAATTAATTGTATTTTTTTGGTATTAGAAAAGTGCCTATACATACGGTGTACCTGAATGCATTAGTGATAATAATATAATTGCTTTGTTATTGAGAATACATAACAATTTATATGAAGGTGCTAAAATGCACCAGAAACTTGGAATCTAATGTATATGATCCTCTAAGGGCTACAAATGTAAGCATTTCAGTTTGTATTTATTTTTTTAAACTCCGTCTTGTGTCCGAAGTCGTCGTTCAATACACACACTCAGATTTAAAGGGGAAAACCATTAATGTCCGAAGTCACCTTACCCCAGTCCGAAGTCACCTCATATCGATGATGACTTCGGACACCATTATAAATATTAGTTATAATTAAGCCAAAGGCCTATAATTTTTCCACTGTACACACGATTATTCAACGTTTCTAAGCTATACATAGATGCAAAAGATTGCAGTATTAAGGCTTTACCTATTGAGTTAGGCTTAAAATTAGGTCAAATAGATCCGAAGTCACCCGAATGACGGTACATACGAGATCTTGAGTCCGTCCAGAGGTCCTTCACTAGAAACATTCTGGGGATGAAGGACTTTAGCTACTGGGACCGGCTCAAGAAGCTAGGGCAGTACTCCCAGCAGAGAAGGCGAGACAGGTTACTGCGCAATTTATGTGTGGAAAAACCTGGAGAAGCTGGTCACAGATCCAACTGGTAATGACCCCCAGGAAAAACAAAATGGGCGGACTGGAAGGAAGTGTGAGAGGAGATCCCTCCCAACACAGGCCCCAGAACGAGTGAGATCCCTCCTCGCGTCCAGCCTAGCCACAATGGACCAAAAATTTTCAACTTGCTGCCCAAGGAAGTGCGAGACATAGTAGGTTTGCCCGGTAGACAGGTTCAAAGAGTTATTAGACCGTTCCTAAAGACCCTCCCAGATGAAACCACCAGTGTCTGGATACACTGCTAACTGCCGGGCGGCCTCAAACTCTATACCGGACCAGACGGACCTCCTTCGAAGGGACGCACGGGACGGACGCAGCAGTGGCGGACCACGACTGTGAGTACGGGACCTCTAGACGACTTCAAGAGAGAACTGCTTGTAAATATACACAACCTGCTTCCAAATTGATGGGAATCAAGTGTAGGCCCGTGTCCCCAACCGAATTTCCCCCGCCATAATTGTCTTAACGCCCTCCTTAATCTACGCCCCCCTGCTCGATCCCAATAAACCCCCACCCGGAACCGCAAGTAGATTTGAGTAGAACACAACTCCCCTCTCATTACATACAGTAATACGATAAAGGTTCGAGGTTTTACCCTACGAAGTTTTGTATCTTGGGCCCTTAATGTCAATATTTTGTTGCCAATTGCCTATGCCTGTTCGCCAAGTAACTTATAGCTGCCTTGTTCAAGGACACAATGTAAGATAGAGGGGGAATATTCCTTTATGCTTTTCCTAAAAAAGCAAGGCAGAACAGAGACCCTCTCGTCCTAGGGGTAGAGTTTTCCCTGCTTTCAAATAGCATTTTAGGGTTAATGTTCCTAAACCAGAATGTTTGTTTTATATACCCCCCCCAGGGGGTTATGTGGGGGGGGGTTTCTACCCATGTGGTAGAGGAAATACAAGAATATTCCCCCTGTCTTATAACTGTGTGGCCGTCGCAGGGCCCACTAAAAGTGGGAATGTTCCGTAAGTCTGGACCCTCGTTCATCCCATTTTGGTTAAATTTTTTAGCCCTCATGGTAACTATTGGACACTAGTACCAAGTTAGTTCCTCTGGAATGGCTGCTCTTACCCTGAAGGGCTGCCTTGGGGCATTTGGTGTGGTTTACTTGGCTTTGCATTGAAACTGGAGACATATTTTATAAGTAACTTTAAAACCCTCTATCTTGTTTTTATGGGTATGTCTGTCTGTATATCCTCTCTCTCTCCTCCGTCTGTACATTATTTTATAAGTATGCAATGTGGTAGTCCCTGTATGTAAATGTATAATATGTATGTGTTTGGGGGTCTGACATGTGGATGGTTATAGATAGACCAATAACTCGATTAGATAAATATAATCCTTTTTTTTTTTTTTTTTTTTTTTTTTTTTTTTTTTTTTTTTTTTTTTTTTTTTTTTTTTTTTTTTTTTAATATTCCAACTTTCTTCCTCTCGGGCATAGTGCTGAGAGCCTGTACATTCCACCGCTCACAACGGTGAAAAGCCCGTGAGGGTCTTGTTTCCCGTCTGGGGAGTGCGACATGTGAACCCATCCATCATGGCTCGTAAACAGCTTCCATCTCTGAATCGCCTGGTTTGCTTTGTTTCGTTCAAGCGCTTCACCGTCTCACACCCGCCAGACTTCATAACCCTCACTCTCAGAACGCCCACTATTGGAGAGGTGGAAAACTCACTAGGCAGTGTCACCCACCCTTGAACATATTTTTTGAATTATGGGGAAATTCATACGGTTGTTTTTTTAATCCAGGAAACAATTAGGGTATTTTTTTTTGGCATTTCGGTGGGCTTTTGTGTTAATGCACTGATAACTAGGTAACAGCACAAATTTCAATCCCAATAATATCTTCTCATTGGACATATCGAGAGTTTGAAACCCGGGTCCCAGGGTGGATTACCAATCCATTGGCATGAACCCACTTCACCTTACACCTCCCCTTCTTATTGTGTGTATTTTACAGGTGATTAGTGGACCTCTGAGGTTTTTGACCGAGAGGAACTCATTGAGTTTTCTCCTTCAACAGTGGATGGCCATGGCTATCCGTGGTCGGACAGGCCTTTTTGGTTTCGTGTTCTTAGTTGTATAGTAAATGGGCATGGTGAGGTTTTTCGCAGTTATAAGGGTCAAATGCAGGTACTGGAAGAAGAGACTGGTTAGTGAGCCAGCTGTGTTTTTTATTCTCTACCCGTTAAGAAAAATGGGCAGACCCCCTTGCATTGTGGT
>CM064532.1:0-242306 GCA_032716605.1 Paralithodes platypus | reverse complement strand
TTGATTATTAGATGCAGGCAATAGGTCATTCTGATTAGGATCTGCAAGCATAATCATATTCTCATCAATGGGCTGAAATCTACAGACATGTCTGTTACAGTATGTGGCGTGACTCACCAAAATAGTTAACGGTAAACCTGGTAGCAATTTGGGACAGTTAAAACTTCGAAGGGACCTTTAAATCTTGGTTTGAGTTTGGATGGCACAGATAATTGAGCAATCATAACTAGATCGCCGACACAATGAGGACTGGCTTTGGGAGTCTCATCTGGTTGTAGATCTTGGACATATTGGATTTGACGGAGATGTTTTTTAGATGAACTAACGACTGATCAAAGTTGAGGAGGGCTCATATGGGGCAGCTAGATGCCGGAGAGGAAGTAGTAATGGTGTTACAACAAACACCCGTTCATGCTGTGAAATTCCGTCTTCTCGAGGGCATGTGTTGATTCCCCATTGCACAATTTTTCACCTGACTTGGCCAATCTTTGGAGTCAATTTGTTGTAGTCTGGTCCGGATTTGGTTGGCGATGGTCCTATGACTCCTCTCGCATATTGAGTTCCCTTGAGGCCAGTATGGAGAGGAATGGCTTATCTTAAAACCACACATATGTGATAATTGAGACCATATGTGACTGGTGAATCAGGTGCATTGTCAGAATGAATAGCATCGGGTACCCCAAAATATGGAAACACATGTTGAACAACGGCTTCTGCAACGGCATGGCTGAATGATCTTTTGCCGGGCAAGCGATGACATATTTAGAGTAAGTGTCGACAAAGGTGATTATATACTTAAATCCCTGATTACCCTCCATGACATCAACTGCGAGTAATTGCAATGGCTTAGAGGCTACTAATTCACGTGCAGGACCAGCTGTGCGGGTTCTATCCTTGCCTAATGCACATGCTTTGCAAGCTTCAGTGTTGTGCTTGGCAGTTATAATAATAATAATATTTATTCAGTTAGCATTTTACAATGATGGTACCACATAATATGTTACAAATATGACCTGTAACCAGCTTTGCATAATTCCAACTTAGGATAGCCCAATAAGGCCGTTAGGCGTATTTCCGTGGGTTCCTTGTGGGATTAGGTTAGCTGGAGAAAAAAGGGAGGATAAAAAATGTAGATACTTTAGAGAAAGTATTTCTAGGGTGTTATATTAAGATACGTTACATTCTATAGTTTGACTGATCAAAATATTTCAGTAATCATTTCATTTGGTTTTGCCCATATCTTATGTCGTATTTAGTAGTAGACATAAGCTTGGTGCTCCCTTCTCACAGCTGTCCGGTCAGGTGCTCCTTCAAGCTACTTCTGAAGGAATACAGTGTTCTCTTTTCACGGACTGACTGGGGTAGGTTGTTCCAGTCTTTGATGTGCCAGTGAAGAAGAATGTTAGCTTACCCTGTCCTAGGATTCTCGGGACCGTAACATTATACATCCTATTCCTTGTATTGTGTCCAATCCTCTCATTTGCTTTAACAAAATTATTCTCTAACTACTCTGGAGCCCTATCATAAAATATCTTGAAGGCATTTATGAGTCTGATTTGTTTGGCCCTGTCAGAGACATTACAGCATACCAAGTGACTGAAGTTGTTCCTGGCCAATATGCGATCTGGGTGCTAGGTTCAGCATGAACCTAGCCAATTTTATTTTGAGTGACCTGAAGTTTGTGCTTTGCTGATTTAGATGATGCAGAGTACCAGGATGACACAGCATAGTCAAAATGAAACTGAACAAGCGCTTGGCATAGGGTCTTTTTGGTCGCCGCTGGCAAGCATCCCACCTGTCTATACAGGTATTTAATAACGTGCTCTGCATTTACTCAAGATAGATTCCAAGATTGTTTCACCTGACAAAGTCGAGTCCAGTTTTAGTCAGAGATTATTTCACTTGTGACACTGTTGTTATGGGAATATCATTACAGTTGACCGAGAAGCCCTCAATGTCTTTCAATTTGCGTTTTGTTCCACATAAGATGGCTTCTGTCTTGCCCAGGTGAAGAGATAGTCTATTGTCCACTAGCCAATCACTACACGATTCTAGTTCTTTGGAAAGTGAGGCGGCAATACTTATTGGGTCTTTTCCTGAAACCAGAAGCACACTGTCGTCAGCATACAATCATAATTTACACGATACGCTCAGTTCCATGTCGTTCACATAACAGAGAAAGTGTAAGGGACCAAAGATGCTTCCCTGCGGGACCCCCCAGTTAATTGGCATAGGATCAGAAAGATTATCATTAATTTTGACTCTTTGTGTTCTACCACTAAGATAAGATTTAAACCAGTTCACTGACCCAATGCCAATTGCTTGTAGTTTATTACATAGGATATTATGGTCTACTGTATCAAACGCTTTTTGTAGGTCAAGAAGAACCATCCCGGTGTAGTTACCTTTAGACATTTCTTTACGAATGTGATCTGTTAAATGGATGAGACAGGAGTCTGTCGAGTACATGCCTCTGAAACCTGATTGAAACTTATAGAATAGATCATTTTCTTTGAGGTAGTGTTCAATTTGGGTGTATACAGATCTTTCAAGGATCTTTGATACAATAAATAATATGCTAACTGGTCTGTAGTTGCTAATATCTAATTTATTTCCTTTCTTGAATTGAGGGGTTACTGCTTCCTTCAGTTCAGCAGGTACAGTGTTGGTGTTAATTGACAGGTTGATGATGTGGGTTAGGGGACCTGCTATACCAATGGGCTCCATCTCGTAGAAATTTGGCAGGAATTCTGTCTGGTCCTGTGCTTTTATGTACATTTAGGTTAGAGAGCTCCTCAAATGTGTATTTTGGTGTAACATTTTGCAATCCAAAAGTGTTGTTGTTGTTGTCCCTGTTGTTCGAGTGGCCTGTAGACAAGCTCTCCATGAGTGTAGATTGTTGTTGTTTGCGTAAGTCATCTTTGGGTGTGTGAAATGGGTCTGCCTGATTGTGTTAATTCTATGATTGTTTACGTTACTCCTGGCCCTGTCGACAAAAGGAGACCTTGATCATCTCTGTTGCTCTGGTCTTTTCTGATAGCTCAGTGAGATGGTGTAATCTCAGCCTGGCCAGGTGGACTCTGTCCTGGCGCGGAGGTCAAGGGAGGATTTCGGAAGGATGGATTTCGGGAGGTCGTGCATGCAGCTGTGTGTTTGTGAGTGAGTGGAGATCGGTGAGGATTCTGTATGAGTATGGATGTTTCTGGATGTTGTGTTCGGGGTGGGCAGGGAGGGAGAGAGGACAATAATTGTGTGTGATACGTGTGCTGGGTTGTTGTTTTGATATTTCTTGGTGTCTGTGGGTGTGTTGCCATGTAGTTTAGTGGGTGGTCTTGGTTCGTGGAGGCTGCTGCCAGGAATTGAGTGCCTCTCATGTCCAGATGGTCTTTGACTTTGAGGATTTTGGTTTCTTGATGTAGGTGATCTGTGGGTGCAGTAGCTGTGCAGCCTGTAATGATCTTCAGGGCTTTGTTTTGAATAGTCTGTAAGGTCTTATGATGTGTTTCAGCTAGGTTAGAAGCCCAGGCTGGGCTTGCGTATTCCATCACTGATCTTATGTATTGTTTATATACGTGTGGTGGTAGTTTCTTTGTTGTGTCCAAATTTTGTGTGAGCAAGTGACCTGAGGGCGTTAAGTCTGGGTGTCAGTTTCTTTTTAATGTTTGTGGTGTGCTGTTTGAATGTCATATGAGTATCATATGTTACTCCTAGGATTTTGGTGTGTGTGTATGTGTTAGGGGTGTGTTGTTTATGGTGAGTTGAGGGATGTATTCGTGTTCTCCTGTCCAACTTGTGAGCAGGGTTGCGGTGGATTTGGCTGGGGCTAGATTAAGTCTGTTTGTAGTGCACCAGCCATGTAGTGTGTTGAGATAGGGTTGAAGGAGATCTGTTGCTCTTTTTGGGTCAATGGTGTGTGCATGTGAGTGTTATGTCATCTGCATAGGAGGCTAAGTTTATTTGGGGCGTATTGGGTGTAGTTATATCGTGCATGTACAGATTGAAGAGTGCGGGCGATAGGACGGATCCTTGTGGGACTCCGTTTTTTAGATTGGGATTTTAGATGACTGACCGGCAAAAGATACGTGTGCACATCTGCCTGCTAGGAAGTTGGCCAGCCACCGTTTTGTGTTGTTGTGCATGTTTGTGTTGTAGATTTTGTTTGTTAGGTTGTGGCGGGGGATGGCATCGAAGGCTTTACTAATGTCGAGTGTGGCTAATAGTGATCTGTGTGGTGGTCTAGCTGAATTGATGCCGTCGAAAGCTCTTTGTGTAAGGTCTGTGAGAAGAGTGTTTGTGGAGTGCAGTGGCCTAAAGCCATGTTGTGTTGGAGCTAGGGGTAGGTCAGGTGTAATTAGTTGTAATACTAGGCGTTCCATGACTTTGGAGGGGGAGCAAAGGAGTGTGATGGGGCGGTGCGAGGAGGGTAGCGTGGGGTCTTTGTTGGGTTTGGGGAAAGTGATGATGATACCATGCTTCCAAATGTTCTGGTATTGTGTTGTGTGAATAGCTGTAGTTTGATATGTTAGTGAGTGCTTGTATGCCTTGTGGTCGCCAGGTGTCTGAGGTGTATGTTGCTTATGTTGTCTAGGCCCACAGGCGGGTGAGTGCTTGAGATTGTTGATGATATGCTTTGTCTGGTGATTGGTGAAGGGTGTATAGTCAGGGTCTGTGGGGAATTGTCTCTTACGTCGGATGACACGTCGGTCGTCTTTGTGAGGTTTTAGGTGGCTGACATGTGAAAAGTGATTGATGAGAGTGTTTGCTTGGTGTTTACATGAAGGAGTAGAGTCTGTTGTTGTGATTGCAGCATGTGATTGTGTTGTGTTGCTGTTGGAAAGTGTGATGCTTGTTTAGTGTTTTGTATAGTTTTTTGGGGTTTGTTTTGTGATCAAGTGTTTGTAGGAAGTTATTCCAATTTAGTTTTTGTTGTTCTTGTATTTTGTTGTTAGTTTGGGTGTTGAGTGCTTGAATTTGTTGTGTGATGTCTTGTGTGTGGGGTGCTGGGGAGTGTTTCAGTATGTCGCGTTGTCTGATGAGGTTTTGAATTTCTGGTGTGAAGTTGGGGTTGTGTCTTTTTCTGTTACCTCTTGGAATGTGTTTCTTGTCAGCGTTTTGGATAGTTTTTATTGAGTATGTGTACAGCATTGTTGATGTTAGTGATGGGTGTACTGTTTAGAGTTGTGAAGTGTTGTTCTGTCTCATTTGTGAATGCTTCCCAGTTAGCTCTTTTATAATTGGTGTATGTGTGTTTGTGGCTAGCTGGGGTGAGTCTGGTTTTGGTGGTGATAATGATCGGGAGGTGGTCAGAGCCTAAGGTTCTGACCACCCTCCAGGATGTTGTGGGGGCGAGTTCTGGGGAGCAAAAGGTGATGTCTGGAGATGATGGGTTATAGAGGGCTTGGTGAGGATATGGGTATGTTGATGGATGTCGTTAAGGATGATGAGGTTATCTGTTTGGTTTTGTAGTACCAGCCCTCTGTCTGTGTCGGGGTTGTCGACAAACCAGGCCGACGTCTTGGCGTTGAAGTCACCACCCAGGATGATGTGTGGGGTGTGTGGGGTGTTTGTGATGTGTTGTAAGTGTGGTCTGTATTCATTTGGTACTGTAGGGGATGTTTGGGAGGGATGTATGTGTTTATGATGGTTATGTTGGAGTTGTTGCCAGTGCGTATTTTAATTGACTGTATTTCTGTTGTGTTATCATTTGGGGGGAGGAGTGATTTGGTTTGTACACTGGTTACTATGTATGATATTTCTTTGTGTACCAGGGTGATGAGTCCACCGCCCCCGCCGACAGCCCGGTCTTGTCTGATGGTGGTGAAATTATGAAATGTGGGTGTTTTTTGTGTTGTGCGGAGTTTTGTTTCTTGTAAGATGGCAATGTGTATGTTGTGTTTTTTGATGAAGTGTGAGAGTTCGTGTTTCTTTGTGTTGATGCCATCTATGTTCAGTTGAAGAATGTTAATGTTATGTGCACGATGTACGTTGGGTGCTGCTGGCACGAGGATGGGGTGGGGGTGGGTGGGGGTGATGGGGGGGTGGGGGTGAGGGAGGGCTGGGGGTTGGGATGGGTGAGGTGGGGGTGGGGATTGGGGAGCAGGAGATGGGGGTTGGAATGGATTAGGATGGGGTGTGGTGTGTTGGATGTGGATGGTATGGGAAGGTTAGGTGGGTTAGGGAGGAGAGGTGGACGGGTTTTAGGGGGGGGAGTGGATGATATGGGAAGGTTAGGTGGGTTGGGGAGGAGAGGTGGACGGGTTTTAGGCGAGGGATTTGACTGGGAGAGGGAGGGGCATGAGGAACAGGTCCAGGTGTTTGTGTAGTGTTTCTTGGAGGCAAGTGTTGTGCAGGTGAAGTGGGTCCAGTTCCCACATGAATTGCAGAGAACTGAACCCTTAGTATGGCGACTCGAAGTGATGGGTTTTGAGCAAGTTGGACATATGTATGTGAACGTGGGTCCTGGGTTGCTCTCAATGTCTCCGGCTAGAAGAAGTCTTCGAGAAATGACAGCCGGAGAGTCATTTCTCGGTGTAGGAAAAACTGTGTGATGTGTGTGTGTGGTGTGAGAGGTGTGGAAATTCCCGGCGCGACCGAAGCCGCTCCAAGGACCCGTGCCCCCAGGGAGGGGGCAGGGGATGGTTGTGACGGTTTGGCTCCCGAAACTGCTCCCCGCGGCCGGCATCCGGTTTTCCTCCACTGGTCGTTGATTTTGTCTTCGGCTGTGGAGGGTCGGCAGCCATCCGCGGTTGGCAGCCTCGGGAGGTGGCCCCACGGCGTAGACGCCGCCACATCAGGACACCCAAAAGTGTTTGGGTGTATGCCTTTATCCCTGTAGAAATTTTGAAAGGTGGCAGTTGCTGTGGTGTATTTATTGAGAGGTTGCGGTAGGTTCTGTGCTAGTGTGTTTGCTATGGAGGTGAAGAAGGAGTTGAAGTAGGTCGATTTTTTTCGTTAATCATGGCAAACCTGATCATTAATTTTGAGAGCAATATTAGTGTTAGATGAATCCCTTCCCTTGTTGCTGTAGCCCGTTGTTTTAAGTGCCTCCATAGTTTTGTGGGGTTACTCTGATATTCCTCTGCCTTACTGTGGAAATAATTAGATTTCACTGATTTAATTTTCCTACTTAGTTTATTCCTAGCCCTGTTGAACTCATGTTTCAGACCTTGATCCTGTCTATGTTTCACTAGCCTTTTTAACAGATTGTCTCTATGTTCCAGATGGTGAAGTATGTCATTGTTGATCCATGGGTCTGACCTTGCTTTAATTCGTATGTCTTTCAGAGGAGCTATTTCGTCTAGGATGTTTGTGATGATGGTTCTGAAGCCAACCCATGCGTCAATAACGTTTGTATTTCCAAACACTGGAGACCAATCTGTATTCCATAAAATGTCCAAAAAATAAACTTTGTTGTAGTTTCTGAGTGACCTTGTTCTAATGACCTTGTGATTCTTTAGGGTAATTTTGGGAGTTTTACGTGTGCAATATGTGACGAAGTGATCACTTATCCCCGTCTGTATAACCCCTGATTGTGATATTTTGTCCTCTCTGTTACAATTTACAAGGTCTAATATTGTAGCAGTGTTATCAGAGATACGTGTGGGGGTTGCGATGAGCTGTTTGTGATTGTGCATTGTCAGTATGTGCCTATATTCTCGTACAAGCCTATTATTTCGTTGTTTCAAACACAAGTTAAAATCCCCTAGTATAATAGATTCATTCCGGGGGTCTAGTAATGACAAAGTTCGTTAAAATTTGTTTCAGAATTGTGTGTCGTCTGGTGGCCTATAGCACACTCCAATTGTGATGGGTTTTGTCCTATACTAGGCAGGTGTAAGTCAATCCAAAGAGTTTCGTGGTTTTCTACATGGAGGTCGTTCCTAGTTGTGTGTGTGAGGTTGTTTTTTACATACAGACATACTCCTCCCCCTTGTCTATTACGATCATTACGAACCACATTGAAACCTTGAATGGTTATTTCACCATCGTTTATACTAGAGTCCAGCCAGGTTTCTGTTGAAGCTTTGGCCTTATTAGCTAACAAGTTTATTTCTGACAATTTATGATACATTGATCTGGCGTTGATGTGAATAAAATTGAGCCCTTTGTTGGTGAACACTCTGTATTCATCTTTGAATGTGTCCTGGCTGGATTCTGAGTTGTCATTTGATTCATTTACATTAACCCTCTCCGACATATGACGCGATTTTGAGCCTATTAGGGATACTTTAAAGCCTTTGTTACCATCAGGGGTATTTAGAAACCTTTAGTTTACTTCTTTCAACCTCTGCAGTTGTCTTTGAGTTAGCTGTGGGCAGAAAACTAATTTTGGAGAGGTAATTATAAGAGTGAGAGAACTCTATTTATTATTGCTAATCTGGCAACCTCTGTGTCATATGAGCGGTAATAAATGCAAGCCACACTTATTGCATAAAAAGTCATGTTCTTTACTGTCGGTCTTCTTAGAAATGCACTTCATGTGAGCTACAGTTTTACACTTAACAGTTTTGGATCCTCTGTCGCCGTGTTATGAGTGATTCACATATATCACAAATGTTTGTGTGATTTCGTACAGCTGATGTCTCACATTTAACACATTCCACTTAGTTTCTACTATTAACGTAAGTACATCGATTATGTACAATTTCATTACAACTATTGCATTGTGAAAGTGCACTCCTTATGTTGAATCCAATAGTACAGACTACACATAATTTCTTCTTACTGTTTATCGTACGTCTGGAGGTGTGGTTTGGCCCGGACCGATCAGCTGAGTGGCGGCGGCGTGTGAGCGAGGGAGGGGTAGAGGGTTTGCTAGCTATGCCTACTCCTTGGCCCATCGCCCCCACCAAGGCCACCTAGAGTACCAGGCCGTGTCGACCATTCTGTGACGTAGGCAATGGGGTGCTACATCCACTGCCCGCGCTCTGTCCCCATTTTATAAATACTCTCTTTTATTCTTTTCTCTGTTAAATTTTAGATTAACGTACAAACAAATTATATATTTTACGTTTAAGGTGTACACGAAACCACTATCTACCTATATCTTACTTTATTATACTCTATATTATGATACCGATATCATAACAACATGTTTTGGTTATTTCTTGCATATGACTTATACCTTGAACAAGTAGTTGTACAAGATTAAAACTTATTATAAGTATATCTCATTACTTTGTTATATTGGAGTAAAATAAAACACAATGATATATACATTACTATATTATATACAAAGACATAAACAACCTTACTGAAGAGACAATTTACGTGACATCCAATATTATTCCTGAACAAATATATATAAGTAACTTAATTATATACTATATGTATGAAGATGAACAATATATTTACTGTAACACACACATACACACACACGATATCATATTATATACTATGCAATACAGTACACATTATCTATTTTTCTAGGGTTTGAAGCTTTCTCTTCACGCCTACATTCTTATTAGCTCTGTTAGCTGTTGGGATGTTATTTTCTTTAGCACAGTAATTATTTAAAATTGCATTTGTTGAAGCATATACCACCATACTTTCTATTTTGTCGGTGCTATGACCATTTTCACAGATATCACTACGGAACAGGAGATCAGCATCTGCTAAAGCCGTAACTGTGAGGTGTGTTGCTATATTTCTTTGGCTAGTAGCATTGCGAAAGGCAGGAAGCTTAGCAAGTTTGTTAATTACAATATAGTTATACATGACCATGTTCGCAGTCACACTATCTGGGTATATAAGAGAACCTCTGCTAATTCCAGCAATGTAACTTAGATTTTCTGGGATTTCTTCAGCACTATCTGAACACGTAATCATTTATTTACAAGCATTACATTTAATTTCCTTTATCACGGAGTAACAACAATAGCCAGCTAAATAAACTATAACGGGGATGATGTCTTTACACCTGTCAATATCCTCCTTACAAACTTCAACATTCGTATGACATAAACCAAAATCAATTTCCTCATCTGTTTTTACTTGCTCATAGTCAATTTCTTCAAAATCCTTTAAAATGACCTTCTTGTCGAGTATGGGTAAACTAAGTTTTAACACTGACATCATCCGTATCTTTTTCTCACACTCATATATTTGGCGTACAGAAATATTGTAATTTCCTCCTGCTAACTGTCGATACTGACCAAATCTTGCTTCCAAATTGTCTGTTTGAAATGTTTCCTGTTAGTATGTAGGTCATATTCAGTTCTGTTATGCAATAATTTGTTATTTCTAATATTGCATGGGTCGTATGTTTCAGAGCTCTAATTGTTTCCCTAGTCAGTTTCCCCCCCACATCCTGGAAGACTATCCCACGCATCTAACCACTTAAGGAAACTATCCAAGAACTGATATCGGTCATCATCTGTACTATTTGTTAATGGACAAGATAACTTGTTATTGTGCCTAAGACCTTTAAATGGGGATTTCACATTCATTATATTCCACCAATTAAGAAACACTTCGATGTACCTAGCAACATCTGAAAATAACGTTAGGCCATTATGTTTTCCAATATTGAGCAAGGCTTGAATTATATACTCATTAAAAATTTGGAGAACTAATTTGACATTTTGTCTCTCTAGGTTGGAGGGGGATAATGCTTTCAGGCTTAGCCTATAGGCCTGCTTTAGGAGCAAATTTTCCTCTAAGAAATACAGTTTTTGAGAGTACTGAATCTTATTAGATTCATTACGGACATTTTTACTTGGGAACTGTGGGAATTTCATAGTTTTTTCTTCATCTTTCTGTCCTAGCCAATTATTCCTGATGCATTTTAAAATATGTACAGCGTCGTATAGGAAAAAGAGAGGTCTGGTACTTTGCGCTGGATGTGGGTAAACAATGGACAGTTTTTGGTGGATTGGCAAAATATGATACAGCTTTGCCATTGATTGCATTATTGTCTGTTACAATGCTAATGACACTAAATCCTATCTTCTCAAGCCCTAAAATAATCTTCTTCATAATGTTATATAATGTCTCTGCCTTCATTATCTTTGCTGGAATTATGTGAACAACATCTCTGTATTTTGACCGAATACTGTTTAGCATAAACACATATGCGCTTGTTTGCAATTGCATCACTGTCAAATGCTGAACCAACAATATTTCCTGCTTTATAATCCAAGTAAGGCTTCAGGTGAATTTCATCAACCATCATTGTAACCGTTTTATCACGGGTTGTCAGGGACTTAAATGTGTTCTTAATATACATAAGAAAATGGCTGGTACGGTGTTCGATAGCTGGGTTAAACGTTTTGGACAAAAATATTCGTCTTATAGTTGAATAGCTAGGTAGAATTAGGCATTTCTTATCTCTCAGAAGTCTGTAACCTTGAGGTGAGCAATTATGCAAGAGAGAGGAGAATATCAACAATTCTGAGGAGTAATCAAATTTAGTGAGAGTCATTAAATGAAGCTGTTCACAAACGAATTTGAGTGTATTCTGATACTTGAAGCTACTATCCTGTACAATAGTTGACAAAAAGGGGATCACAAGTTGAATTATTACAATTGCATTAATTGGGTTTGAGGCAGGATTATTGATATCGCACTTACGCAAAGCATCAAGCAACACTTCAAGTGTATTAATGTCAGTGATCTTTGAAGGAATCTTATAATCCCCTAGCTGGTTTATTTGCACCGCCTGTACACTAGCCTGAACATTACAGTCTGATTTGATGACTAAGGACAAAATAACTTTAGGTTGTGGGGAATGAACAATTCGACATATATGAAAATCTTCCTCGTTTTCAATAACTGTCCAGTATTTCTTATCAATGAACTGTATTTTGTCTTTAAGTTCATCTAAAGAATTAAATGTTATGTCTTGTTTGTACTTATTGTTATCTGCAATACTCTTTGCTACCGCAGCTTGAATGGCAGACTCTTCCATTCGTTTCCTCTTCTTGTCCGGGGCTTCTCTAGCATGTGATGGGCCAGAAAGGTAAGAGGGGCAGTTTGGCAATTGTGATGGAATTACACCATCACAGAGCTGAGGATACGTCAACTTGGCCACTAATTTAGTTCCGCTCTTCTCGTCAAAGTACAAAGTCTCTCGCCTTATTTCATCAGGTCTAAAATGGAGCTCACACACCTGTAAGAGATGAAAGCTCCGATATAGCTAAGCTAAAATAAATCGTTGCATAATTGTATTGCGAGCGATATTATTGCTTGGTAGTTCAATCATTCACGAAGGAGTAAATACACTGATTTTGAGCAGTGTGTAATTTGACTTATGAATATTATATACAATTCAATATACCACACTTAAATTACAGTACTGGGTAGGCTTAAATTGTGTATATATATTTTTCCATAATTGGGAATACAAAATTATTTCATTATGCAGCATTGATCCAGGAGGAGGATCCAATTCAATGCATCCGCCAGCGTCGTCGTCAAACATACACAACAAACAAAATAAAATAACTTCTACTCCGTGGTTATGGATAACTTGCTTCGTCGATAATAATAATAATAATAATATTAGTAATTATAATAATATCAATAGTGAAATTAAAAATAATTATATTAAAGGTAACACATCTATTATATCATTAATGAAGTCATCGATATACCACATAATAAACTCCCGAAAATATATATACTCCCACTGTTGAGCTACTCAATTACTATTATTATTATTATTACTATTATTAATATTATTATTATTATTATTATTATTATTACTACTGTATTATTACTATTATTATTATTATTATTATTATTATTATTATTATTATTACTATTATTACTATTATTATTATTATTATTATTATTATTATTAGTATTATCAATATTATTATTATTATTATTATTTATATTAACATTATTATTATTTCTATTTCAACTTGCTGAAGGAATGAGTAAATTTAGTCATGTATTGTTTAAGCCTACCGTACTCAATACTTAGACACGTGAATAACATTGTAGAATAATTTTTACTCACCCTGCTGTTTTCATTTGGAGTGTAATCTACTCGTCGAATGGCTGTAAGCCATTTGCTGGAAAGGTCAGCATTCCTTGGGAACCTAAACACGTGCACTTTCGGTCCCGATCTGAAATTCCCCTTGCAATTTGGCACTGAACACGTGTAAGGCATTGTTGATGATCATGGAGAAGCTATCACAGGGAATAATGTACTTATAAAGTATATATGAGGGGGAAATAGTTTGGAAACACAGCGACAACCTCCCCCTACCTCACTAAAATGTATACTGACCTGCGAGGGTAGTGACCGTTTCAGCACTCCTTTTGTCGACGTTACAGAATTTAAAGGTCCCATCCGTGCGGCCTGGTACTCTAGGTGGCCTTGCCCCACCCCTACCTGTACCTCCCCGCGCCTGCACGGTTGTGGTTGGATGCTGTTGTTGTTGTCCTTGGTCGTTGTTGCTATTTCACTGGTGATGCGGTTGAGAGAGCTACCTGCTTTTTTAGTTGTTCTGGTTGCATGTTGAGTTACTTGGGTCGTCGATATCTGTGGTAGTGATGGTCCAGTTGAGGGTAGTGTTGTGTTGGTAGGGTGGTGGCACTGAGGAGGTGGCTGCCCGGCGGCCCTGGGTGTATGTGTGAGCGTGAGGGGTGCCCGCTTGTTGTAACGAATTTTACTGCTAGGCACTATTGAAAGGTCAGTGTCTGCCTTACTTGTTTGGTGGTGAGGTTTCTTCAACGTTGAACTAGGGCCTGGGTTGGTCTCTACATCTCCGCAGCTAATTAGAGTGTAGCACAGCAGGTGTTGTAGCGAGGTCATGCCACAGTACTTGCCTTCCCGATGTATGAAATTGACCAGGCAGGAATGGTGACAGAAATTTAATTTGTGTGTGATTTCTGTGTGACGAGGGCCCTCAATACTTGCTTAGTGTTGACCTGGTACACTACCGGTCCCCTCTGCACCTGTATATCGGCACAACCCCTCTGGATGTTGAGAAGGATGATACATAGGGAGAGAGCTACGCTCACCCCCTTCAATCCTCCCGCCATCTTGTAAATGGGGATGGAGTCCAGTATACCTGTTGAAACGTGGTGATGAGTTTCCGTTGGGCAAGATGAATTCCATTGTCCATATGGATAGAGTGAGTGCATGGTGGATAGGGCAGCTTGTGGAGTGATGATGATTTTGCCATCAATGGTAAACAAGTTATCACCTCGTCTGGCCAATTGGGTAAATATCTTGCGTGGCATCCAGTCAGGTTTTTCTTGCCGTTGGAATGCCTGTAACAGCTCTTGCTGGCTGTCATCCAAGGAGTCTTGATGATGAATGGCAAGTATTGGGTGTGGCTTCTCGTCGTGTTGAAGGTCAATTTGGAAGGAATTTATGGGCAGGCGGGAAAGAGCATACGCATTAGTATGAAGTTTCCCTGGGTGATAAACAATGTCAATATCAAACTCTTCTAGCGATTATCTCCACCTGACTGTCAGAGCATATTTTGTGTCAGACTTACAGAGCCATTGGAGTGCGTGGTGGTCTGTAATTACTGTGACCTTGACTCCGGCCAGGTACGCTTTGAAGTATTGGAGGGCCCATAATCATACCCAGGCACTCGCGTTTTGTAACAGGATAATTTATTTCTGCCGGATTGAGTGTGTGGCTTGCACAAGCAATTATGTGCTCTTTTCCATCTCGTGTTTGACCCAGAATGGCACCGATTCCGAATTGTGACACATCAGTAAATAACCGGAATGGCCGGGTATAGTCTGGAAAGAACATAAGAACATAAGAACATAAGAAAATGGGAGTCTGCAGAAAGCTGATTGGCCTAAGCAAGGCAGATCCCTGTCCCACACATTCCCAATTACAAAGCCCAATTATAGGCTCAACACTCTAATACCCTGAGGATCATCTTACCTAAACGGTTAGAGATTAACGCAGGATTACGGGGTCTGCAGACCGCTGATTGGCCCAACCCGGCTGATCCCCCTTCACACCCAACCCTTCTCGTCCATATGCTTATCCAATTTTATCTTAAAGCTCCCTACCGTTTTTAATCCCACTATAGCACTTGGTAGTCCATTCCACCCATCTACAACTCTGTTACCAAACCAATATTTGCCTATATCTTTTCTGAAACAAAATTTATCTAATTTGAAACCATTGGTAGAGTTCTTTCGCTATCACCGAGCTTTAGTACATTTGTCATGTCCCCTTTGTTAATCCCGCTAACCCACTTGAACACCTCTATCATATCCCCTCTAACTCTGCATCTCTCTAACGAATGTATACCTAATTTCTTCAACCTTTCTTCATACGGAAGATTTCTAATATTATGGATCATTTTTGTCATTCTACGCTGTACTCTCTGAAAGGAGACCACCGGAGATGCTACTGGTTTATCTTTCTATCTATCTATCTATTGCCTGATGCCGTGATCCCCGAAGGGGTGGCCACGAACGAACCGCCCCATGCACCTCTGTCCCCAGTCAGTAGACACCCCTCCCCCCAACCAGCACCGCCTTCGTTCATGTACATCCTCACTCCATCCTTCCACCTCTCATTCGGTCTACCTCTCCCTCTCTGTCCCTCCACCTCGCTCTCGTACACCCTCTTAGTCATTCTCTCGCTTTCCATACGTTCCATATGGCCGAACCATCTCAAGTTGTTCCTTTTCACACTTTCCAGCACATCTTCCTCCACACCACACCTCCTTCTTACTTCCTCATTAGTCTGTCTATCACTTCATGTAACTCCGCACGCACTTCTCCAGCAACTCGTTTCCATTGTTCCCACTCCTGGTCCGAGTCTCTCAACCAACGGCCACGCCCCGCCTCCGCAAGTCAGCGTCGGAACCACCACACTGTCATGCAAGGACCTCTCCACTTCCATGCCGACCACCCCACCTCCTGTTACTGCTCTCAGCGCTCCCCCCCCCCCCCCCCCTCCGCTGTACCCTCTCCCGCACTTCTTCATCCATAGTCCCATCTTTACTCAACACACTGCCCAGATACTTAAAAGAGTTGACGATCTCCATAGCCTGACCGTTCAGCTTCACCTCACACTCTGTGACTTCACCCCTTTCGAAGACCATAACCTTGCTCTTCCCCGCATTTACCTTCAAATTCCGTTTTTCGCACACTGTTCCAAACTCATTTACCAGACCCTGCAACTCCCATTCATTATCACTCATCAGAACTGTATCATCCGCAAACAGCAGTATAGGTAGCTTCCACTCAATTCCCTCCCTTTTCAGCGATTCACCAACATCCACTGCTCTTGATAGTATTTCGTTCATGACTCCATCCATATATACAGTAAACAACCACAGGGACATCACACACCCCTGTTTCAAACCAACATTCAGGTCAAAGAACTCGCTCTGCTCACTCTCCACACGTACTGCCGCCTTTGCACCCTCATACATGCTCTTCACTGCTTTCAGCAACTTGCCATCTACTCCGTATATTCTAAGTACTTTCCACAAACCTTCTCTATCCACTCTGTCATAGGCCTTCTCCAAGTCCATAAAGGCAACATACACCTTTTGTTTCTTCTCCAGATATTTCTCCACAACACAATTCAGGGTAAAAATCTGATCTATTTCCCTTCCTAAACCCTCCCTGCTCGTCGCCTATCCATTTCTCCGTTCTCACTCTCACTCTCTCAATCACTACCCTACTGTATACCTTCCCTACTACGCTTAGAAGACATATTCCTCGGTGGTTACCACACACTCCTCTTTCCCCATTGCCCTTATATAGGGGGACTATTATGCCAGTCTTCCAGTCATCGGGTGCAGTCCCCTTCTCCCATGCTAGTTTGCACATTTTCCATACCCATTCGATCACTATCTCACCACCATACCTCAACATTTCCCCACACACTCCATCTGTTCCTGGTGCTTTCCCCAACTACACTCTTTTCATGGCTTCCCACACTTCTGACCTCCTGATCCCCACCTCCTCTTCCACTACTTCTCTTCTTCTCCCTCCCATACCATATCCAGCTATGTTTGCTGGCTCTTCATTCCTTACATTTAGCAACTCATTGAAGTACTCCCTCCATCTTTCGACTCTCTCTTGCTTCTCGGCTAGCATTCTATATTCTCCCATTCTTATCTTTCACACCCTTACTGTTTCCCTTGCTACCTTCCCTACTTTCTTGACTTCTTTCCAGAACAGTTTCTTACTCTCCCTCCATTTTACACTCAGATTCCTTCCAAATTCCTCATCTACTCTTCTCTTACTTTCCTTCACCACCCTCTTACTCTCCACGTACCTCGCTCGTTTCTGTCTCTCGAAATCTTCATTCCCTCTACTACCCAACCACTCTCTATATGCTTTCTTCTTTTCTCCCACAGCTATTATTACCTCTTCTGTCCACCATGCTGTACCTTTCACTCCCCTCCCTCTTCTCCTCACTCCACAAACCTCCTCACATGCTGCACAGATCTCACCCTTAAACACCTTGCTCATCTCCTCCACTTCCTTCATAACTTCCAGGTTGAACCCACCTTGCTATCCTTGAGATTGTTAAAGGCTTGGAGACATTCATCAGTCCACTTGAAAGATTTTTCTTTTTTGGTGAGGTCATGTAAAGGTTTGGGAATGGTGGCGAAATTCTTAACAAATCTTCTGTAGAATGAGGCTAACCCGAGAAAAGCTTGTACTCCTTTTACGTTAGTGGGAGGGGTGATTTTACTTATAGCTTCTAGCTTACTGGGGTCTGGTATTATCCCTTGTTCTGAGACAATATGCCCCAGAAAATTTACTTTATTCTTAGCCAGAGTACATTTAGATGGCTTAAGTTTAAGGCTAGCATCTCTGATTCTTTGGAAAACTTGCTTCAGTCGCTGTAAATGTTCGGCCCAGGTTTTTCCAAAAACGATAATTTAATAGTGGCCCCTTCATCATTGACGATATTGCCTATTAATATAATAGTCTCCCTTCAACACCCGCGGCAGCAGTTTTGAATCTCCCGCTTGGAAGGGTCAGGGAGTACTCTCATAAGTGCACGCTTAATTATCTTATGGAATCGTCCTTATGATTGGGTACCCTACAGAAAAAAACTTTGTAGATTTTTTTTTTTTTTTTACTTAATATATATCTGTTATATTATGGCTTTCCATGCATGGATTTCTTGTGCGCAGCGCCAAGGCGTAGGCCCTCTAGCGGCCATATTTCCTCCTTCTCCCTTCCGCGCTCGTGCAAGGAGGGCGGGTGTCCTAGTGCTCCAGCTTCATTCGTCATTCCTGCGCTTCTCGTGAGTCCTTACTCATTTGTATACATCTACATTGTATTGAACAGAGTTTAGATTAGCTAGCCCCGGCTGCCCCATTGGCACGACCGACCGCAGTAGGGTGTAAATTAGAATACTTTTGTAACAAGGCGCCTTATTATCCCAAGATTCGTGCGCCACGTGTGTTATTATTGAGTTGTGTTTTGCGCCTTTAGCTTTTGATATTATAACTAGGAGGCTACCATTCTGCAAGATTATGCTTCAGGCCGTCACTTTGAGGCAGTTGCATAATAATTATATTTATTATTAGCAAATGTTCTAGTTCAAGGGTGGCTGCACGTGGTGCAGAGCCTTCTGGAGCCCGTATTTGCTTTTGGGCCCCACTCTCGGTCCTCCCATCTGCTTGCTGCTGCTGCTGGTTCGTCGGAGCATCAGTTCATCCTGTGCTGTTCCTCGGGCCTCATGGCCAGCCTCGCTAGGGGTCTCCAATGTCAGAGCTGGGCACTTTAGCCAACACTTCCGCAAATAGCCAATTCCGCCATGGCGGAAGTGTCATTTTGTTGGCGAATTAGCGTTGGCGCCAAAATGGCTGCCTATTTGCGGGTTTAAAGCTCTGGAAAGTACCTCCATGTTGCAAACCTCGAGTCCGCAAAATAAAAATTCCAGCCGCCAGCCAGCCCTGGGCCGCTCCTGTAGCTCCAGCCAAAAAAAGTCATGTGACCAAGCCAACTACCTGCGTTCTGGAATCTAGGCCTATACATCGGCTCTTCACGTTTGTTTACTTACTTAGTAGCAAGCGTCGAGCTAACACCTACAACACACAGCAGTCCAAGAGTTCCAACCTGCTATCACTTCAACTTTGTTTATATTTTCGGCCTATTGAAGTGAACATGGAGTCTACCATCATGCCTACCGCAGCTGCCAACAGCATGGGGAGCAGTTCACCACCATCATCCGACAGTGATGCTGCAGAGCATGCAGAAATCGAGGACCTAAGCCACCCCTGGCCCCACCTAGAAACCTTCTAATTACCTGTAATTACCAAGAAGATGTCTCTGGAGAAGGGCTTTATAACTTTATAATCTAGCCTAATTTAAGATTATAAAGTTAGGCTATCGTTAATTTGATTGATAGCCTGTTAATTTTTAACCTAAACTAATTTTATTAGGCTACCCTAATCCCATCAAAATGCCTCAAAGCATGTAGGCCTAGGCTAAGTCTAACTTCTATATAGGCTAGGCTATATAGCCTAGGCCTAGGTCTATAATCACTAATCCCATCAAAATGCCTCAAAGCATGTAGGCTAAATATTGCATGTTCTAACTTCTAAATATAGCCTAGGCCTATAGGCTAATTACTAATATAAGTAATTGTATTAGGCTAGGCCTAGGCTACCCTAATCCTATCAAAATGCCTCAAAGCATTTAGGCTAAATAATATTGCATTTTCTAACTTTTATATATATAGGCTAGCCTACGGCTAGGCTATAATCAGTCAATCATTAATTCCATCAAAATGCCTTAAAGCATGTAGGCTAAATATTGCATGTTCTAACTTCTATATACTGTATATAGCCTAGATCTAGGCTATAATCACTAATTCCATCAAAATGCCTCAAAGCATGTAGGCTAAATATTGCATGTTCTAACTTTAATATATCGCCTAGGCCTAGGTCTAGGCTATAATCAGTCACTAATTCCATCAAAATGCCTCAAAATATGTAGGCCTAGGCTAAATATTGCATGTTCTAACTTCTATGTATAGGCCTAGGCCTATAATCACACTCATTTTATTAGTGTCAAGTAGAAAGTGGTAATTTTGAAAGTATCATATAGGCCTAGACTAAATTTAGCCTACAATAAATTTTATTAAATTTTGATCTGAAGCTAGGCCTTGATTCTGAGCATTAAAATTAATAGGCCTAGGCTACTTTCTATTAAATTACTTAATCTATCTAAAGTAGACCTATCTAGGCATATATAGCCTATTGCCATTCCCAAAGGGGGGACCACGAATAAATCGCCTCCTTGCACCTCTGTGATCCGGCGTACCTCCTGAATGGTGCGGAATTGCGAATACTGATTATTACTGAAGCACTCTCCCCATAAACAAGTTGCCCCAACGTTTTACTGCCCATGTGGAAAAACTAAGTGGCCTATGCTATATATATTAACCCCTTCACTGCGGGTGACGTCCTGGAATGTTTTGGCAATTTACAGCAATTTCCAAGCTTTAACCCTTATTTAGCGGCGAGCAACATAAGTCGAGTTAAATAAAGCTGGACTATGTGGCGGCGCTCGACATAACTCGAGTGGCAATTTCAGCAAGTAATGTGGCTGAGAGAGAGAGACAAGTGGTGGCAGGAGACTAGCGAGCGTATGACTGCTCCAGACCACCGCGGCGAACCTACTGACACAAATCTCAGCTCCCTCCTCCCTCTCTCACTCGCTACATACTCAATTATGTACCGAAAGTACCGAATTACCTGCTTTTTGCACTCGCGTTGCACGGTTATTGCAAGAAAACTATCCATCATACAAGGATCGTTATGGTGTCATTCGAAAGCTCTGTTTATGCCCTTTCAGGGATAGGTACTTGTTTTACGTTCTGGGTCTTATTTAGGCATGAAAATGATCACGTAAACAGCCCTATTTTGGCTAAAAACACCCCGCTGTGTGGTACACATAAATAAACCGCATAGGCCGCTCGTAAGGTGTTAAAAGCCTGTATGTACTGTATATCCTTCAGGTCCATGGAAGTTGGGCAACATTATATTTAAGTAAATATATATAGAGCGAATGAAGATTCCGAGAGACAGAAACGAGCGAGGTACGTGGAGAGTAAGAGGGTGGTGAAGAGAGTAGTGAAGGAAAGTAAGAGAAGAGTAGATGAGGAATTTGGAAGGAATCTGAGTGTAAAATGGAGGGAGAGTAAGAAACTGTTCTGGAAAGAAGTCAAGAAAGTTAGGGAAGGTAGCAAGGGAAACAGTAAGGGTGTGAAAGATAAGAATGGGAGAATGCTAGCCGAGAAGCAAGAGAGAGTCGAAAGATGGAGGGAGTACTTCAGTGAGTTGCTAAATGAAAGGAATGAAGAGCCAGCAAACATAGCTGGATATGGTATGGGAGGGAGAAGAAGAGAAGTAGTGGAGGAGGAGGTGGGGATCAGGAGGTCAGAAGTGTGGGAAGCCATGAAAAGAGTGAAGTTGGGGAAAGCACCAGGAACAGATGGAGTGTGTGGGGAAATGTTGAGGTATGGTGGTGAGATAGTGATAGAATGGGTATGGAAAATGTGCAAACTAGCATGGGAGAAGGGGAGTGCACCCGATGACTGGAAGACTGGCATAATAGTCCCCCTATATAAGGGCAAAGGGGAAAGAGGAGTGTGTGGTAACCACCGAGGAATATGTCTTCTAAGCGTAGTAGGGAAGGTATACAGTAGGGTAGTGATTGAGAGAGTGAGAGTGAGAACGGAGAAATGGATAGGCGACGAGCAGGGAGGTTTTAGGAAGGGAAGAGGATGTGTAGATCAGATTTTTACCCTGAATTGTGTTGTGGAGAAGTATTGGAGAAGAAAACAAAAGGTGTATGTTGCCTTTATGGACTTGGAGAAGGCCTATGACAGAGTGGATAGAGAAGGTTTGTGGAAAGTACTTAGAATATACGGAGTAGAGGGCAAGTTGCTGAAAGCAGTGAAGAGCATGTATGAGGGTGCAAAGGCGGCAGTACGTGTGGAGAGTGAGCAGAGCGAGTTCTTTGACCTGAATGTTGGTTTGAAACAGGGGTGTGTGGTGTCCCCGTGGTTGTTTACTGTATATATGGATGGAGTCATGAAAGAAATACTATCAAGAGCAGTGAATGTTGGTGTATCGCTGAAAAGGGAGGGAATTGAGTGGAAGCTACCTATACTGCTGTTTGCGGATGATACAGTTCTGATGAGTGATAATGAATGGGAGTTGCAGGGTCTGGTAAATGAGTTTGGAACAGTGTGCGAAAAACGGAATTTGAAGGTAAATACGGGGAAGAGCAAGGTTATGGTCTTCGAAAGGGGTGAAGTCACAGAGTGTGAGGTGAAGCTGAACGGTCAGGCTATGGAGATCGTCAACTCTTTTAAGTATCTGGGCAGTGTGTTGAGTAAAGATGGACTATGGATGAAGAGGTGCGGGAGAGGGTACAACAGGGGAAGAGGGTTGTAGGAACGCTAAAAGCAGTAACAAGAAATAGGGTGGTCAGTATGGAAGTGAAGAAGTCCTTGCATGACAGTGTGGTAATCCCGACACTGACTTACGGAAGCGAAGCATGGACGTTGGTTGAGAGACTCAGACCAAGAGTGAGAGCAGTGGAAATGAATTACTTAAGGAGTGCGTGCGGAGTTACATGGAGGGATAGACAGACTAATGAGGAAGTAAGAAGGAGGTGTGGTGTGGAGGTAGATGTGCTGGAAAGTATGAAAAGGAACAACTTGAGATGGTTCGGCCATATGGAACGTATGGAAAGCGAGAGAATGACTAAGAGGGTGTACGAGAGCGAGGTGGAGGGACAGAGGGGGAGAGGTAGACCGAATATGAGGTGGAAGGATGGAGTGAGGAACTACATGAACGAAGGCGGTGCTGGTTGGGGGGAGGGGCGTCGACTGACTGGGGAAAGAGGTGCATGGGGGCGGTTCGTTCGTGGCCACCCCTTCGGGGATCACGGCGTCAGGCAATAGATAGATAGATAGATAGAAATATATATATTTATTGACATTAGAGATTTAATTTATTGATTTACCCTTGATTCTGTAGTTTAAATTTAAAATTAATAAAAAACGGTTTGCGTTTGCATATTTGCATTTGAGGTCTAGAAATTTCACAAGGTTTGTACATTTGTGTTTGCTGAAGTTATGTTCTGGGTTTGCTGATTTGTGTTTGCTGACTTGACTTTTTGTTTGTGGTGCCCAGCTCTGTCCAATGTAGGCTACAGGTAATTTAGGATTGAACATTCTATGTTTTTGTGATTATGCCTATGTCTGCCCCATTATTGTGCTACATGTGTGCGTTGCGTGTTTGTTTTTTTGTTTTTTTGTGGGCCATTGGGAGACATCCCCTATATACAGTATATTTGTGGGGTTTTGGTAGGGGGGATTTTTTCACATAAGTCCACCCCCCCCCCCCCCGCTAAAATGTTTGGTTGTTTTCTCCGGCGGCTTTCTGTGAAGAGCCCCTCTTTTTTTGTCTAGTTGACGAGTTAGGGAACAACCAAATGTCCCGGCGTGATGCGCTGAACCACAATCCTTCCTGCGGAATATGCTAATTCCTACCGGAGCAACCTCGGCCCGCCGAGGAGACTAGCCCTGACCGAGTTGTTATACGACAAGACTCCCTTCGCCCGGCATTCCAGTCTAGTGTGCAAGTGTTATGATACGTCATGAAAGCACGTTACTTATCTTACTATTCTCAATAGTCACGGATAATTATACACTTAAGGTCACTAGGGCCAGTGACATTTTGTCACAGGTAAGCAGTCCAATCAGCTTAAAATGGAGAAACACCAGTGTTTTCCATGGTCGAGTCCAGCGGAAGGTTAGAGTAGCTGTGGCTATAGGTAATTTTCCGGCGGACTTGAGGTAGGATGTCTGAACACCTCGCAGGTTATCCTTATAGCATTGATTCCTGGAAATGTTATTTTCCAGATTGACCAAGGGCTGCAGTTGCAACACGCCCGGCGGCTGGTGGGTGGCTGATTCCGGCTGGGGGGGGACCCCTCTTTTCTTCCATCATGCCTCGCTTTGAGCTATGCGCTACCCCTACTTGCTCATTATTGCCTGTATTTGCTCCCAAACTTTGCATCAAATGCGTTAAATGTCTCGATCGTTCTCGCGGCTTGTGGGTGTCAAAACGGTGTCCGGTCTGTTCTGAGTTAAAGGCGGCCCTCATCACTAAGAAAGACTTATCGTGCCTAGCGGCATTGAAAGAGATAAAGACCATTTTCAACTCCTATGCAAAAGATACTGCCCATAAGGCACTTTACTGCGATGATGATATCTTGTGGGAGAATCTAGTTATAAAGTCACCTTTGGTCAAGTCAGCCTCCAGCAAATCTACTAAACCCAAAGCTAAGAAATCTCTTTCCAAAGAAGCAGTGAGTAGCTCAAGTAGTAATGAAAGTGACATCACTGAGGCTACCCCCCCCCCCCCCCTGACCGACCAAAGCGGAGGCGGTCACCTTCCCCCCGGCAACGGTCAAGGTCACGGTCGAGATCCCCCAGGAAGCAGTCTAGGCACTCATCGGCGGAATCGTCCAGGTCGACCAAACGCCGGAAGGAGAACAAGGTGACACCGGCCAGTGCAGGACACAATACTAGCCGGACAGTTACCGTAAGGCCACCACCCTCGACCCCTACCTCCAGTACACCAACCGTCCAATCCGGCGACTCTGAGATGGGGGTGGAGATCATTGAATCTAGTCCTCACCATGAACAATCTTTAGGTGTACCACAGGACTTTGTTTTACAATTCCAAAATTGACTCAGGTACCATGCAAGGCCCCTACGGCTGGACCGAGTAGAGTGTTAGCTGACCAGTACAGAGGTTTTCCTTCAAGTTCTCAGTCTTTTGACAGCTCTCAGGTTATTCAGGACTCTCAGCCACCCGCGGCGAATGAACGTGGGTGCTGGAGAGTGGGCCAAGGAACAGATAGGGAAAGTATTCATAGTGAAGTGTTACCATCATCTGTCCCTGATTTGGTTTGGCCGCCGGTGGAACAAACGCCGGATGAACAACAGGACATTCCAGAAATGCTAGAGTTCGAGGTTAATGAAAAGCCGAAGGAAGTTAATGTTCCCTCAGCTCAAGTTTCAATGTGTGAAGAATCAGAGGCTAGTTCCCAATCTTCCAGGGGTTCCCATAGTAAGTGTGTAACCACAGAGGAAATAAGTAACATTATGCATAGGTTCATGCAACAATATCATGTTTCTCCCTCTATTGATCCTTCATCTAGTCGACCGGTAGCTCCCCCGAGTAGCTCCACGATTAGACCATTAGAGCCTTCAGGTTTTCCCACCCCTAAGTCCTCATTACCTGCCTTGGTTTTACTCCCAACAACGTCCACGGTGGCAGGGACTACTGTGCCGGCTGCTATGACTACCACTAAGTGCGGGTAATTTCTGATATTACTCCTCCCCCTTTGGATAAGGTTCCACAGAGGAAAGGCCCTATGCCTCTCCTCTATGGACCGGATTGCTCCTGGACTCAGGTACATCCTTTGAAACCATTCCTAGCACAGCCTACTATTTCGTGTGAGCTACCCGTTCCAGGTGTGTGGACAATTGAAATTAACAAGAATATGAAACTCGGAGCCAAGGATGAGGTAGGGAGATTACTAGATGTCTCTATTAAGGCCATACCCAGTACATATAATGCTGAATTCTTTGTCCTCTCAGCTGCCCCGGCAGTACCGCCGGCCTCATCTGCACGACTCTTTGCAGACTGGTCCAAAGCAGATGGCGTTAATGACATTAAAAGCTTTGAATGCACTCACGCCGGAACTGGCTACAGTTCCGGTCCTTGATCAGTCACACACACCAGTCTTGCAGATGATGCAGGTAGGTGTGGGGCCATGGGTAGACTGAGAAGCAGAGGCATAAGTATTTGCTTCCACTATTACATCTAAAACCTCACATCAGGTCCCTCAAGAGTTGCATGCTTGGTTCTCATTACTGGTTAATAAGGCAGAAGGGGTGTCTCCAGCCTTGTTCGCTTTCCTGGCGGCCCCCAAAATAGCTCTTCACCAGTTAGATGAATCCTTTTGTACCCCTCCCCCAGCCCATCTGGATAGGGATTTTAAGCTACGAAGCAAAGCTTTTCAATTGTTCTCACAATATCTTGTCACTCGCCAGGTTACCATATCCCTAGCTAGGACGATTTCGGCCATTGCAGGCCAAAATGTGAGGAAAGCCACTGAGCTGTCACATAGGATTCTATTACAAAACTCTATACAATCCTTGGGTGACATTAGGGTAGCTATCATGGAAGCTGTGAGGGAACGCCAGGATCTCCGGGTATTTTTAGTGAAGAAGTTACCGGAAGATATTGGCCGCCGGGTAACCCTTTCCCTAGTTTCAACTACCTCCCTCCTTAGTTCAGAAACGTGGAATGTAGTTTATAATTTGGTGGATGGGTGGAAGCCGACTACCTCCCAGGCTAAGAGGGAACCGTTTAAGAAACCCTTCACTAAGCCCAAAAGCGGCGGTAAGTCACAACCCCCTCATGCTAAACAGTCCTTTCGAGACCCAAGGCCTCCTCCACAGCAGGGAGGTAATCAGCCCAAGCCCAAACAAGGTAAATACTCAGATTATAGAGGTAAGTCACACCCCAAACCAAATCAGGGACAGCCGGCAGCCAAGAATAGCCAGCCATCTGATACCAACCCACCACCCCCTTCAAAAAACTAGCCAACCACTCTCTCTGTTTCCCGGGGCCGTGCTTAGGCTTGTCGGATTTGAGAGTTGCTCCACTAATCGAGCCCATTTTGCAAACGGGGTCGTTCCAGGTATGCCACAGAGCCTGACCCAAGCGAACCTGGTCCAGAACCGTAGTACGCAACGGCCTTACCTGGCGGTGGATCCGCCGGCCACGACTGCGTCAGGCGCTCGAACACACCCATGTTTCGCCGGGTGTGGAGGCTCTAGTCCAAGAAATTATATCAGAGAAGGTCATTGTCTTAGTAAAACCACCTTGCAAAGTATTCACCTCCAGACTTTTCTTAGTGTCAAAGCGGGACAGTGTGCAGATGCGACCAGTAGTGGATCTCTTGCGTCTGAACACTTACATCGTAAATCCATCCCTCAGGATGCTTTCAGTAAATCAAATCAGGCTTACCCTTCCGCCGTTGGTCTGGATGTGCGCCTTAGACCTCAAAAACGCCTATTGGCATGTCCCTACCAACAGATGGTTCCAAAAGTTCCTCGCCTTGAGGATACGGCAAGAGACTTATGTCTTTCGGAAAATGCCGTTTGGGTTGAACCTGGCACCGAGAATTTTCACAAAATTAGTCCGGCAAGCCCTTCTGCCATTATTGGCCCAGGACATCATGGTGTTGTGGTATCTAGACGACTGGCTAGTGGTGGCGGAGTCGAGAGAGTTATGTCACAATCATGTCAACCAAGTAATCAATCATGTACAAACCCTAGGGTTCAAGGTGAACTTGGCAAAGTCGCTCCTTGTTCCTACACAGGAAATTCAGTGGATAGGGCTGGTCTGTCATACCGTCAACCTGACCCTTACTCAGAGTGTGGACAATCGCCACAGATTTCGCAAGAAGCCGTTTCGTTTTTTCCAGTCTGAATACGAAAAGGAAGGCGTGGGACTCCCTGGTCGGCTCTCTCAACTGGATCCAATTAACTGTGAAGTTGGGCCGGTTGAAAGTGAAGAGATTAATCATGGAAGGCAACAAATTTTTCCCACTATTGCCGGAGGGAAAACTATGGCCGATTCCTCGATTCATTCACAGCTTACTGTTGGTCTGGGCGAAGACCGAAACACTGTACTCTATGACAACTTGGGTTTCTCCTCCCCCTTCGGTATGGGTAGACACAGACGCTTCCGGAACACTGGGGTGGGGGTATCAATCCAATCTAGGCCATCAAGGGCAGGGCACTTGGGACCAGGGCATTTCATGGCACATCAACAAACAAGAGCTTATAGTTCCACTATATTTTCTCCAAGCCCACGGCTCGTCATTGCAAGGGAAATCAATAGCGTTTCGGATGGACAACTTAGTAGCAGTCCATTGCATTCAGAAACAAGGTTCAGTGAGGTCTCGAGAGTTGCTAATAGTGTCAGAACATATTTTTGCCCTAGTTGAATCGCTGAGCATTCATCTGCATGCTTCATACCTCCCAGGCGTGTCTAACGTGTGGGCGGATGCTCTGTCCCGGCGACGGAGCACCTTAGTAGAATGGGCTCTCAAACAAACCGTCTTCGACAAGATGATTGCAAAGCCTTACCGTCCACAAGTGGATCTGTTCGCAACCAAGGAGACTCACAAGCTACCTCTCTTCCTAACCCGCCAGGGGGTGACCCCGGCGGGGGGACCAGATGCATTACTGGAGGACTGGAACAAGTGGAATTCAATCTATCTATTTCCTCCACCAGATTCTGTTCTAATGTGCATGGTGATTCATAAACTAAGAGGTTACCGGGGCTAAGTCTCGATGATCGCGCTGTTATGGCCGGCTCAGGCGTGGTACCACCAGTTGAACAAATGGTGCAAGGACCCGGTGTCACTCCCGGTCTCCACATTCCACTTAGAGACAATTGGCAACCTTCAGACCTCGCTCAATTTTGCCTTCTGGACATTTACAAGGCCAAATGGCTAGCTCAGTATGGGGAAAGTGTCACTAGTAAACTTATGAACCAATATACTATATCTACCAGGAGGCAATATCAATCACATTGGAAATCTTTCACTAACTGGATTGTTGAGTCAGGGCAATCCGATGCATCAGAAGCCCTAGTCTTCAAATACTTAGATTATTTATTTGAGCAGAAGCATTTTTCCGTTGTCACGTTAAAAAATCACTTATCTGCTATCAGCTTTGATCTCACTGGTTTCTCGATACCGCAGGCGGAGGAGAAAGGGTTTATGAGGGCATGTTTCAAGATCCGCCCACCACCACATTAGGTCGTGCCCACTTGGTCGCTTGATAAAGCCTTATCTTTGCTTCAATCGCGCAAATACAACACTGCGCCGGATTTTGATTCATTACTTAAAAAGGCTGTGTTCTTGATGGCTTTAGCTACCGGTAATAGGGTCTCTGAGCTGGCGGCGATGAGCAACGAACCTAATTGCCTTAGGTTTGGGAGACTGCACGACAAGGTCCAAATAGCACCGTCCCCCACTTTTATGGTTAAGAATGAGCACTCTGATCATGTTTCTCAGAATTTTCTGTTCCGGCGTTAAAACGCAGACACACACATCATATTTTATGTCCGGTAGAAGTCTTAGTTAAGTTTATGAGGGCAGCTCACCCTCGACAACCAGGTTTTCTGTGGGTGACCCAGGCAGGTAATCGTGTTACTAGGAGAAAATTGGCTTCTCTGTTAGTAGATGTTATTAAAGAAAGTAATCCCCCTGGGGGTTAGGGAATAGAATATGCCCCACGTGCCTTCTGCGTGTCGTAAGAGGCGACTAAAGAGGTTGGGTCGGTGGGCTTGCGACCCCCACCCGGAAATAATATCTAAGCAAAGAAAAACGAACGAACAGCCTCGGATGCGGACGGAACCAACGTTGACGAACCACGACCGACTAAGGACATGCCTTCGGACATTCTGAGAATGGCTACGTGGAATGTTAGTGGCATGAATGATGGCACAAAAGAGAGAGAGGTTCTGGAAGTGTTAGTGAATGCCAGGCTGGATGTATGTGGAATGACAGAGACCAAAATATGGAAAGGTTCAGATGTGAGAGAGTGGGAGTGTGGAATGGGTGTGTGTGCTGGAGTGAGTGAAGGAACAGCGAGAGAAGGTGCATGTTTGTTTGTAAGTAGCAAATGGAAAGAATGTGTAAGAGAGTATGGGTCTGTGGGTTCAAGGATTGTGTGGGTGAGAATGAAAGTAGGAATACAAACGTGGGTGATTTTATGCGTGTATGCTCCGACAGAGGATATACTTGAAAGAAAGAAAGAGGAGTTCTGGATGAATGTGGAAGCGTGCCTGGAGAAGTTTGACAAGAACGAAAGAATATTTCTGATTGGGGATATGAATGGTAAGGTGGGTGATAGGAAAGTTGAGGAAGTGGTGGGAGGGTGGGGGGTACCATCAGAGGTGAATGGGAATGGTAGTTCACTTGTGGACGTATGTGTGGGGAGGAGGCTGTGGATAGCCAACACCTTCTTCCGACACAGAATGATCCACAGGTACACGTGGAAACGGATGTTGACGATGATGAAGGATAAGACAGTGGTGGAACGAATGTCATTGATTGATTATGTATGTGTGGATGAACGACTGAAGAAATCTGTGATGGATGCTAGGGTGTATAGGGGTATTGGAGGGGGTCTGTCTGATCATTATGTAGTGGTCGCTAAGGTTAGGATACAAAAGAAGTGGGTGAGGAGAGCGGGAGGGAGGCGAGAGGAGGGTGGAATGGTGAGGAGGGTGGAGAGGTTGCAGGAGGAGTAAAAAGTAGAAGTGTGACGCTCACCGCTTCCCCCAGAACCGCATGGCTTACTCGCTAGGACTCGCCAGGGCAGAGAATGTAGCTACAGTCTACCTATCATTGTGTACTTTCCTTCTCGAGAAAGCTTGTGTTGCAGACAGTTCAGAACTGTTCTTTGTTTTCGTCTGTCACAATCCTTTCTATTTTATTTAGTCAATTGAAAGTATTGTGTTAAGTAATTGAATGATGGGAAGGCGAGCGGGAGAGAGAGAGAGAGAGAGACCAGGGGGTGTGACTTGGTGGTGAGTGTGGCGCGTGGCCGGCCCCCTTACATAGGCCTCGCGGGATTCGTTGCCTCGTGCCTAACACGGCCTACTAGGCGGCTGCTTACTGGGCGACTGTCGCGCGCCCTCGTGTCATTCCTGCGAACTGGGACTCCACCCATGCGGTCCCTGGAAATATCCTGGTCAGATCCGTCCCAGACAGCATACTCTAAGCATCTCCCTTGAACTGTTCCACACTCTTGTCTTAGAATCTTTCTCTTCTACCGCCTCTATCATTTCCACTACTTCCTCACCATTTAATAATATCAATCCCTCTCTGGTTCCCTGCATCCACACCTTGAATTGGTGGCCAGACTGTATTATATGCTGGATCTCACATTTCTTATGTACTAGGCTAAGGTTGAAGATAGTCATTGTCTTTTTGGGAGATTGTATTGCTCGGACTGTCTCCATCAATCACTAATGTTTCTACAGGGTTAAATAATGCTAGACTAGGGATCAGGTACCTTGCTGTTGGTGTTTTCACTGTGTGTAGGCTACTTTTGAGCTGCACGACACTACGGATTCTGTGGGTTACCTGGGTGGATCTTTTGTCTGTGTACCTTGGAGTTTAGAATGTGTAGTGCGTGAGGGCTGCTTGCCTAATCCACCCAACACTGTTCTAACTCTATTTGCTTTTACTTTTGAGGGTCGCCAGGAGGATACTCGATACTTGTGATCGAGAATCCTCAAGAGAGCACCCCTTCATATTAACGTAATCAGGCCGCACAGACCCAAGGTCCACACTAGGCTAGGAGCTGCCTTGCTCGACCAGAATTCTGTACCTTTGCACATCCCAGCTAGACTTTATTAACCCGGGTAGACATTAGCTGGATTAGATCATATACTCTTTTATGCATACCCATTATTTCTACACAAGCATTTTGAGGTCTAGGTTGCTGTAGAGAGACACAACCAGCATAGACCGGTTTTGTTAATAGGAGTACTACTTTTTCGTGGCGAGCATTATTACTGTTGCACCGCTTATAATATTCTTGTGTCCAATAACATTATAGGTCCAGCCTTTTTGTGTATTTAGCCTACACGTGCATTGTCCTGCCTCCTGCTATTTTGTGGTTCCATTTCCGATACGTTCTTCTTAGTAGCATCCGACATTATTCAGAAGATTCCTTGTTCGGTGCTTGAGGACTTTACAACACTTTCTTTCATAAAGGAGTGACAGATATTATTGATTAACGTAACGTTAAGTAAACCTTCTTCTTGTTTGCATTAGATCACTCTTGTGATTTAATTAAGTTAACTATCTTTTCCTTGTGTACCATAACTAAGCAACCATATGTTATAGGTAATAGGCTGTTTCAGAGAACATCAGCCTATAGTAGAAGCACATAGATACTGAGAGTTAAGATACCCCGCTATCGCAGATATAACTCTGGAGGGTATATGTGTTCTTTGTTCGACGGGATTATATATCAGGGGTTGGATCTAGCGTTTCCGTTGTTGCATTTATGCCAGTCTAGTCCAATGTATAAGAGCCACTGATTTATACGAGACCCGATCGTAACAAATGGCGACCTAGCTCAGGATTTGGTGAACTGACCTATAATTGCAGGTTATTGTGCAGATTTTTCTCACAGTTTAGGCAGTGAACATTTGTTGATTTTGTGGAATATTTTTTGAGGACATGCAAGAATAATTTTTTTAGCAAAGTAATATAGCACTTAAGCGGTCTCCGAGAATTTGTTATTGTGATTATTGTGGTATAAGAGTTTGGGGTACTTCTTTTTTGTGTATCAAAGTGAAAAATCTTCAGTGAGCATCATGTCTTATAGCGGATCAGTACAGGATGAAGACACAGTACGTGATGTAGAAGCTGAGGAGCAGCAGCATGGGCAGGTTGTTAACTTGGTGAACAGTGAGGAGGATGCAAGGAATTTTTTACAATGGCCTGTTACTTCCGACCGGTTGGTGGGTGTGAATCGGTACGGTCTCCAGTGCTTAGCCGCAGCTATCGGTCATGTATGTACTAGTGGCATGACCAAGGATGACCTGATGACGTGTGTGCTGGGTTGGGTGACTGGCGTACGAGGTAGGGTGAGTGCTCAGAGCCCTTTGGCCGAGCCTCCCCTTCACTCGACTCCCAATCCTCCTATTGTAGTACCGACCCTGAGCACGCTTCCGCAGGTGGGTAGTGACTGGTAGGGTGGTTTGCCCCTGGGGGGATCACCGGGTATTTCTAACATCATTGCATCTCCTCCTCCTTCTCAAGGTTTGACCCCGGAGATGCTCTTTCAGCTCGAGATGGCAAAGATGCAACATCAGAGTCAACAGCAGACAGAGCTAGCTAAGATAGAAGAGAGAAAAGAGCTAGCTAAGATAGAAGAGAGAAAAGAGCTGGCTAGGATGCAGCAACAGACGAGGGAAGCTGAGCTTAGGACTGAACTAGAATCTACAAGATACTGTACCGACATGGATTTAGAGAAGTCTCGTGTTGAGACGACGGGACAGCGACTCGGTACTGGAAACCGTGCGCATGATCAGTCTCTGTCGCACCTTCTCAAACTGGTCCCTGTATTTGACGAGTCTGGTGTCACAGAGTTTTTCAATAGATTTGAGAAGAAGTGCCGGGAGCATCAGTGGCCTGAAGTTAAGTGGGCGGCCCTTGTGTCCTCTAGACTCGTAGGTAAGGGGCTCAAGGCTTACGATGCACTGCCTTTGGAGTCCTGCGTTGTTTATGAGGAGCTCAAGGAGGCTGTCCTGCGGGCATATGAGCTACAACCCGAGACATATAGGTTAAAGTTCCGGGGTGTGACTAAGGGACGAGACAGTACCTTCTTGGAGCACGCCCGGGACCTGTCCGACGCTATGGGAAACTGGCTCAGATCAGAGAAGACAACTACGTTTGATGAGATGAAACAGATGATGCTTCTAGAGCAGTTTTATAAGTGTACGGGCGGCGACTTGACTTTAAACCTTAAAGAGAAGAACCCAAGAACTCTCGTAGAAGCAGCAGAGATGGCTGATCGTCGGTTGTCATTAATTCGGGGGTGCGGCTCTGTACAGAGAAACGATGTAGGCATTAAGGAGCGTTACCCTCCCCCTCCCCGGAATATGGACACACATAAATTTAAAAGCAATGACACCAAGACTGATCACAAACCTAGCACCGCCCCATTTAAGATGTGTCAGGGGACTTTTACACCTCAGTATAAGTCCAAGGGGAAATTTGAGTGTTATCACTGTCACAAAGAGGGCACATGGCAAAAGCTTGTCCGAGCAGACCTCCCACGGCGGCTGTGTCATTGGCTCACAGCATTGGGGTGTTCCAGAAGTCTTCTGTGTTTGCTGGAGGCATAAGATCAGAGGATGGAGCACCGCCAGTGAAGAAGGATCCGGAAGGCTCGAACCCTGTCCGCGATGCCTTTTGCAACCATAGAGGGCATGGCTGCGTGAAGTTGGGGGCAAGAAGCACAGGGTACAGCTTTTGCGTGACACAGATGCCTCTCAGACACTCTTGAAGAATTTCACTGGTAGACCCATAAACGCGGCGCGGGTAGTTGTGGTGCATGGAGTTAATGCAACTAGGTCATACCCGCTTGTTAGAATGGAGCTTGAAGTTGACGGTGTGACTCGCGAACTGGATGTGGGAATCGTGGAGAAATTGCCTGTTGGGGGCGTCGACCTCCTTCTCGGCAATGACTTTGCGGTGCCTGCTTCTAAGCTTTCACCCTTAGTCGTTGCCGAGGAGCCGGCCGACGTGAGTGGGGAGGAACAGGAGTGGGTTAAGAGGTGTCAGGTGCAACCAATGGCGTGTGTTGTAACCAGATCTCTCGCATCCAGGGAGTCACAGCCTAACCAACAGTCTTCAAATAAGCGGAGGAACGGTCACGAGAAGGTGCTGAAAGCTGATACGGTGGAGAGTCTAGTACCAGCAGCGCTTCTCGGGGACTCAGTATTAGCACCGTTATTGGAGTCTGGAGAAGCACCACCACCTGTCACTGAGAGTGTAGAGGCAGGGCTTAAAGAGACTCAGAGGCAGCAACGGTATACACGGAGAGAGCAACGGGATGCAAAGTTCGATGTTGGGGGAGGGCATGAGTTGTTTCGCAAACACTTAGACAGGCTAGCTCCCTCAGATATTCGCAAATTGCAGCTAGAAGAACCGGAGGTTCTAAAGTGTAGTGACGGTGCTGTCGAACTTGAGAGTAGAGAACGAATGTTGCGTAGTCTGGAGTTGGCTGGCCGCAATCTGGTAGGCTCTCAGGCCCTCATGAAGGACAGGTACGACCACAAGGTGAAACTCAGGGAGTTTCACGTGGGTCAGGAGGTGTTGATACTACTCCCTCTTGTAGGTCACCCCTTATCCGCAAAGTACGCTGGTCCTTATAGGGTAGCAGAGAAGCTCTCGGACTTAGATTACCTGGTGGCCACTCCAGACAGGCGTAAGAGGAATCAGTTATGTCATGTCAACCTGATGAAGGAGTATGTGAGGCGCCCACCTGAGCCTCTCACTGTCCCCGTGATGACTTTCAGCAGTCAAGGTGGAGAAGGAGAATGGGACAGTCATGCGCAGGTGGATGACAACTGGGATTATCATGTTTCTGCAGATCAGTGGGCGGGAAACACGAGACAGGCGGCTCATGAGGCTTTGCAACACCTACCTGAGCAACAGCGTGTGGCTGTCGAGCGCCTATTCTGTTTATACCCTACTGTATTTGCGGAACACCCAGGCCTCACTACTCATGAGGTGCACGACGTTGACGTCGGAGACCACCCACCCTTCAAATCAGTGCCCTATAGGGTGCCCCCTGTTAAACTTCCGGCCCTCCGGGCGGAGTTGGAGTACATGTTGCAACAGGGACTGATCGAGAAGGGGGCGGTAAAGTGGACATCTCCCGTAACGCTGCAACCTAAGCCGGATGGCAAGGTGCGCTTCTGTGTTGATTACCGCAGGCTAACCGGCTTGACTCCCACCAACCCCTATCCTCTTCCCCGGGTCGATGACTGTGTAGACATGAATGGCAGGGCCAAGTTCTTGACCAAGGTGGACCTGGTAAAAGGTTACTGGCAGGTGCCTTTGTCTGAACGGGCGAAAGAGGTGTGTGGTTTTGTGGTGGATGGTGCTACATATCGTTGTAATGTCATGCCGTACGGTCTAAAGAACGTACCAGCGACCTTCCAAAGCTTGATGAACGAGTTAGTGGCTGACATTCCGAACTGTACCGTGTACCTGGACGACGTCATTATCTACGATGACGATTTCAAGAGCCACTGTGAACATGTAGAATCCCTATTTAAGAAATTAAGCGAGGCAAACTTGGTGGTCAACCTGGGAAAGTGTGATTTTGTGCGGGCTACCGTGCAGTATCTGGGGTTCATGGTGGGTTTGGGCCAGGTGTGCCCCCCACAGAACAAGATATTGGCTATTAACCACTTCCCAAGGCCGTCCACCAAGAAGCAGATCATGAGGTTTTTGGGCATGATTGGTTACTACCGCCGCTTTATAAAGGGCTATTCTACTGTGCTGGCTCCTCTGACGGACCTATTGGCCAAAGATAGAAAGTTTAAGTGGGCGCCTGAGTGTGAGAGGGCTTTTTTGCTAGTAAAACACCTGTTGTGTACTCACCCAATCCTCAAGGCCCCGGACTTTAGCCGACCATTCCAGCTGGCAACTGATGCCAGTGGTGTGGGGGCTGGTGCCGTTCTGATGCAATCAGACGAAGATGGGCTGGAGCACCCCGTCAGTTTCTTCTCAAAAAAGTTCAACTCGGCGCAGAAGAACTATTCAGTAGTTGAGAAGGAACTGCTGGCGATTGTGCTAGCGCTCAGGCACTTTGAGGTGTATGTTCCAGCCTATGGACCAGTGGTGGTGATCTACACTGACCATCACCCCCTCAAGCTCCTGAATCAATTCCATAACCGGAATATGAGGCTGACCAGGTGGTCATTAATGTTGCAGGAATACAACCTAGACATACGCCATATTGCCGGTTCTGAGAATGTGATTGCAGATTGCTTATCGAGGGTGGAAGACCCGGGGTAGATCACCACAAGGGTAGCCTCCTACTTTGGTTTGATTAGTATGTTTACGTCTGGTGCTTGTTGGCTCGCGTGGGTAGCCCAGCGTATTGGGTCGTAAAGTAGGAGTTGCTGTGTTGGTATAGAAAAAAAAAAAAAAAAAAAATAGGCTGCCCCTTTAGTACAGCCGCCATAAACATACTAAAAATTTTAAAAATCCTATAAAAACTCATTCTTTGATAGTTAAATTTTTGTTAAGTATGTTATAGCAGAAATTCTGAGTTGTACTCCTCTCAGAAGGCTGGGCTAGTGAAGCTCGCTCTTATGAGCATAACTATGTAATTTAATCTATTGTGTTGGGAGGGGTTGTTCATTTTTATAATATGTTATTTTGAAGAGAACTGTGCTTTACATTTCATTGTCGCTGGGTGACTAGGAGTGGCGAATTTTGCATGGGTTCTGCGTGTCAGATTTAGAGCTCATAGTTGGAGCCTCTTAAAACTCTTGGGTGGGGTGTGATGCTCACCGCTTCCTCCAGAACCGCATGGCTTACTCGCTAGGACTCGCCAGAGCAGAGAATGTAGCTACAGTCTACCTATCATTGTGTACTTTCCTTCTCGAGAAAGCTTGTGTTGCAGACAGTTCAGAACTGTTCTTTGTTTTCGTCTGTCACAATCCTTTCTATTTTATTTAGTCAATTGAAAGTATTGTGTTAAGTAATGAATGATGGGAAGGCGAGCGGGAGAGAGAGAGAGAGAGAGACCAGGTGGTGTGACTTGATGGTGAGTGTGGCGCGTGGCCGGCCCCCTTACATAGGCCTCGCGGGATTCGTTGCCTCCTGCCTAACACGGCCTACTAGGCGGTTGCTTACTGGGCGACTGTCGCGCGCCCTCATGCCATTCCTGCGAACTGGGACTCCACCCATGCGGTCCCTGGAAATATCCTGGTCAGATCCGTCCCAGACAGCATACTCTAAGCATCTCCCTTGAACTGTTCCACACTCTTGTCTTAGAATCTTTCTCTTCTACCGCCTCTATCATTTCCGCTACTTCCTCACCTTTTATTAATATCAATCCCCCTCTGGTTCCCTGCATCCACACCTTGAATTGGTGGCCAGACTGTATTATATGCTGGATCTCACATTTCTTATGTACTAGGCTAAGGTTGAAGATAGTCATTGTCTTTTTGGGAGATTGTATTGCTCGGACTGTCTCCATCAATCACTAATGTTTCTACAGGGTTAAATAATGCTAGACTAGGGATCAGGTACCTTGCTGTTGGTGTTTTCACTGTGTGTAGGCTACTTTTGAGCTGCACGACACTACGGATTCTGTGGGTTACCTGGGTGGATCTTTTGTCTGTGTACCTTGGAGTTTAGAATGTGTAGTGCGTGAGGGCTGCTTGCCTAATCCACCCAACACTGTTCTAACTCTATTTGCTTTTACTTTTGAGGGTCGCCAGGAGGATACTCGATACTTGTGATCGAGAATCCTCAAGAGAGCACCCCTTCATATTAACATAATCAGGCCGCACAGACCCAAGGTCCACACTAGGCTAGGAGCTGCCTTGCTCCACCAGAATTCTGTACCTTTGCACATCCCAGCTAGACTTTATTAACCCGGGTAGACATTAGCTGGATTAGATCATATACTCTTTTATGCATACCCATTATTTCTACACAAGCATTTTGAGGTCTAGGTTGCTGTAGAGAGACACAACCAGCATAGACCGGTTTTGTTAATAGGAGTACTACTTTTTCGTGGCGAGCATTATTACTGTTGCACCGCTTATAATATTCTTGTGTCCAATAACATTATAGGTCCAGCCTTTTTGTGTATTTAGCCTACACGTGCATTGTCCTGCCTCCTGCTATTTTGTGGTTCCATTTCCGATATGTTTTTCTTAGTAGCATCCGACATTATTCAGAAGATTCCTTGTTCGGTGCTTGAGGACTTTACAACACTTTCTTTCATAAAGGAGTGACATATTATTGATTAACGTAACGTTAAGTAAACCTTCTTTTTGTTTGCATTAGATCACTCATGTGATTTAATTAAGTTAACTATCTTTTCCTTGTGTACCATAACTAAGCAACCATATGTTATAGGTAATAGGCTGTTTCAGAGAACATCAGCCTATAGTAGAAGCACATAGATACTGAGAGTTAAGATACCCCGCTATCGCAGATATAACTCTGGAGGGTATATGTGTTCTTCGTTCGACGGGATTATATATCAGGGGTTGGATCTAGCGTTTCCGTTGTTGCATTTATGCCAGTCTAGTCCAATGTATAAGAGCCACTGATTTATACGAGACCCGATCGTAACAGAAGTAAAAAGGTTTAATGAAAGACTGATTTTACTAAGAATCAAAGTCGGGGCGAGAGTCATAGATGTTATATCAGCATATGCCCCCGAAGCAGGCTTAGCTAGAGATGTCAAAGAACGGTTCTGGAATGAATTACTAGGGGTGGTTGTCGGATGCAAGGAAGGGGAGGCAGTAATTGTGGGAGGGAACTTGAATGGACATGTCGGGGCAGGTGCCGATGGATATGAGGGCGTGCACGGAGGACAGGGTTATGGCCGTAGGAACCTGGGAGGCGAATACATACTGAAGCATTGTACTGCCACAGGGATGGTGGTGTGTAATACTATGTTTAGGAAGAGGATGAGCCATCTGATAACATATGAATCAAGTGGCTCCAGTAGCCAGATAGACTACTTCCTTATCAGCAAATCTGACAGGAAGTGGGTTAGAGACGTTAAGATCATACCAGGTGAAGAATGCATCTCCCAACACAAGCTTCTAGTATGTGATATGTGCCTAGTTAGAGTTCCTGTCAGAAAGAAAGTTCATTTGCCAAAAAGGAAAGTATGGTTGTTGGAAAAAGAGGAGTACAGAGACAGATTCCACAACAAAATGATGGAACTCGAAAGGAGAATGGGCATTAGGCCAGATGTTGATAGCAAATGGAACTTTATAGAGCGCAGCCTCCTCGATTCCACAGACAAAGGCAGTGGCAAAACAAAGGGGCCACCTAGACATAAGTTCTCCTGATGGTGGAACAATGATGTCGAAGCGGCAGTCAGAGAGAAGAAGAGATGTTTCAAAGTATGAAAGGAAGGTGGCAGCAAGGAAGAATACCTGTCCGCCAAACGAAATGCTAGAAGAGAGGTCTACAGGGCAAAGAAAACCATACAGGATAGCGTAATAGAACAAGTTTGCAGCACTAATAATACCAATGGAGTTTATAAATTAGCTAAGAATGTAAGGGACAGTAGCCAGGACGTCGTGGTTGTAAGATGCATAAATAATGACAGTGGCACGACTGTTTACACAGAAAAAGAAATCAGAGAGGCGTGGAAGGAGCATTATGAAAGACTGCTTAATGTGGAGTTTTAATGGAACAGGGAACAGCTCAGCACTGTAGTCCCAGTACAAGGCCCTCCGCCTTTGATAGGGTACGACGCTGTTAAAAGTGCTATAGATAAAATGAAGTCAGGAAAAGCCGCTGGGAGCTCCGGCATTGTCGCTGAGATGCTAAAAGCAGCTGCAGATACTGGGGTAAAATTGGTCACAGAGTTGATTAATGCTATCATAAAGGAGGAAAAAGTTCCCTATGCTTGGCAGGAAAGTGTTATAGTAAATATATATAAAGGCAAGGGTGACTCCTTAAACAGGGGAAATTATCGGGGTTTGAAAATGCTCGATCAAGTCATGAAAGTCAGCGAAAGGGTCTTTGAATGCATGATCAGGGAAAGTGTTGCTATCAGCGACATGCATTTTGGATTTATGCTGGGACGTGGCACAACTGATGCTATCTTCACTCTTAGGCAAATGCAAGAGAGGTACCTAGAGAAAAACAGGGAGTTATACCTAGTTTTTGTAGATCTGGAGAAGGCCTTTGACCGGGTGCCCAGGGAGGTAGTGCAGTGGGCTATGAGAAAACTTGGAGTAGAAGAGTGGTTGGTGCGTGTGATAATGAGAATGTATGAGGGGTTACGGGCAGCAGTTAAGAGTAAACGGGGGCCTGAGTGAAGAGTTCTCAGTGAAAGTTGGAGTAAACCAAGGCTCAGTTCTGAGCCCATTACTGTTTGTTTTAGTCTTGGAGGCTCTGTCAAGGGAATTTTTGGACAGGACTCCCATGGGAGATGTTATATGCAGATGATCTAGTTCTTATCACAGATAGTGCGCAGGAAGCAGAGGCGAAGTTTAAAAGATGGAGGGAAGGTATGGCAAATATGGGTCTAAGAGTTAACATAGATAAAACAAAAGTAATGATTAGTGGAGTAGGGCGTGGAGCTATGGAAAGAAGCGGCGACTATCCATGCGCAGTATGTGGGAAGGGGGTGGGATGTAATTCAATTAAATGTTGTGTCTGTAGTGACTGGGTACACAAGAGATGTAGTGGAGCTAGAGGACCTTTGACAAGAATAATAGACTTTGAATGTGCATTGTGCAAGGGAGATCTTGTATTAAATGACCCGCCTGTCAGTGTTGATTTCGACAGTGTAACGTGTGTGAAAAAGTTCTGTTACCTGGGCGATACAGTTTCCGCTGGAGGTGGCGCTGAAGCTAGCTCCATTGCTAGAGTCAGAAGTGGCTGGGGAAAGTTTAGAGAGCTGTTGCCACTCCTGACCATGAGAGGGCTCCCACCCCACCTTAAAGGGAAGGTATATACCTTGTGTGTTAGGAGCGCGATGACCTATGCCTCTGAGACGTGGCCGGTTAAAGCGGAGGATGTCAATAGAATGGAACGAAATGAGAAGAGAATGGTGAGATGGATGTGTGGGGTTAATCGTAGGAACAGGATATCGAGTGAGGAATTGAGAAGGCGTCTGGGCATTAGGAGTATCAGTGAAGTGATGCGCACGAGCCAACATGGTTGGTTTGGACATGTGGAGAGAATGGATGATCAGAACTGGGTGAAGAAATGCCGGACAGTGAAATTGGGGGGAGCTGCGAGTAGGGGTGGACCTAGAATGACGTGGGCTCGGGTACTCCTGTCCGATCTCAAAATAAAGAACTTGACAACACAGGCGGCCCTTGACAGGACCGCCTGGAAAGCTGCCATTTAGGACGTGAGACTGTAACCACAGTTTCTGTGGACAAACGATCTTTAAACTTGTATGTATGTATGTATGTATGTATAATATAATGAAAAGGATGCCACTGGTACTGTATGGGTTAACCCTTCTCTCAGTACTATAAAGTAGTAGCCATAATATAATGAAAAGGATGCCGCTGGTACTGTATGGGTTAACCCTTCTCTCAGTACTATTAGTAGTAGCCATAATATAATGAAAAGGATGCCGCTGGTACTGTATGGGTTAACCCTTCTCTCAGTACTATTAGTAGTAGCCATAATATAATGAAAAGGATGCCGCTGGTACTGTATGGGTTAACCCTTCTCTCAGTACTATTAGTAGTAGCCATAATATAATGAAAAGGATGCCGCTGGTACTGTATGGGTTAACCCTTCTCTCAGTACTATTAGTAGTAGCCATAATATAATGAAAAGGATGCCGCTGGTACTGTATGGGTTAACCCTTCTCTCAGTACTATTAGTAGTAGCCATAATATAATGAAAAGGATGCCGCTGGTACTGTATGGGTTAACCCTTCTCTCAGTACTATTAGTAGCAGCCATAATATAATGAAAACGATGCCGCTGGTACTGTATGGGTTAACCCTTCTCTCAGTACTATTATTAGTGGCCATAATATAATAAAAAGGATGCCGCTGGTACTGTATGGGTTAACCCTTCTCTCAGTACTATTAGTAGTGGCCATAATATAATAAAAAGGATGCCGCTGGTACTGTATGGGTTAACCCTTCTCTCAGTTGTTACGACCGGCACTACGAAATAAACTAGGGCACTTAAGAATGGACTAGATGATAGGTTATATCTGCAACAACGGTACGCTAATTCCAAACCCTCGAACTATTACGCCGGTGAACAAAACACTTAAAACCCTCCAGAGTTAATCTACTGGATAACGGGGTATCAATTAACTGGGTTTTAGTGCACTTCTACAAAGACTTTCCGATGACGGCAAAGGCTACTCACAACAGGAATACTTTACGTTAATAAAATGCTCTTAAGTAATAACAATGCTTGAATAAACTATAACAAGATTTAATAAAGGAGTATGTGCTTACGTTAACTTTAGTGTGAGTCTGTACTCAACACTAAACTCTACAATGCTCTATGAAAACACTGGAAGTCTAGTCCTACAGCAATCAGATAAAGAATCTTCTGAAAACGTCTGATGCTCTAAAATGCTCGTTAATATAGAACAGAAATAATGCGGTGGCAGGACACCAAAGCGTGTATCTTAAATACACCAAAAAGTAGGATATATATATAACAAGGGAGTGCAACAACTCTGTGACAGCACTAATAATCGCCACTCAAAACAGTACTTCGTTAGCCAACGTAACAGCCAAACTGGGTTGTGCACTATGCCTCAACCTAGGCTAAAATAAGGCGTGAATAATTCCTAAAGCATACACAATTAAAGTTAATAAACACAATGCTTTCTTTTTCACTAATAAAGTCTAGCAGTGGCATAAAAGGTACTAGGAAACTAGGCAGAGCGCAAGCATGCTCGTAGCCTACTGTCTCCCCTTGAACAGATTTCCCTTATGTTACGTTAAGTGACTTGGAGGCTCTCTTGGTAAGTCCAGATCTCAAGTATCTGGTCTTACCCTGGCGCTCCACAAAGGTCAACAAAATGAGGTAGCAAGCATACAGGTAAGTGTAGGCAAAAGCCCTTCAACTGTATACTGCTACACTCGCAAAGGAAAATATGCGCAGATGTTGTACAGGATCTGACTTGCCACATACATAACTCAGACAATGACCAAAGATACCTTCCACTGTCTAGCATTAATTAATGGGAAAGAACAGCTCAATAATTAGAAGCACCCCAACACTAGGCTACCATATGACTATGACTCTAATAATCCCTAAAGCTAGTGCAAACATATATGGAGAACTGGTGCTGGTAATACGACTGGCCGACTATGGAAGTCGTATGCAGAACCAGAAGGGATAAGTGATTGAATAAAGATGAGAAGTATGAAAAAGAAGAAGTTCAGAGAGAGAAATAGTAGTATAGGGGGTTATATGGGGGGACAGATTGCAAAGGACATGTAGGACCAAGCATGCTATGCCAAGCTCTGCAGGAGAAACGCGGGCAGGAGCCCCCCAGCACTAACAAAGGCAGCAGCACCCAATCACAGACGACTACGTCATGAGGAGCAGGCGTCATATGACGCGTCAGGCCCGCCGGCCAATCACGAGCGTGGGAAACTCCTCCGAGCGAGGGAGGCACACGTACATACACACGCACATATTACCACCACGCTGCTCGCTCTCTTTCTCCCTACAACTTCACACAATGCATCTTATATTCTATCAATGATATAAAATACTTCAAAGTGTCACAGACAAGAAAAAAGACCACCACTGGTCTGTCTGTGACAACATGAACTCTATGAAAGAAAGAACATCGTTCTACGATTATTGTAGCCCATTTCACAGCCTTGGCGAGTGCTAGCGAGTTACAAGTGCATTCTGGCAAGCTGGCCAGCGTAACACCCCGCCCAAGATGTGGGACGTTTCAGCCTCAGGTGAACTCCACATCTGACCAGACAGAATGCCCACCAACCCCGCATCACCCAGCTACTCTCCCAAGTTGTGAAAACAAGGCACGATCACAAACATAAAACACTGCATAAAAAAAAATCTGCACAACACTTCCCCAAAATAATAGCATCATAATAATTATATCACGCTCAACGAGCAAGCTTCACCAAGCCTAGCCTACTAAGACAACAGCTCAGAGTGTCTTAGATTCTTGCTGTAATATACTGCACATATATACTATCAAAAAGAAAGAATTTATATGTGAGGTTTTTAAAGTTTTTTTAATAGTGTTTTTGGTGGCGTTGCACTACAGGGGCAAGCCTAATTTTTCTCCACTCTCAAACAAACACCGACTGAACGGCGAGGGTTCTCCTTGCAACATACCCTCCCATGACAAACAATCAGCCAAAACATTATCAGTGCCCTTAACATGCCACACATCCCACTTGTGTTCCGGCAGCAAAACAACACCTGACACTGATAAACTGCCCAGTCCATCACAAGACTGACACTTCTCTTCGCTCTCTCCGGCAACAGGGTCTGCCAATAACCTTTCACTATTTCCACCTTAGTGATAAACGAGGCAGCCCCGATGCGGTCTATGGGGTCGTCAACTCTGGGTAATGGATAGGCGTCTGTTAGGGATAATGCTTCCACACTCTTGCAATCAACACAAACACGGATCTTGCCACTTAACTCAGGTTGCAAAGTTACTGGCAACGACCACTCACGATATCCCTTATCCCTCGACCCTTTTCCAACATGTAGTCGAGCTCTACTTTCACGACAGGCTGTTGAGAAAGATTTATACGGTAGGGAGTTAACTTGAGCCTTGCACTGTCTCCAGCCTCCATGTCGGATTCTACCCCGTACATCAGGCCTGGAGAAGCAACAAACATGCGGACGTACTGCCACAGCCTAGTAAACAACTTCTCTTGGCGCTCAGGAACAAGAGGTTGCAACTTATCTCGAAGAAAAACATGCCTAGTGCCCTCCCACAACCCAGCTGAGACCGTAGTTTCTACACCATAGTCTCCCTCCTTTTCCACCTTTGTCCCTAGAACAGCCAGGTCATGAGAGGGACAATCTGTACCACCTGTGCAGTCACTCCCATAGTTCATAATTGCTAAGGCTTCCCCGCTGATACCATACATGCGCACCCCCGCATTCCTTGCGACTACATCTGTCTGCGCAGCATCACCGCCTTCAGCGACATGGCCAGATACAGTCGGTCTATGGTAGGGCTGTTGCATTTTACTAGAGCAGCATTGGGAGGCTATGCGACGACCGGGCGCATCCACTCCACAGCCAACCTCACCAATCTGCTCCATGTCCTGATTCTGACCACCACCCTCGGCAGCCATTGGTCGACCCTGACCTGACAACCACGCCAAAGCCTCGTCGCCCACCTTGAACCACTGAAACAACGAGGCCAACGGTTTACTAACACTCAAGTGACCTGCCAGCGGAACCTCGTGCACCGCATGAGTTGTGAGGTCTGGGTGCTCGGCACAAACAGTGGGGTATGGACCGAGCAGGTGCTGGAGCGCTGCACACCGCTGCTCAGGCAGGTGCTCAAGCGCTTCCACAGCCACCTGACTCGTGTCCCCCGCCCACTGCTCCGCCGAGACATGACAATCCCTACTCTCCTCCACCTGTACCCCACTGCCCCCCTCTCCTTCTCCACCTTGGCCGCTGCAGACCAACATTAGGAAGTAGGCTGCTCAGGTGGTTGCCTCACAAACTCCTTTAACAGGTTCACATGACATGCTTCCCCGTCCTCGAGTTCAATAGCCCCGTTCCCACAACTCTCAAGACTAAGATCTTCTAGTTGCCCCTGGGAACTACTCTGTCACGGAGTGCCATCACGCCCTACCATGTCACTAGGGGGGACAGGTTCTGGGGCCGCTCCGGAGCTCATAATGGGTGCAAGTACCGAGTCACCAAGGAGTGTCGTTGGGTCCAAACTCTCAACCCAACCACCAGCCTCGACTTTCTCCTTCCGACCCTTCCTCCGCTGGTCTGCAACTTGGGTACTAGGCTGTGACACCTGAGCGGACAGATCTCTCGAGCCCCTCTTGCCCCTCCCTACTCGTGTCGGCCGCCCTCTCGGCAACGACTAAGGGTGGAACCTCGGAAGTGGGCACCGCAAAGTCATTGCCGAGAAGGAGGTCGACCCCCTCAACTGGCAATTTCTCCACCACACCCACATCCAACTCCCGTGTCACACCGTTCACCTCAAGCTCTACTCTGACCAGCGGGTAAGACCGCATAGCATTGATACATTGAACCACCACAACCCGAGCCGCGTTAATAGGGTTGCCAGTGAAATTCTGAGTCAGTGTCTGGGAAGCTCCCGTATCACGCAGCAACTCAAGCCTATGCTCCACACCAGCCTACCTCACAGTGCCGTGCCCCCTATGACCACAAAAAACATCACGGACAGGTGACGAGCCCTCCTGCTGCTTCTGCACCGGCGATAACTTCGCAACCGACTGTTTATCCCGGGCAAACGCGGAAGACCTCAAAGATACGCCGATGTTGCTCACTAGTGACACCACTGTTGTAGGCGGTGCGCTCGGACATGAACGCGCAATATGCCCCTTCTCATGACACTTGAAACACTCCACTTCGCTCTTGGACTTCCTTTGAGGTGAGGAAGGGCCCTGGCCTTTCTTTAACGGGAAGGGTTTCGTCTTGGGTTCATAATTGGCAACAGTACTCTTAAATGGATAATTAGTTGTGTCATTAATTCGGGGGGGGTGGAGTGGTACGCCCCTGGTTACCTGCCTCAGCTCTCTGTGCAGACCCGCACCCACGAATCAATGACACCCTAAGGTCAGCCAGCTCAGCCGCCTTCTGCAGAGTTTTTGGTTGCTTTTCTTTCTGGTTAAGAGTCAAGTCACTGCCAGTACATTTAAAAAATTGTTCCAGCAACACTAATTGTTTTACTGAATCAAAAGTAGTTGCCTTCTCCGACCTCAACCAATTTTCAAATGCATCTGACAGCTCTCTAGCATGTTCCTGGAAAGTACTCTTCTTTCTTTTTGGAACCGCCCTAAACTTCAGCCTATAGGTCTCTGGCTGTAGCTCATACGCCCTCAGGACAGCCTCTTTCAACAACTCATAATTCACACAGGAATCTAGGGGCAAAGCATCGTACGCCTTGAGTGCTTTCCCCGTCAATCGTGAAGAAACAAGGGCTGCCCACTTCTCCTCGGGCCATTGGTGCTCCTGGCACTTTTTCTCAAAACGTAGAAAGAATTCTGTAACTCCTAACTCATCAAACACTGGAACCAACTTTAGTAGATGCGACAGGGACTGGTCATGGGCTCGACCCCCCTGGACGACCCGGTTCCTTGTCACCTCTACACGAGTTTTCTCTAGGTCAATATCGGCACAATACCTTGCAGACTCAGCCTGATACTTGAGCTCAGCCTCATGCTCTCGCTGCACGAGCTCAGCCTCATACTTCCGCTGCTCGAGCTCAGCCTGTCGTCCTTGCTTTCGCTGCTCGAGCTCAGCCTCATGCTTAGCCTATCGCTCCTGCTTCTGAAGTTTGGCGAGCTCGAACTGAAACAACATCTCGGAAGACAAACCCTGAGGAGGGGGTGCTACTATTGGGGACCCACCCCGTGAATCACCTAGAGGCATACCCAACCGCCAGCGGGCATCGGCCTGCGGGAACTTACCCGGCTCCGGAACCCGAGGGGGCGCCATGATAGGAGTCGAGTGGAATGGGGGCTGGGCCGAAGGTGCCCCAGCTCCCGCTCCACCCGAAGCCCCATGCACCCCACCGAGCACACAGGCTCCTCCAAAAATCTCCGAGCATCCTCCTCATTGTTCACTACCCGAACGCCGTTAAACAACTCCACCTTCTCCACCTCCTCGCCTGCCTCCCGCACTGTGCCCTCACTATGCTCAGACCCGTCCAGTGACATGGAGTCAACAAAATAAATTCTCAGTCAAGACAAAAGTAGCCAAACTTTCGCGTAGCCTTATTCACCAACAAATATTCGAAGATGTTCTTGAGTGCAATACTAGGTCAGCAATAACTCCAACAAGTTCTATATATCCTCAAAACAATGTCTGCTGCCAACAATGCGAGAAATAAATTCAACCCCAAATGGCAAGAAGATTTCTCCAAAAATAAATGCAATATTAATTTCACTATATACTGGTCTAAGGTCGCCATTTGTTACGACCGGCACTACGAAATAAACAAGGGCACTTAAGAATGGACTAGATGATAGGCTATATCTGCAACAACGGTACGCTAATTCCAAACCCTCGAACTATTACGCCGGTGAACAAAACACTTAAAACCCTCCAGAGTTAATCTACTGGATAACGGGGTATCAATTAACTGGGTTTTAGTGCACTTCTACAAAGACTTTCCGATGACGGCAAAGCCTACTCACAACAGGAGTACTTTACGTTAATAAAATGCTCTTAAGTAATAACAATGCTTGAATAAACTATAAAAGATTTAATAAAGGAGTATGTGCTTACGTTAACTTTAGTGTGAGTCTGTACTCAACACTAAACTCTACAATGCTCTATGAAAACACTGGAAGTCTAGTCCTACAGCAATCAGATAAAGAATCTTCTGAAAACGTCTGATGCTCTAAGATGCTCGTTAATATAGAACAGAAATAATGCAGGGGCAGGACACCAAAGCGTGTATCTTAAATACACCAAAAAGTAGGATACATATATATAACAAGGGAGTGCAACAACTCTGTGACAGCACTAATAATTGCCACTCAAAACAGTACTTCCTTAGCAAACGGAACAGCCAAACTGAGTTGTGCACTATGCCTCAACCTAGGCTAAAATAAGGCGTGCATAATTCCTAAAGCATACACAATTAAAGTTAATAAACACAATGCTGTCTTTCTCACTAATAAAGTCTAGCAGTGGCATAAAAGGTACTAGGAAACTAGGCAGAGCGCAAGCATGCTCGTAGCCTACTGTCTCCCCTTGAACAGATTTCCCTTATGTTACGTTAAGTGACTTGGAGGCTCTCTTGGTAAGTTCAGATCTCAAGTATCTGGTCATACCCTGACGCTCCACAAAGGTCAACAAAATGAGGTAGCAAGCATACAGGTAAGTGTAGGCAAAAGCCCTTCACCTGTATACTGCTACACTCGCAAAGGAAAATATGCGCAAGGGTTACAGGCTACTTAGCTTCGTCGATGTTGTGCAGGCTCAGACTTGCCACATACATAACTCAGACAATGACCAAAGATACCTTCCACTGTCTAGCATTAAATAATGGGAAAGAACAGCTCAATAATTAGAAGCACCCCAACACTAGGCTACCATATGACTATGACTAATAATCCCTAAAGCTAGTGCAAACATATATGGAGAACTGGTGCTGGTAATAAGACTGGCCGACTATGGAAGTCGTATGCAGAACCAGAAGGGATAAGTGATTGAATAAAGATGAGAAGTATGAAAAAGAAGAAGTTCAGAGAGAGAAATAGTAGTATAGGGGGTTATATGGGGGGACAGATTGCAAAGGACATGTAGGACCAAGCACGCTATGCCAAGCTCTGCAGGAGAAACGCGGGCAGGAGCCCCCCAGCACTAACAAAGGCAGCAGCACCCAATCACAGACGACTACGTCATGAGGAGCAGGCGTCATATGACGAGTCAGGACCGCCGGCCAATCACGAGCGTGGGAAACTCCTCCGAGCGAGGGAGGCACACGTACATACACACGCACATATTACCACCACGCTGCTCGCTCTCTTTTTCCCTACAACTTCACACAATGCATCTTATATTCTATTAATGATATAAAATACTTCCAAGTGTCACAGACAAGAATAAAGACCACCACTGATCTGTCTGTGACAACATGAACTCTATGAAAGAAAGAACATCGTTCTACGATTATTGAAGCCCATTTCACTGCCCTGGCGAGCGCTAGCGAGTTACGAGTGCATTCTGGGAAGCTGGCCAGCATAACACAGTACTATTAGTAGTAGCCATAATATAATGAAAGCGATGCCGCTGGTAATGTATGGGTTAACCCTTCTCTCAGTACTATTAGTAGTAGCCATAATATAATGAAAAGGATGCCGCTGGTACTGTATGGGTTAACCCTTCTCTCAGTACTATTAGTAGTGGCCATAATATAATGAAAAGGATGCCGCTGGTACTGTATGGGTTAACCCTTCTCTCAGTACTATTAGTAGTGGCCATAATATAATGAAAAGGATGCCGCTGGTACTGTATGGGTTAACCCTTCTCTCAGTACTATTAGTAGTGGCCATAATATAATGAAAAGGATGCCGCTGGTACTGTATGGGTTAACCCTTCTCTCAGTACTATTAGTAGTGGCCATAATATAATGAAAAGGATGCCGCTGGTACTGTATGGGTTAACCCTTCTCTCAGTACTATTAGTAGTGGCCATAATATAATGAAAAGGATGCCGCTGGTACTGTATGGGTTAACCCTTCTCTCAGTACTATTAGTAGTGGCCATAATATAATGTAAAGGATGCCGCTGGTAGTGTATGGGTTAACCCTTCTCTCAGTACTATTAGTAGTAGCCATAATATAATGAAAAGGATGCCGCTGGTACTGTATGGGTTAACCCTTCTCTCAGTACTATAGGTAGCGCCAACGAACTTGACAAATATCTCGACCCCTGACCTCTTCGTAACTCAAAAGGACCTTGAGCAAACTGGCTGTAAATATCCACACCTATTTTCTGGTGGACTCTTCCCAAATGATAGCAATGTCAGCCCGATTGCTTCATTCATTTTGGGTTATGAGTAGTTAAGGGGTCAAGATTATTGTCAAGTTCGCTGGCTCTACCTATAGTCCGCTTAACCCAGGTCGCCTTACCCATAGAAATAATCCTGTTATCCAAGCCCTAGTATAGACTATAGTATGCCACACTTTGATTTGTTTATCCTTTCACGTAATCCTGCTCCCTTGTAAATGGGGATTTGTAATTTTGATTTGCTAATTTATGTATGTTTTATGATGTTTTATTAGTTTCCTCCCTAGACCTCCATCAAGCTTAAAAAACACCCACCCAAGACCCTCCTGCAAAATAGATTTGTAAATTTTTCGATAGCAAAATGTCCCGGTCGAAGGCCGGTTTGTCTTAAATTACAGGCTCGCTATCGCTCGCCAGGAAAAAATCGATACCTAAATGACACGAACAGTCTTAATATTGACAACAAAATGGGGCGAAAGGTTTTAAAATCGCCAAATTAATGGGCCGACCGTCTTATAATATGAAAACTAATGGGGCTAAACATGAGAGAGAAGGGAATCTATAAAAACAACCCATCTCCCCTTAAGCTTGTTTTCGGTAAGGCCACAACATTCCGCACACCACATCCTTATATCTTATATGTTAGGGGGTAGTGCTTGGTTTAAGGGGGTAGTGCTTGGTTTAAGGGGGTAGTGCTTGGTTTTTGGTCTATATATTTATTTATTAATGTATGTTTTGGTTTCCTCGCTAGACCTCCATCAAGCTTAGAAAAAACACCCCCTAGACCCCCTTTCAAGATATATTTGTATATTTTTCGGTAGAAAAATGTCTCGACCGAAGGCCGGTTCCTTCTAAAATTAGAGGCTCGCTATCGCTCGCCAGGAAAAAATCGACACCTATCGACACGACACGAAAGGTCTTAATAATGAGAAAAAATTGACGCGAAAGGTCTCAAAATCGCCAAACTAACGGAACGAACGTCTTAAAACCCCAAAACTAATACGCTATACATGAGGGAGAAGGGGGTCCAGAAAAAGCGAGTACTACCCCGTTAACCCTCCCCCAGCATCATACCCCACCCATCTCTTTCACCCAGTTCCCTCCTCCCCTTATCCCCAGATCCTTCCCCTATTTCCGCATTTATCTCCCCTTCCTTCACTGTTTCCCCACCTCCCCCCTTCTTATTTCCCCAGATCCTTCCCCTATTTCCCCATTTCTCGCCCCCTTCCTTCACAGTTTCCCCACCTCCTCCCCTTTCCCTAGACCCTTCCCCTATTTCCCCATTTCTATCCCCTTCCTTCACTGGTTTCCCCCCTGCCCCCCCCCTTTCTTCCCCAGTTCACTGTTTCCCTAACCAATCCTCCCTACTTCTCTAATTCTGTTTCCCCACCTCCTTCCTCCTCTTATTTCCCAGTTCACGGTCTCCTTAAGGGGGCCACCTCGCGTTTTTGTCTTTCTCTCCCTCTCTCTTTGGCTTGTATCCATTCTGCCCCATTCAGCCTAGTGTTTTAAGACGTTTACCCCCATCCAGGTGTCAATATTTTCCAGGCGAGTGGTAGCGAGCCAGCATATATATATTTTTGTTTTGCAGCAAGCTAAATTTGTACGTTTTTCGATAGAAAATTTTCTCCGAAGCCGGATTTCTCCATACAATGCTGGCTCGCTATCGCTCGCCAGGAAGAAATTGACACCTGGATGAGGATAAACGTCTTAAAACAGTTGGCTGAATGGATAGAAGCCAGAGAAAGAGAGAAAAGGAGAGAAAGAGAGAAAAGGAGAGAAAGAGAAAAAAGCAGGTGACCCCCCTTAATTAACCCCCTCCCCTACTTCCCCAGTTTTGTCCCCCCCCCCCCCCACCCCCCTTTTCCCTAGATCGGTCCCCTCTTATTACTTCAGTCCCCCCACCCCCTTGCTTTCCCAGATCAGTGCTCCCCTACTGCCCCTCCCCCCCCCCCCCCCCCCCCCTCTAATTATGTTGTGTGGAAGATGGTGATGGTTAGGTAGACGGATAAATTGGGTTTGGAAAGCATTGAATGTATCAAGAGTTTCTGTGCCCCAATATGAAATAGTTGATAAATCAGAAGATAGACGTGTCATTGCCTTATCACGTGAATTTTGGGGCGATTGAATACTGGGAGTGGAAAAATAGTTGCATAGTGTAAGGTAGAGTCACCAGCATATGAGTGGATAGGACTAGAAGTACAATTGAGGAGATAATTAATGAATATTTGAAAGAGAACTGGATACGAGACAGAACCCTGAGGAACACCGGAGTTGATAAGTTGAGGAAGTGAGCGATGGCCGTCCACAACCGCAGCTATGGAACGTCCAGAAGGGAAATTCGAGATAAAGGCACAGATGGATGGATAGAATCCGAAGGAGGGTAGTTTGGAAATTAGAGCTTTGTGACTGACTATCAAAGGCTTTCGATATTTCTAGGACAATAAAGAAGGTCACCGAAGTCCCAAAAGGAGGATGACCAAGGTAAGGAAGAAGATCACCGGTAGAGCGGCCCTTAAAGGAATCCATACTGGCGATCTGAAAGTAGATTATGGGAAGGCAATTGCTTATAAGACATTTTGTATTAAGAATAGTTACAAACACTTTTGAGATGCAAAGAATGAGAGCAATTGGATGATAGTTGGAAGGTTGAGAGCAGTCACCCTTCTTTGGGATAGGTTGAATTAGAGCAAGCTTCCAGCAAGAAGGAAAGACGTTAGAGGAAGGACAGAGACAAAAGAGTTTACCTAAACAGGGAGTTAGCACAGAAGCACAGTTTTTGAGTACAACAGGAGGAACACCATCCGGTCCGTACACCTTAGTAGGGGAGATAGGCTGGTTTTTCTAGCCCCCCTTCTCCCTCGTGTTTATCCCCATAAGTTTTCAGGTTTTAGGACGTTCGTCCCATTTGTTTGGCGATTCTAAGACCTTTCGCGCCATTTCTTTATAAATATTAAGACCTTTTGTACAATTTAGGTGTCAATTTTCTTCTGGCGAGCATGTAATTTAAGAGGAACCGGCCTTCGGCCGGGACATTATTCTATAGAAAAATGTACAAATTTATCTTGAAGGAGGGTATTGTGTTCTGTTAAGCTTGATGGAGGCCTAGGAAGGTAACTCAAAAAAAAAAGATAAGAAAATACATAAATGAGGAAATAAACACGGCCGTCCTCCCTTAAGCCCAAAGAGGGCAGGAAGTACATCCTTAGATGATAATATTATATTAGGCATAAGAGAAAAGAGAAAGGGGGGTGGAGAGGGAGGAACATGCTGTGTATGTGATGATAATATTATATTAGACATAAGAGAAAGGGGGTGGAGAGGGAGGAACATGCTGTGTATGTGATGATAATATTATATTAGACATAAGAGAAAGGGGGGTGGAGAGGGAGGAACATGCTGTGTATGTGATGATAATATTATATTAGGCATAAGAGAAAGGGGGGTGGAGAGGGAGGAACATACTGTGTATGTGATGATAATATTATATTAGGCATAAGAGAAAGGGGGGTGGAGAGGGAGGAACATGCTGTGTATGTGATGATAATATTATATTAGGCATAAGAGAAAGGGGGTGGAGAGGGAGGAACATGCTGTGTATGTGATGATAATATTATATTAGACATAAGAGAAAGGGGGGTGGAGAGGGAGGAAACATGCTGTGTATGTGATGATAATATTATATTAGGCATAAGAGAAAGGGGGGTGGAGAGGGAGGAACATGCTGTGTATGTGATGATAATATTATATTAGGCATAAGAGAAAGGGGGTGGAGAGGGAGGAACATGCTGTGTATGTGATGATAATATTATATTAGGCATAAGAGAAAGGGGGTGGAGAGGGAGGAACATGCTGTGTATGTGATGATAATATTATATTAGACATAAGAGAAAGGGGGTGGAGAGGGAGGAACATGCTGTGTATGTGATGATAATATTATATTAGACATAAGAGAAAGGGGGTGGAGAGGGAGGAACATGCTGTGTATGTGATGATAATATTATATTAGACATAAGAGAAAGGGGGGTAGGAACATGCTGTGTATGTGATGATAATATTATTAATATAAGAGAAAGGGGGTAAAGGGAGGAACATGCTGTGTATGTGATGATAGGATCATGCTGTGTATAGATTGCCGAGTATATATAGTAGAAAGATATATAAACTGTAAGGCTAATATAGGTATATATAAACTGTAAGGCTAATATAGGTATATATAAACTGTAAGGCTAATATAGGTATATATAAACTGTAAGGCTAATATAGGTATATATAAACTGTAAGGCTAATATAGGTATATATAAACTGTAAGGCTAATATAGGTATATATATATATATTTTTTTTTTTAAAAGACCTCCGTCTACGTATTGTGAAAAACCTGTTATCCTCCGGCAAATTGTGGGGTTGAGTGAGTGAAGGGGGGGACAGTGAATGAAGGAGGATGCATGTTTTTCATAATACGTGTTGCTAGCCCCAAACGCGCTAGCAACTGTGGCTTTCAACCATCCGACACATCCCCTTTTATTAATGTGCATCACACATGTTACATACAAATAAAGTTTATGTTTTGTTTTACCCTACTGTGGAAAGACTACGGATACACCACTCCTGCCGGGGCCTCACACAGTGGCATGACCCAGTCCTGTCGAACTGAGCTCATGACGCTGGTGGCATTGCCCCGGAGGATAGCCATCCTAGTCTTTGCTTGAGCCAGAGGGTTTCCCGGGGTTCTCCTGAAACTTCTCTGATTTTACGGCCTATTTCATTCACCATCTTAAGGGTGGTAGGGCCGAAGACTCCTGAAGTTTCGAATGCCAGGGGCTCGAACTGATGAATTCTGGCGATGGCTTGATATTTTTCTCGCTTTTTATTTTCTGCTATCCGGGCGGCTTCACCTGCTTCGTCGGCGTTTCTGGCGGCGTTGGTTGTGGAGAAAGTGTCAACACATGTGGCATCCCACACGAGGCACCGGCCATTCTTGTAAGGGTAAGTGGTCATCCCATCTGGCCGTTTGCCGTCTTCTCTGTGAAGTCCATGTGGTTCGAGGATTGATGCACAGTTAGCACTCTGCAGGGCCCGTTTTATGACATCATTTAGTGCAGAGTGTCTTGGCAGGCGGCCTATATATATTGTATTGTTATTGTATTTTTCTGTCCTTGTATTAGAGGAGTTTATAGTCCACTTACTCTATGTTGGCAAATACCTCTTAACCTGTGTATCTAAAAAAGGACTAGAGCAAACGAGCTGTCAATTTATACACATATTCCCTGGCCAAGTCTTCCTCTTTGGTAGAAATATTAGCTTCATTACTCTAGTCCTTTTTGAGTTATGAGAGGTTAGGGGTTACAATTTCTGCCCAACCTAGAATGTACGGACGATAGTACCACTAATATACCTTTGAGATAACCCTTTCTGTACCGGCCGGTACCGTCGACGTCATATTTACTTTATTCTGGCTACTATTATACAATTATGTTCAATATAAAAAGGGCCTCCATCAATTAAAAGGCTACAAACTATCTCACTTAATCCTTTTTACTACCCCTGATCGACACCTAAATTACACAAAATATCCTAATATTGACAAAGAAATGGGGCAAAAGGTCTTAAAATCGAAAGACTAATGGGCTGAACGTCTTATAATCTGAAAACTAATGGGTTTATACATGAGGAAGAAGGGGGACCAGAAAAAACAACCCATCTCCCCTTAATGAAATATACTCAAACTATTGTGAACAACATTATATTCCCGCCCACCCCCTTGTAACACTCCTACGCTAGCAAACGTCTTAACATTTAAACAAATAATGGGGCTAAATATAAAACGAGGGTCCAAACAAAAATCCTTAAATGAAAATCTCTCCTTAACCCTTTCACTTACTGTAGGCTATAGGACGCATTTTTTCATATTAATCTAGCTACCATTAGACGATTTTACTCAGTTTTGCAAGGCTATCTGGCAATCAAAGGGTATAAACTATCTAGATTAACCCCTTGATTTCCAAAATTCCTTCCTAAGCTGTATAATACTGTCTAAATGTTGAAATTATAAAGAATAACTTGCAAAATATACAAACTAAAACGAACGACAATGTAAAGACAAAAGAACTAATCAAAATCACGATGTAAAAATAAGGACAAAAAAGGAAAAACAAAAATGCATCCTCAAATGAATACTGAAGGGGTTACTAAATTAGCTTGCCTCACATAGAAACTGGTCGGCCTCTGCAATAACCCACTCTTTTTCTTCAATAAACCGGTCATACTCTTCAACAACCCGGTTGTTCTCTTGGATAAACCGGTTGTTCTTGTCAATAACCCGGTTGTTCTTGTCAATAACACGGTTGTTCTCCTCGATAACCCGGTTGTTCTTGTCAATAACCCGGTTGTTCTCTTCAATAATTTGGTTGGCCTTTTCAATAGCCCGGTGATATTCTTTTATATCCTCGTTGGTAAGGTATATAATCTTTTTGGTCTTGTCAATAACATGGAAAGTTTCGTCAATGTCCCCGATGGTATCTTCAAGATCAGCGCTGAGCTCCTCAATACCCTGGTTGGAATTCTCGATGCGCTCGTTGAGAAATTCAATATCCTCATTGAATGCTTCAATTTTCTGGGAAGCCTCTTCAATATCCTGTTTGGCCTCTTCAATAACCTGACTAGCCCCATTAATAGCCTGGTTGGCCTCTTCAATGACCAGGCCGGCCTTTTCGATGCCCAGGTTGGCCTCTTCAATACCTTGGTTGGCCTCTTCATTGCCCAGGTTGGCCTCTTCAATGCCCAGGTTGGCCTCTTCAATGCCCAGGTTGGCCTCTTCAATAACCTGGTTGGCCTCACCAATGCCCAGGTTGGCCTCTTCAATGTCCTGGTTGGCCTGTTCTATATCCTGGTTGGCCTCACCAGCAACATAAATTATAGATTTTTGGAGAGTTTTCCGCCCTCGCTTCCATTTAAGTTGAATGTTATTAAAGCCCTTGGTTAGTTTTACTAGCACCGTTGACTCAAAGGTATACTCCCAGGTTCCCTTATTTGACGTCCAATTTTCCTCATGAAGGATTATTTTTCTCTGGGTTTCGAAGTTTCTTCTAAACCACCGTTTACATTGGCTTTGGGTCTTAATTTTCAGTATATTCGGTAGAAAATTTAATAATGACTGGGGGTAATACACAACACCTTGTAGGCTTGCAGTAGCCATAGCAAAGGTAGTTGTCAAGTGATGCAGTTTTTAACCACGATAAATAATGTCGTAATTCAATAAATACTAGGTTATTATACAAATATGTTCTCTAATATAACGAAATGTAAGCAAATGCAATACAATGGTAACGAAACAACTCACGAGAATAGAACGAAATGTAAGAAAACGTGATACAATGCTACCGAAACAACTCACCGAACACTAATGAGCCTCCCTTCGTGGAAAAAAGATACTTAGTCTATCACTATAATATCTACATAACTTGTGTTCTTATACTGGTTCATAGTTAGTGGATACCTAACTTTAATTATAATGTCTAAATTCCTCTTCATTTGTAAAAAATGGTCTACGTGTACATGCAATTACTCTAAAATACATAAACATATTTAATTATTGGGATATTTATATTATATCCTATAGTTACCCATGAATTAAAGTGGTTTTCTCTAATAATTCTTAAAGAAAATGATATTTTTATGGCTATCTAAATTATAAAATCTTATCAGCAAGTTGCCAAGTATGATTTGTAAGTGTAATATAGGCTAGTCTAATATTGAATGTGTGAGCGTGTTTATATATGTGAGAGTGTGTGTGTGTGTGTATATATATGTATTTACACTCAGAACACACACCTGGTAGTATAGGAAAGTAAGAGCGTGCAGCTTTAAATTCCGTATTAAGCTCCAGTTTCAAGATTAATAATTTGGCGATTATTTTGGTACGCAATCATGTTGACACTAATTTTAAATATATTGCAGTTTCTGGGCATCTCTTAAAATCGCCAATCTAATGGGGCTAAGAATGAGAGAGAAGGGGGTCCAGAAAAACCCTCCCTCTAACAGACATCAACAGTACTGGTCACGTCCGTTTCATTATACTCTGGCAACTTTTAGAGGATTTTATTCCGCTAAGGAAGGACCTCTGCCAAGTAAAAGGCGACAAACTATATAATTATCATGTAATCCTTGAAGCTACCACAGATCCTACCTAAGCTGAATATAATCGTCTAATAGTGTCCATACAATGATGAGAAGGGCGTCACCGGTACTGAAGGTGTTAAGGGGGATGAGCGTATTTATTTGCTCATTTATGTATCTTTTTATTATTTTATTAGTTTCCTCCGTAGATCTCCAAGCTTAATACCCCCCTCCCCCCCTCCCCAAGACCCTCCTTCAAGGTAAATTTGTACATTTTTCGATATAATAATTTCCCGGCCAAAGGCCGGTTTCTCTTAAATTGCAGGCTGGCTATCGCTCGCCAGGAAAAAAATCGACACCTAAATGACACAAAAAATCTTAATATTGACCAAGAAGGGGGGCTAAATGTCTTAAAATCGCCAAACTAATGGGCCAAACGTCTTGTAATCTGAAAACTAATGGGGCTAAACATGAGGAAGAAAGGGGACCAGAAAATCTGAAATTAGCTTGCAGGTAGGGCACTGTTTTTGTCCTTGGGTGCACATCGCCTGCCGAGATAGGTGGTACAAATTATATATCCTATAGTTGTTGTTGTTGTTGTTGTTCCCCAAGCTGCCTGGCCGAACAGCCCCAAGGCCCCGAGCATTTCCAAGGCCATAAGCGAACCCTCCCTGCGGACCACAATAAAGCCTGGGTGACTGAAGCCACTCCATGGCGGGGAGCTGAGGAGGGTGCGGAAACGCCCGGGAAACCAAAGCCCCACCCAGGGCCCTGTGCCCCTCAGCAATTATGAAGAGAAAGTTGAGGGGCAAGGGAAAAATGTGACGCTTTGGCTTCCAATCTTGGTAGATTGGGAGATCAATCCACGGAAGAGACGCCGTCACTTGAGATCTAGAAAATATATAAGTTAAAGGAACAGTCAGAGTAAGCTATGGGTATGGCAGAGATCACTCAGCTCTCACTCTGATAGACCAGCCCATCACCACATGACTAGAACCCAATCCTCTCAGCATCAGCTAGGAAAGGCCCTAGAAAGCCACCTTTGGCGGGGGGGATAGCTCCCCTATTTCAACCCCTTTCGGGGTTGGGCACCCGCCATATATCCTATAGTAAGATAATAAGATAGCCACTCCACCATCTTCTCAATCAGTCCTCCACCATTCCCCTCACTCTTCCACCACTATCTCCACTAAGTCATCACCACCACTCGATCACTCCACCATCAATCTTCCACCACGTCATCACCACTACTCAACGCTCCACCACTATATCTCCATCACTCCTCCACACCACTTTCTCCACTCCACTGTCATCAGCACCACTTGGGCACTCCACCGTCTTCTCCATCAATCCTCCACCACTCCACTCCACCATCATTTCCACCCCTCCACTAAGTCATCACCACCATTCGGCCACCCCACCACTCTCTCCATCACCTCTCCACACCACCCTCTCTACCCCTCCACTAAGTCATCAGCACCACTCGGGCAATCCACCGTCTTCTCCATCAATCCTCCACCACTCCTCTCCACCACCATGTCCACCCCTCCACTAAGTCATCACACTCGGCCACCCACCACTCTCTCCATCACTCCTCCACACCACCCTCTCCACCCCTCCACTAAGTCATCAGCACCACTCCAATTTTCTCCCTCACTCCTCCACACCACTCCCCCGACCCCTCCACTAAGTAATCACCACCACTCGGCCACCCCACCACTATCTCCATCCACTCCTCCACACCACCCTCTCCACCCCTCCACTAAGTCACCACCACCACTCAGCCTCTCCACTATATCTCCATCCACTCCCCCCACCTCTCCATCATCAGCACTCGGCCAGCTCACCTGATTGCATTACCATATGACTCCGCTTCTCGGTAACTATAGTCTATTTGCTGTAATTAGGCGAAAAATCATTACCTCTATCCTCTGTAACTCAAAAAGGGCTAGAGCAAATTGGCTGTACATTTTTACATCATAAAATTGTATTAAAAGTAAATCTAACACAATTTAAATATATAAACGAGAAAGAATATGACTAAGAAAGCTAGTCCAAAAGGAAACGTATACACTACCCTAACATTGAATAAATACCCACAGTCGTTAAGGTAACGTATACACTACCCTAACATTGAATAAATACCCACATGTCGTTAAGGAAACGTATACACTACCCTAACATTGAATAAATACCCACATGTCGTTAAGGTAACGTATACACTACCCTAACATTGAATAAATACCCACATGTCGTTAAGGAAACGTATACACTACCCTAACATTGAATAAATACCCACATGTCGTTAAGGTAACGTATACACTACCCTAACATTGAATAAATACCCACATGTCGTTAAGGAAACGTATACACTACCCTAACATTGAATAAATACCCACATGTCGTTAAGGTAACGTATACACTACCCTAACATTGAATAAATACCCACATGTCGTTAAGGACGTATACACTACCCTAACATTGAATAAATACCCACATGTCGTTAAGGAAACGTATACACTACCCTAACATTGAATAATACCCACATGTCGTTAAGGAAACGTATACTACCCTAACATTGAATAAATACCACATGTCGTTAAGGAAACGTATACACTACCCTAACATTGAATAAATACCCACATGTCGTTAAGGTAACGTATACACTACCCTAACATTGAATAAATACCCACATGTCGTTAAGGAAACGTATACACTACCCCTAACATTGAATAAATACACACATGTCGTTAAGGTAACGTATACACTACCCTAACATTGAATAAATACCCACATGTCGTTAAGGTAACGTATACACTACCCTAACATTGAATAAATACACACATGTCGTTAAGGTAACGTATACACTACCCTAACATTGAATAAATACACACATGTCGTTAAGGAAACGTATACACTACCCTAACATTGAATAAATACCCGCATGTCGTTAAGGTAACGTATACACTACCCTAACATTGAATAAATACACACATGTCGTTAAGGTAACGTATACACTACCCTAACATTGAATAAATACACATGTCGTTAAGGTAACGTATACACTACCCTAACATTGAATAAATACCCACATGTCGTTAAGGTAACGTATACACTACCCTAACATTGAATAAATACACACATGTCGTTAAGGTAACGTATACACTACCCTAACATTGAATAAATACACACATGTCGTTAAGGAAACGTATACACTACCCTAACATTGAATAAATACCCACATGTCGTTAAGGTAACGTATACACTACCCTAACATTGAATAAATACACACATGTCGTTAAGGTAACGTATACACTACCCTAACATTGAATAAATACACACATGTCGTTAAGGTAACGTATACACTACCCTAACATTGAATAAATACCCACATGTCGTTAAGGTAACGTATACACTACCCTAACATTGAATAAATACACACATGTCGTTAAGGTAACGTATACACTACCCTAACATTGAATAAATACACACATGTCGTTAAGGAAACGTATACACTACCCTAACATTGAATAAATACCCACATGTCGTTAAGGTAACGTATACACTACCCTAACATTGAATAAATACACACATGTCGTTAAGGAAACGTATACACTACCCTAACATTGAATAAATACCCACATGTCGTTAAGGAAACGTATACACTACCCTAACATTGAATAAATACCCACATGTCGTTAAGGAAACGTATACACTACCCTAACATTGAATAAATACCCACATGTCGTTAAGGAAACGTATACACTACCCTAACATTGAATAAATACCCACATGTCGTTAAGGTAACGTATACACTACCCTAACATTGAATAAATACCCACATGTCGTTAAGGAAACGTATACACTACCCTAACATTGAATAAATACCCACATGTCGTTAAGGAAACGTATACACTACCCTAACATTGAATAAATACCCACATGTCGTTAAGGAAACGTATACACTACCCTAACATTGAATAAATACCCACATGTCGTTAAGGAAACGTATACACTACCCTAACATTGAATAAATACCCACATGTCGTTAAGGAAACGTATACACTACCCTAACATTGAATAAATACCCACATGTCGTTAAGGAAACGTATACACTACCCTAACATTGAATAAATACCCACATGTCGTTAAGGAAACGTATACACTACCCTAACATTGAATAAATACCCACATGTCGTTAAGGAAACGTATACACTACCCTAACATTGAATAAATACCCACATGTCGTTAAGGAAACGTATACACTACCCTAACATTGAATAAATACCCACATGTCGTTAAGGAAACGTATACACTACCCTAACATTGAATAAATACCCACATGTCGTTAAGGAAACGTATACACTACCCTAACATTGAATAAATACACACATGTCGTTAAGGTAACGTATACACTACCCTAACATTGAATAAATACCCACATGTCGTTAAGGGGGGATGGTTCACTTTTTAGGCGATTTTTGCATGTATTCATTATTTTTCTAGTGTCCTCCCTAGACCTCCATCAAATTTAAAAAAAACATCCATTAGATCCCCTGGTCAATATTTAAGAGTCGCACCACAGCTGGGATCTCATTTCTAATGGTAGTTTTGGGTTCCTATTATTCTATGCTTCATTGCTATATACTTTTTATCCACAGGATTTTTTTTTTTTGTTCTTGTTTTATTTTATTTTTTTTTTTTTTGCATTAACCTAACCAAAAAACCTAACCTAACCTAACCTAAATGTATTTGGGGGCTATTAGGTTAGGTTAGGTTAGGTTTTTTGGTTAGGTTAATGCTAAAACAAAAAAATTAAGCCAAGAAAAACAATTATTTTCCCGTGGATACAAAGTATATAGAAATGAAGCATAGAATGATAGGAACCAAAAACTACCGTTAGAAATGAGATCCCAGCTGTGGTGCGGACTCGTAAATATTGACCGATCCCCTTTCTAGATTAATTTGTACATGTCCCGGCCGAAGGCCGGTTCTTCCAACATTACAGGCTCACTATTGTTCGCCAGGGAAAAAATCGACACCTAAATAGCACGAAAGGTCTAAATATTGACGAAGAAATGGGGCGAAATGTCTTAAAATCAACTAACTAATGGGGTAAACAGCTTAACATCTGAAAACTAATGGGGCTAAACATTAGGGAGAAGGGGGTCCAGACAAACGGGCTGCCTCCCCTTAAATGATACATAAACAAATATGACATACCTTAGACCCCTCTTCCAGCTCACCGCGCGCGAGTACGACTGAGGATAGGACAAGGAATGTTCACTTATGCAATAAAAAACACTAATCTAAACATTAGGGAGAAGGGGGTCCAGACAAACGGGCTGCCTCCCCTAATGATACATAAACAAATTTGACATACCTTAGACCCCTCCTCCAGCTCACCGCGCGCGAGTACGACTGAGGATAGGACAAGGAATGTTCACTAATGCAATAAAAACACTAATCTAAACAATTTGAAAAACTTGACAAAACTGAACAGAGACATGTTTGTTGACAATAAAGCCGGTATCACACGAGAGCTTTTATAGTCAACATTCGATTCCGGCGGGTGCCCAACCCCGAAAAGGGTTGAAATAGGGGAGCTATCCCCCCGCCAAAGGCGGCTTTCTAGGGCCTTTCCTAGCTGATGCTGAGAGGATTGGGTTCTAGTCATGTGGTGATGGGCTGGTCTATCAGAGTGAGAACTGAGCAATCTCTGCCATACCCATAGCTTTCTCTGACTGTTCCTTTTACCTATATATTTCTAGATCTCAAGTGACGGCATCTCTAACGTGGATTGACCTCCCAATCTACCAAGATTGGAAGCCAAAGCGTCACAATTTTCCCTTGCCCCTCAACTTTCTCTTCATAATTGCTGAGGGACACAGGGCCCTGGGTGGGGCTTTGGTTTCCCAGGCATTTCCGCACCCTCCTCAGCTCCCCGCCATGGAGTGGCTTCGGTCACCCAGGCTTTATTGTGGTCGGCGGGGAGGGTTCTGTGGGGGCGCTCGGTTATGGCCTTGGCCTTGCTCGGGGCCTTGGGGCTGTTCGGCCAGGCAGCTTGGGGAACAACAACAACAACAACAACAACATTCGATGATCAACATTTTTCTGGCAACATTTCTGGAATATTTTGCACTGGAATCGAAAACTAGACTGATGATAGATGAATTTAGGTGACAGAAATGCTTTAAATGTTAACCTCATAATCTGCCAGACCAGTGTTGAGGATAAATGTTGAGCGGAAAAACGCTCGTGTGATACCGGCTTTTCTCGACTCATTTTTCTTGTGAAGCAATATTACCGTAAGCGTATTAACCCCTACAGTACCAGAGACGTCCTTTTTATCGTATTCTGGCAACTATTAGACGATTGTAATGTAGCTTAGGAAGGACCTCTATCAATAATAAGGCTTCAAACTATCTCAACCAACACTTTTAACTACCATAGCTCCTTCCTAAGCTGCATAATATCGTCAACCTAGAGCTAGAATACCATATAGCACACGTCGCTGGTACTTAAAGGGTTAAGGGGGGTCACCTGTTTTTCTTCTGTCCTTTTCTCTCTTTCTCTGGCTTGTATCCATTTGGCCCCATTCAGCCTACTATTTTAAGACGTTTATCCCCATCTAGGTGTCGATTTCTTCCTGGCGAGCGATAGCGAGCCAGCATTATATGAAGAAATCCGACTTCGCCGGAGACATTTTGCTATCGAAAAATGTACAAATTTAGCCTGCTGTCAAACAAAAATTAAAAATATGCTGGCTCGCTACCGCTCACCAGTAAAAAATGTACACCTGGATGGGGATAAACGTCTTAAAACAGTAGGCTGAATGGGGCCAAATGGATACAAGCCAGAGAAAGATAGAAAAGGACAGAACAAAAACAGGTCACCCCACTTAAATCAAAACGAACAATGAAAGTATGAAACAATGAATTGTGAAACGCAAATGTTGTTCGTGAGTAATTAAGCCATGGAATTTAGTATTGGTTTAATTTCTTTGCTATATATTTGTTCTGCTAAAAAAAGCATCTTGTTCATTGTTAACCCTTTGAAGCTCTGACGCGTTTTAGCAGTTTATTTTGGCTATCACTGGACGATTGTATGCAGCTTAGGAAGTATCGGTGAGTATTAAAATGGTAAATTCTATCTCAATCAACCCTCTGACTTCCATATACCGTTACTAATCTGAATAAAATCGTTTAATAGTAGCCAAAAACAGAACAGAAACGCGTATTGGAGCTTGAGAGGGTTAAAACGACCGATTATACTTGATAACTGTCCCAATGAATATAGGCCTTTATATTATAGACGCTATGTAGACGACTCATTTTATATTTATAAGAGAAAGGAGGACATAGAGCGTTTTCTTAACCCTTCCACGCATTTATGACACAGAGGTTGCCAGATTAGTAACAAGAAATAGAGTTCTCTCACTCTTATAATTACCTCTCCAAAATTAGTTTTCTGCCCACATCTAACTCAAAGACAACTGCAGAGGTTGAAGTAACTAAACTAAAGGTTTCTAAATACCCCTGATGGAAACAAAGGCTTTAAAGTATCCCCAATAGGCTCAAAATCGCGTCATATGTCGGAGAGGGTTAATTATCTCAACCAGCAACATTCTAACTTAGATTTCACTAAGGAAGTAGAAGAACACGATTCATTATCTTTTTTAGATGTCAAAATAACTAAAACATCAAATGGATTAGTACTGATGTATTTAGGAAGCAAACATATAGTCCCTTAACCCTGTGGGTAAGGATGTATTATTCGGGCGTATCACCCGCCTTGTTTACACTACTTGAATGCTCGCGATCACGTTCCCGTCTATTATGACTGCCATGGGATACAATAATAGGTCCCCCCCCCCCATGACTTATTGCCAGCAGGGGGCAAATTACAGAAAAACAAAACAAATACAGTCAAAAAGGGCGGAAACGTAACCGCGAGCGCACGACCTATATAAACAGGACGACCGTACGCCTGGATACTACATCCTTCCTGGAAAAATACCTTAAAACACCCTATCAACTGATGAGAAAAAGGATTATAATACAAAATACACATACGTGACCTAACCTACATATTGACCTTGACCGCTTCTATCCCGGACCTAAAAGACAAATTCACTCAAATCCTCCACTCAAAACTTGATAAACATCAATAAAACACTATATTCCTTGAAGAAGAAGAAAAAAAACTCAATAAGGCTGCGAAATGAATCTTCAATGACATGTAATTAAATATCTATGACTTTTGTAGAGACTAATATTACCTATATTTTCTGGTTTTAGAGTGGCATGGACCTAAGCCGTATCTCTACTTCATCGGGTAAGTACTCGACTACATTTCTTCACTCTGAATCATGGAATGGATAATTATTTGGAAAAGGGTCGCCGCCTTATTATAAATAATTTATTAGGGACAATGCAGGTCTATGGAATCCTTATGCTGTACTGTGGGAGAATAATATTGATCACATTCATCAAACCCGATAGTACTGGAAAAAAAAAAAAAAAAAAAAAACCCAGTCCCATCACTCTCAGAGCTCCCTCGGACGTCCTCGCGTTTACAAATGTCTCCATTATGGAGTATAATCGATATTTACCCCCTGCTGGCAACATGGATGTTGATTTCAATAAGTCATGGGAAAGGGGGTGGGTGGGTGAGGGGACATAGGCCCCCTTAGCAGCTTAGAAAGGATCTGTGGTACCGGTAGTTACCAGTCTGAAGACATTATAATTATTACAAGAGATCCTTCCTAAGCTGTATAAAATGGATTAGTAGTAGCCAGTATAGAATGATGGAGTCGTTACTCTTGCAGTAAAGTGAAGTGTTTATTATTAGAGTCTGAGGAACTGAAGACGGATTTTAGTTAGGTTGGAATAATTTGTTCACGAATATATAATTCCTTACCCCAATTAAGGGGGGATGGGCGTAAATATTTTCTCATTTATGTGTATCTTTATTATTTTATTAGTTTCCTCCCTAGACCTCCGTCAAGCTTAAAAACCACCCACCCAAGACCCTCCTTCACAGTGGCGTAGCTAAATGGTGGTACGGGGGGGGGGGGGGGATCCTGTGCCCCCCCCCCCCCTCATATATAGCTTATATAGCTTAAAGTATATCTCACTTCCTGTAACCTATTCGTGATCAGGTCTCAGTAGCCTACAGTAGTTCAAACGCACTTTATGCTTGAGGGCTTCCAGCAACCCCCTCGTCTGCACAGGCTCGCTACACTAAACCACTACGCGGGCCCTTTTGGCTCGGGTAGGCCCTTTTTTGCTCTGGCGGGCCCTTTTGCCTCGGGCGGGCCCTTTTGGCGGGCCCTTTAGGCTCTGGATGGCCCTGTTTGTGCCATTAGATTCAGCGGGTGAAAGTGTACTTGTGGTAGAAATACCGTTGGAATACCTTTTGGCTCGGGCGGGCCCTTTTGGCTCAGGCGGGGAGAATTAAACAAGGGAGGGGTGAGGATTCCTAGCCTCCTGCCCCCAGAAGGAAAAGTAGGACAGTAAAAGAGACAGACAGAAACGGCTAAGGTTGGGTAGAGGATGCCAAACCTCACTCTGGATAGGACCAGCCCTCACCCTTATAGTGAACTTATGGGGAAGAAGACCTTTTTTCTGGACCCCCTTCTCCCTAATGTTTAGCCCAGCTAGTTTTGAGATTATAAGACGTTCGGCCCATTAGTTTGGCGATTTTAACACCTTTCGCCCCATTCCGTTGTCAATTTTAAGACCTTTTGTGCCATTTAGGTGTCAATTATTTCCTGGCGAGCAATAGCGAGCCTGCAATTTTAAGAGGAATCGGCCTTCGGCCGGGACATTTTTCTACCGAAAAATGTACAAATTTATCTTGAAGGGAGTCTAGGGGGTGTTTTTCTAAGCCTGATGGAGCTCTAGGGAGGAAATTAAAAAAATATATGAATAAATAGACCAAACAAACGGCCAGCCTCCCCTTAAACGCCTTGCTGTTCGGATGTGGTTCGCGTGACATAATTTGCATACACCTGTTTTATGTCAATATCAATATAATGTGCATCGGCCGGGAATTGAACCCGGGCCTCCCGCGTGGCAGGCGAGAATTCTACCACTGAACCACCGATGCGTGTATTCTTGTAAGGAAATACCAGGTCTTAAAGGTGGGGGCTCATGGGTTGAGATAAACATGGAATGATAATCGCCAAGCTGTACATAATTATCTTGCAAAATGCAATGGCACTGAAATAATTATTAACAATGGTATAAAGGATTTTGTGGATCGTCTATACCGGGCCTGTGACGTCACAAGAGTGTAAGTCCACCATCCAGTCTAGGCTAAGGATACTGGTGTGACGTCACTATGACGTCACAGGCCCGGTATAGACGATCCTCAAAATCCTTTATACCATTATTAATAATTATTTCAGTGCCATTGCATTTTGCAAGATAATTATGTACAGCTTGGCGATTATCATTCCATGTTTATCTCAACCCATGAGCCCCCACCTTTAAGGGAGCCCACCTCGCTTTTTTCTCTTTGGCTTGTATCCATTCGGCCCCTTTCAGCCTACTATTTCAAGACGTTTACCCCATCCAGGTGTCACCATTTTCCTGGCGAGCGGTAGCCAGCCAGCATATATATATATATTTTGTTTTGAGAGCAAGCTAAATTTGTACATTTTTCGATAGAAAAATGTATTCGGCTAAGCCGGATTTCTCCATACAATGCTGGCTCGCTATTGTTCGCCAGGAAGAAATCGACACCTGGATGGGGGTAAACGTCTTAAAACAGTAGGCTGAATGGGGCCGAATGGATACAAGCCAGAGAAAGTGAGAAAAGGAGAGAAAGAGACAAAAAAGCAGGTGCCCCCCTTAGGGGGGGGGGGGGGGGGTGGAGTGGTCTTGCCACTGGCCTGGTAATCCAAAGGTCCCGGGTTCAAATCCCGAAGTATCAATGGGAAGATATTATTGGGATGGAATTTGTGCTGTACCTAGTATCAGTGCATTATCACAAGCCCACCGAAACGTCAATAAAATACCCTCATTGTTTCCTGATTAAATAGCACTGTATGAATATTCCCATATTCAAAATATGCTATAGGGGTGCAATGCCTGATGAGTTATCTGCTCAACAGGTGGCGTTGTGTGTGTGTAAGTGTGAGAGTCCGAGTGTAGGGGGTGAGACAGAGAAGCACGGGAACGAGGTGGCTTCAGAGATGGGGTCGTTTCGGGCCATGAGTGAAAAAAAAAGTGCCTCATGTGAGGGCAAGATGGCAGGTGCTCGTTGTACTCTACGTGCTTCACATGTCTCACTCCCTAGACTGGAACAAGAACTCACGGGCTTCACTGTTCATTGTAAAGCGGTGAATGTTAAGGCTCTCAGCCTTTGCCCGAGAGGAAGTAAGTTGGAATATAAAAAAAAAAAAAAAAAAAAAAAAAAAAAAAAAAAAAGTAAAGTAAGGGCCTAGTCACGAAGACATTACTGCAACGGTGAAACTCCCGGTCATGGTGGCTTTCTCTCTCTCCCTCATCCCCTTCTCCTTCATGTTTAGCCCCATTAGTTTTCAAAATGTAGGAGTTTTGCCCATTTCGTTGTCAAAATTAAGACTATTCCAGCCTTTAAGGTGTCGATTTTTTTCCTGACGAACGATATTGAAAGAGAGAGAGAGAGAGAGAGAAGGGAGTTGCATCTGAAGTAGTGTGGTGACGGAGCAGTTATTCACGATGAGAACCATTGTTTTCACCTTAACATTCAAGCATCGGTGGTTCAGTGGTAGAATTCTCGCCTGCCACGCGGGAGGCCCGGGTTCAATTCCCGGCCGATGCACATTTTATATAATTATAATGACATTATATAAACAAATACGCATAAATAACAACCAGTGGAGAAGATCCCCTACCCTATCACTCCGCGAACTGTTGTATAATGCAATAGTTACCCTTGCATTAACCTACATGGATATCATCGTTTTCTATCGTACTTTGTGTGAAGTATAGTAACACACATAACAAAGCCACTCCAACAGCTTCCTCTCTCTCTCCAACACCCCTTCTCCCCTCTCTACACTCTTCAGAAAATAGGAAAAGTAAATAGTAGCTAGGAGGTGCCGTTGTAAAGGCTTATCCCTCAATACCTTCTAGTTAGCAATTACCACATATATTGGACAATGTTTTCTTTACCAGTCTATGTAACGGTGCTTCCCTAATGTCTTCCTGTAACTGTTTACCTAACCCTTTTATTTAACCCTTCTCTCATTTAATTTGTCCACATAACCCCGTTCGCCTTACCCATCTAAATAATCATGATATCCAAACCATATTATGCCACCTTTTGTTTTGTTTATTCTTTCACGTAATCTTGCACCCTTACAAATGTACTTAAGCTTGCTTTCCTTACTTATCCACAACATACCGCACACCATATCCTTCTATCTTATATTTTACTCTTCCCCATCATCTTGGCCCACCCATCTCTTTCACCCAGTTCCCTCCTCCCATTTTCCCACAGTCCATTCCCTTATTTCCCCATTTCTGTACCGCCTCTCCATTTTTTTCCAGTTCCTCCTCCCCCTTTTCCCCAGTCCCTTCCCTTATTTCCTCATTTCTCTTTCCCACCTCTTCATTGTTTCCCCACCTCCTTCCCCCTCTTCTTCCCCAGTTCACCGTTTCCCTAATTAACTCTCCCTGTTACTCCACTTCCGTTTCCCCAGTTCCCTCACCTCATATTTCTCCAGATCGCTCCCCCCTCCTTATTTTGCCAGTCCCCCCCCCCCCCCTTTCCTTTCCCAGTGCAGTGCTTCCCTATTGCCCCCCCACCCCTTGTAATTAGGTAGTGTGGAAGAGAGTGATGATTAGATAGAAGGAGAAATTGTGTTTTGGAAGCAGTGGAAATATAAAGATTTACTGTGCCCCAATATGAAATAGTTGATATATCAGAAGATAGGTACGTTATGGTCTCATCACGTGAGCTATGGAGTGTTTGCATTTATCGTTCTATGTGGATGAGGGAGACAAAAGGCAGAACTGCCTGTAATTAGTGCCTCCCACAGTATGGGTTATTGTCAAAAACTATTAAGGTAGTGTCATCAGTATATGAGTAGATGGGATTAGAGGTACAATTGAGAAATCATTAATGAATATTTGAAAGAGAACTGGAGACAAAACAGAACCCTGAGGAACACTGGAGTTGATAGAATTAGGACGTTACGTGATCAATGGCCGTCCACAACCGCAACAATGGAACGCCAGAAACGAAATTAGAGATAAGATCATTATGTCTTCTTAGTATTAAGGGGAGATGGCCCGTTTGTTTGGTCTATTAATTAATTTATTCATATATTTTTTTCAGTTTCCTCCCTAGACCTCCATCAAGGTTAGAAAAACACCCCCTAAACCCCCCTTCAAGATAAATTTGTAAATTATTCGGTAGAAAAATGTCCCGGCCAAAGGCCGGTTCCTCTTAAAATTGCAGGCTCGCTATCGCTCGCCAGGAAATAATCGATACCTAAATGGCACGAAAGGTCTTAAAATTGACAACGAAATGGGTCGAAAGGTGTTAAAATCGCCAAACTAATGGGCCGAACGTCCCATAATCTCAAAACTAGTGGGGATAAATATTAGGGTGAAGGGGGGTCCAGAAAAACGGTCTGCCTCCCCTTAAGCCGAAAGTGGGCAGAAAGCGTACATCCTTGGAAGAGAATATTATATGAGGCGTAAGGTGGAGAGGGAGGAACCTTTGGACTCTGCGGATGTGCTGTTTGCTGAGTAGAATGGACACTTGAGAACACTACAAAGATACTGAAAAGTCCAGACGAGATGGGTTGGGTGTGATTGGGATCTGTCAGGTGTGGGCCAATTGGCGCTCTGCAGACCCCCGTTTTCTGACCTCTGAGCGTTTTGGTGAGGTTAGTCCTAATGGTGTAAGTGAGCTGAGCTTATAATTAGGCTTTATAATTAGGGTTAGGTGTGACAGGGACCTGCCTTGCGTGGGCCAATCGGCTTTCTGCAGACTCCAATATTCTTATGTTCTTATGTTCTTAATCTAGTTTGTGGCTCATAGTGTACTGTGTATCATATATAGGTATATATAAACTGTAAGGCTAATGTAGGTATATATAAACTGTAAGGCTAATATAGGTATATATAATCTGTAAGGCTAATATAGGTATATATAAACTGTAAGGCTAATATAGGTATATATAAACTGTAAGGCTAATATAGGTATATATAAACTGTAAGGCTAATATAGGTATATATAAACTGTAAGGCTAATATAGGTATATATAAACTGTAAGGCTAATATAGGTATATATAAACTGTAAGGCTAATATAGGTATATATAAACTGTAAGGCTAATATAGGTATATATAAACTGTAAGGCTAATATAGGTATATATAACTGTAAGGCTAATATAGGTATATATAAACTGTAAGGCTAATATAGGTATATATAAACTGTAAGGCTACTATAGGTATATATAAACTGTAAGGCTAATATAGGTATATATAAACTGTAAGGCTAATATAGGTATATATAAACTGTAAGGCTAATATAGGTATATATAAACTGTAAGGCTAATATAGGTATATATAAACTGTAAGGCTAATATAGGTATATATAAACTGTAAGGCTAATATAGGTATATATATATACTGTAAGGCTAATATAGGTATATATAAACTGTAAGGCTAATATAGGTATATATAAACTGTAAGGCTAATATAGGAACAAAATGTGCATCGGCCGGGAATTGAACCCGGGCCTCCCGCGTGGCAGGCGAGAATTCTACCACTGAACCACCGATGCTTGAAGATATGTGTACAAGCAATGATTGTGTAGGAAAGAAAGCTCCATCACGAGACTGTGTGGTGCAAGTCACTCACGTCCCCATCACTGTGGAACGACCTGAACGAGCCTCGCTTGCACTTTCAATATCTGTCTCTCTCTCTCTCTCACTCTCACTCTCTCTTATATTCTAAACATTGTATAGTATCAAGCATTCCATTATCTAGACCTAGTAATTTTACATATGCCTGATAACCAATCAACAACAACTGTGTCGGGTGGATATGAGCGAAGAGGACATTGTTTTCGTTTCTAAAATGTTGTTTGTTACATCGGTTGCAAGATAAGCCACTACACACCTGCTGGGGGGGGGGGGGGGATTATGAACTGTACTGTACTACAGGGTGTCCCGAAATATTCAGGATATGGTTATACAGATGATATTAAGCAGATATTATTATATAAACAAATATCTAAATGTCAACCGTTTAAGAGGTATTAAAGGTGTTATATAGTGTCCTCCAACGCATCCCTGTATTGGACTCTTCCATGTCAGATAGTTTCCAGCAGGTCCAAAGTGAGCTAGTATGTCTATAATCATTTGTCTATCTATCTATCTATTTACTCAGGCCCAATCATTTTGCAACTTACAAAATTGTAAGATCTTGAAAATATCATGGTAAAATAATTGCAGTTAGATGGGGGTGTGGTAGGCTCTAGGGCAGCTAGGCCACCCTTATGGGGGAATAGTTAAGACAGGCAATATCTCTGTAACTAGTGTATACAATATTAATTTTGCTCATAGACTATTTTCCTAACATAACCCTGAAGTTTGGCACGTTCATTTCGGGACACCCTGTATAACTACATAGAACAAATAATTGAAATATGAACTGTGAAAAAAAAAAAAAAAAAAAAAAAAAAAATCTCTATCGTTAAAAGAGGAAGACAACTCCATAAACAGGATGAACGGACTTGAATATTATCATCTAAATATACATGTACTTGATAGGAATGACTATAGTCTATTTTTGTTCCAGCTGAGGGTAAATTATCCTGTTACTTACTTGGTTACTCAGCTATTGCATAGATTTTGTAGCAAAATAAGTTGTTAATTATGAAAACTTGGCATTAATACGACGCAGAGACATATTAGTTTCATATTTGTCCATTAAGTATCGATAGATCAGTTGCTAAGGAGTTCAGTTTACCATCAGCTGAAAAAAAAAAAAATTAGTCTTGTTATTTGTTTCCGCTTAACCCCTTCTGTACCGGTGACGTTCTTTTGATTATATTCTGGCCAGTATTAGACGATTTTATTCAGCATAGAGTTGCCCTCTGACCCCTGACCTGTGCGGACGTCCCCAGTGACCGCTAGTGAACCGGTTTACCCTTAGTGAGGTCCTAGTGAACTTTCTTAGTGATGGCTGTTGTTGATGAGTCTGCTGTCTCCTCCCATACTCTCCAGCTTTGTCTTGCTTTGCAAGTAAGACTGGAGAGTGTGGAGCAGGAGATTCAGTGTCTCAAAGATGAAAATTTGGCCTTGAGACTAGCTATGGCGGAAAAGAAGTGTGAGGCTACCGGAAGTGTTCCCAGGGATCGTGAAGCCCCTTGGAAAGTGGTGTCAACCAGTGCAACGGCCTGCAAGCTGAAAAGGCAGCCACTCAAGACCCACAACAACTTCAGCACCTTGGCTGATGAGAGTGATGGCGAGGAAGTGGCGATCATCGAGGCAGTGAGAGGGGAGGGGGGGAAGTCTGCTGCTGTTGCTGCTACAACTCCTGCTACAGGCCGGCAACAGAAAACAGCTAAGTCTATTTTAATTGTAGGGGATTCAATGATTAAATACCTTGGTAGGGCTACTAACACACATGTTGGTAAAGTTGTCTGTCTGCCTGGTGCCGGAGTCGAGAAGGTGGCAGAAAAGCTAGATGGTGTCATGGAAGCGAGTGGAGAGGACCCCATCATCTTCCTCAACGCAGGGAGCAACGACATTTGGAAATGCAGGACTGAGGAGTTGCTCACCACGTACCAGGAAATGTTGGAGAGGATCAAGGAGAAGGGTGGAGTTCCTGTGGTACACAGTATCCTACCAAGAAGAGGGGTAAGGAAGGAATGGTCCTCCAGGGCTATTGGTGTAAATAGCCGGCTGGAGAAGTATTGCAAGGCAAATACTATTCCATTCCTGGATAACTGGACCCTCTTCTACGGTAAGGATGAACTGTATGCCCAGGATGGAGTACATCTCTCTCGACTAGGAGTTTCGACCTTAGCCAGCTCACTCGACAAGTTTGTTGCGGGGTTTGGTTAATAAACCATAGGTGTGTAAGTAAAATAGAATCCCAGCCACATCAAATTGATAGTAATGACGAACATTCTGATAGCGTAGATTTTCCGTCTAGGTCCAGTAGTTCAACAGGTAAAAATAAATTAGTTAAAAACAATAGAAAAGTAGTTGCAAATACAAGTAGTAGTTTGAGTGTTTATTATACAAATTGCAGGAGTTTATGTAACAAAATTAACGAACTTAGAGCACTGGTTAGCAAAGAAAATATAGACATAATAGCGCTAACTGAAACATGGATTAATACAGAAACCAGGCATTTTTTAGCAGAGTTTGATATACCAGGATATAGTTTGTTTAAATATGACCGAACAAGTAAGAGGGGTGGCGGTATAGCAGTGTTTGTCAGGAGTTCATTAAAAAGCTGTACTAAATCAGGTATTAGAGTAAATAATGAAAATGAAAGTGTTTGGGTAGAAGTTAACGAAGGTAGTGAGACTTTAGTTATTGGAGTTATGTATAGACCGCCAAATATGAGTAGAAATGACGGAACATCATTATGGGAGGAAATTAAAATAGCATCAAGGCTTAGCAACGTGTGCATTATGGGGGATTTTAATTTCCCTAATATAGATTGGCAGCAACAAATAGGCGACTCTGATTCAAAGGAGTTTATTGAGGTAGTACAAGATAGTTTTTTATCTCAATTCATAAATACGCCGACTAGAGGTGATAATATTCTCGATTTAGTTTTCAGTAACAATGAACATATGATAAATAGTGTAGAAATCGGGGACCACCTAGGAAATAGTGATCACAATTCTGTGTATTTTAATATACAATGGAAAGGTAATATCAGAGAGAATACAACATTAATACCTGACTTCAGAAAAGCCAATTATGGTGGGTTAAGAGAAGCCCTGTTAGCGGACCCTATGGTCAAAAAATTAAGTCGATCCAGGTGTCCAAATGAGTGTATCCTTTCTCAGGCACCTGTCATCTTAAGTCAGGAGGAGACGTCAAACTTGGTAGATACATACGATAATTTTATCAAGTCAGTATTCAATGCGCAAAATAAATATATCCCCAAAAGAAAATTTAGATCAACACAGAACCAACCCAAATGGATGAATAATAGACTATTAGATCTTCTAGGAAAAAAGAGAGGAATATATAGAAAAATTAAAAAAGGCGAAATTCACCTACTTGCTTACTATCAGAATCTATCACGACAGGTAAAAAAGGATATTAGTAAAGAAAAAAGAAATTATGAAATTAAGGTTGCCAATGATTCAAAAAATAATCCTAAAGCTTTTTACCAACTATATAAATCCAAGGTTAGAGATGTAATTGGTCCCCTTAAAACTTCGATAGGAAAATTGACAGAAAGTGATTTAGAAATGTGCAGTACATTAAATAGTCAATTTCTTTCCGTTTTCACTAATGAAAATTTGGCACAGTTTCCAGAAGTCCGTAAGGTATACAGCGATAGTATAGAAAATAGGTTAAGTACGGTTACTATAAGTAGAAATGATGTGGTTAAGGAAATTGACAGACTGAAACCTCATAAATCGCCTGGTCCTGATGAGGTATATGCTAGAGTATTAAAAGAATGCAGAGATGAGTTAAGTTATCCATTAACATTTCTATTTAACAAGTCATTAGAAACAGGTATAGTTCCAGAAGCTTGGAAGCTTGCAAATGTAGTTCCGATCTTCAAAAAAGGTGATAAATCAATAGCATCCAATTACCGTCCCATTAGTCTCACTTCAATCATAGGAAAACTACTAGAGTCAATTATTGCTAGGAAAATGAGAAACCACTTAGAAACATTTAACTTAATCAATTCTTCTCAGCATCGATTCACTCAGGGACGGTCTTGCCTTACTAATTTGCTTAGTTTTTTCTCAGAGGTATATGAAGCAGTAGATAATGACAAGTCATATGATATTATATATTTAGATTTCAGTAAAGCTTTCGACAGAGTCCCTCATGAGAGATTGATGAGAAAGGTTGAGGCACATGGAATAGGTGGGGCGTTGTTAGGATGGATTAGGTCATGGCTAATTGGTAGGAAGCAGAGAGTCAGCATAAATGGTACCAAGTCAGAATGGGGAGCAGTCAAAAGTGGTGTCCCCCAGGGATCGGTATTAGGTCCCCTGTTGTTTCTTATATACATAAATGACCTAGATTTAGGTATAACTAGTAGGATAAGTAAATTCGCAGACGATACTAAAATAGGGAGATCAATTGATTCAGATAGCGATATAGAGTGCCTCCAAAGGGATCTAGATACCTTACATGAATGGTCAGTAAATTGGCAGATGAAGTTTAACATTGACAAATGCAAGGTATTAAAGATAGGGAAGATGCAAACAAATGTTAAATATAAACTAGCTAATTTAGAATTAGAAAATTCAGACTGCGAGAAAGATCTAGGTGTGTTTGTTAGCAATGATTTGAAGCCTAGAAAACAGTGTATAAGCGTTCGTAATAAGGCAAACAGGATTCTCGGGTTCATCTCTAGGAGTGTGAGTAACAGAACTGCTGATGTTATCTTAAAACTTTACTTGTCATTAGTGAGACCCCCTATGGATTATGCTGTCCAATTTTGGTGTCCTTATTACAGAATGGACATAGATTCATTGGAGAGAGTACAGCGTAGAATGACAAAAATGATCCATAATATTAGAAATCTTTCGTATGAAGAAAGGTTGAAGAAATTAGGTTTACATTCGTTAGAGAGACGCAGAGTTAGAGGGGATATGATAGAGGTGTTCAAGTGGGTTAGTGGGATTAACAAAGGGGACATGGCAAATGTACTAAAGCTCAGTGATAGCGAAAGAACTCGTACCAATGGTTTCAAATTAGATAAATTTCGTTTCAGAAAAGATATAGGCAAGTATTGGTTTGGTAACAGAGTTGTAGACGGGTGGAATGGACTACCAAGTGCTATAGTGGGATCTAAAACTGTAGGGAGCTTTAAGATAAAATTGGATAAGCATATGGACGAGAAGGGTTGGGTGTGAAGGGGGATCAGCCGGGTTGGGCCAATCAGCGCTCTGCAGACCTCCATAATCCTGCGTTAATCTCTAACCGTTTTGGTAAGATGATCCTCAGGGTATTAGAGTGTGAAGCCTATAATTGGGCTTTGTAATGAATTGGGGTTGTGTGGGACAGGGATCTGCCTTGCTTAGGCCAATCGGCTTTCTGCAGACTCCCATTTTCTTATGTTCTTATTTTTTTCTTTCTTATAGGAAGGACGTCTACCTATCAAGAGGCTACAGAGTATCTCAATCAATCCTCTTCGCTGCCAAATATCCTTCCTAAGCTTCATAAAATCGTCTAAATGTAGCTGAAATCCAATACAAAAACCGTCGCCGGTACAGAAGGGGTTAATTATTCAGCTATTACGAAGATTATAGTCCGATAGCAAAATATATTTATTGCAAAAACTTGAGATATATATGATGCAGACATGGTTGTTTTGTATTTTCCATTGATTGACGAAAATACCAACAAGTTATTCTTAACACACAGTGACATACCGGTGACGTCCTTGTCTTTATATTGTGGACACTATTTGACGATTTTATAAAGATTAGGAAGGACCTATAGAATTATAAGGCCTCAAACTATCTCAATCAACCCTTTTAACTACGACAGATCCTTTCAAAGCTGCATAGTATAGTCTAAATATAGCTAGAATAAACGATAACACACGTTGCTAGTACTCAAAGGGTTAAGCTAAATAAAATAATAGCAACTGAGCAAGTATGGAATGACATTACCATAATAATGGAATGGGGATAATGGGTGAGGGAAGGTGGGCGGGGGGGGGACGGGGGGTATTTATCAAATATTAACCCATTGAGTATACAAGAACATTATCAATATACTCTGGTTAATATTGGACTATCATGCCTTGATTTGTAAGTCCCTCCAGTAATCAAATGGGTAATTATGTCAGTTAACAACTCTATAATTCCTTTGTATCAATAAATGGTTGTGACTTGTTTATTAAAAGCCATATTTACATATTTTGTTCTAACATCCAAACACATATCTATCTATATACTTATTAAGGTGACAGTTACAATGTGGTGTACAATCTATCTTATTCTAGTTACATTATAGTTTATCTTATTGTACCAGTACCTCCCTACAATCAACCTAGTTGTTCCCCAATTCGCCCCTCCGCCACGACCATTTCAAAGTCCAAGTCTCTCACTCTTGTCCTCTGTAGCGGGGAGGATCTTGTACCCCTGAGACATAGGAGTGCAGACCTGAGAAGAGAGAAAGAGAGCCGGCATCTCATCCAAGTTATGACTTGGCTTCTATGCTGGTGCTTTTTCTTCGATATTTGTTCAGCTAAGCTGGCATAGAAGAGACTTGCAGAAGGTCCCATTCCTCCCGACGATGAGACGACCAGAGGAGTAAAGCTTCCTTGATCCCTGTTCTAAAATTCTTTCTTCATAAGCGCGTTTTTTCTCACTTTCGTTTCTCAAGTATGCCGCCTTGTGTCCTCGCTCACGATATGTTTGTGCTCTTGGGTTGAAGATTCTAATGTTGAAAAAAGCCTGTTGTCCCCTCGTCCAAAAACCTCGAGCACTTACGTCCACTCTTGCTTCATTTGAAGTATTTGCAGTATTGTGGGCCAAGCGCTCTCCGTCCATTGGCAGAAGTTCCGGTTCGATTCTGACATCATGGCACACCTCGTCCAGCATTTGTCCAGTGATGTCTCGTACTTCATCATGCCGGATACAGATGAATCCTCCTTTCTTACAGGTCATACAGTGGTCTGAGTTGTTTATTTCACCACATGCACATTTCAGCGGCAGGTTCGAAACTGGCCACAGCATCATTGAATTCTTGTTTATTTAAGCTGAAGCCTTTTTTTCCTTTATTGGTAATGAAGTGAGCCAATTTGAAGCCCCCGTGTCTTGTGCCATCTCAACTCTCATTTTCAGTTCTTCTCTACATTCGGTCTTAATTTGTTCTAGGGTATGTTTCTGTCTCTCTTCTCTGCTCTTTGTAATTTCCTGTCTTGCATTTCGTTGTTCCTCTTCGTCCACCTCATCATTTTCATTTTGCTCCCGTATTTTTTCTGTCAGAGACGTAGTAAGTTTAAGGGAATTTTGGTACTCAGGAGGTGCCGCCTCTACTGGGTATATTATCCCCATACCTCCGAACCTTGGCGGAAGAGCTAATAGATCTCTTAGCTCTTGCGTGACACCTTCCATCTCTGTTAAAGCAGGTATGAATGCTGCTCTGATTGCTTCTTCCAGCGGTTGGAGCATCTGTCCAATGTCAGGCACTGTTCTCATAAGAAAGGTCCATCTGTGCTTAACACCATATGTAAAGGCAGTATATGCAGCATGTGGTTCAGATTTCGCAATGTCTGCCAGGGTTTTCACTTCCTTTACCCACTCCGCTACCTTTTTTCACACATAGACTCTCTTGCATTCCTCTGTGCCTATTACTGATCCCAAATGGCGTTGACCATCCTTTGTAATCTTCACTCCTGTCCCATCAAAAGTCCGCACCGCTTCTTCATACTTGTCATCTTTCACTATTAGTACAGATTTACTAGCATTAGGATGGTACCCAATGACTGCGCCAACCGATTGTATTCTCTGCCACCATTGTTTGAGATCCCTTATTCTTCCTGCACCTGTGAGGTCATCTGCGTACGCCACTTGTTTCACTCGGGTTGCCTCATGTTTTATTTTCTACTGGAGAATAGGTAGTGCCAGTGCGTACATTGCCATTGCCACTGGATCTCCTTGCGTTGTTCCTACATTTGATTTGAGAATTTTCATGTCTTCCTTCTTTGTGCTTCCAACTATATACAGGTTAGCTGGCTCCTTATATGTGCTTTCTATGTACTTTGCGATGCTCGGGCATTTGATCTTGATGCTGTGAATAGCTGCCTCCCTATTAATGGTGTTAAAGGCATTTGTTGCATCCACTAGCAGTACTGCTTCACAATATTCCTCATCATACACCTTCCCCATTACATGTATTACTGCTTCTCCTCTGGCTTGCTGTCCTGCACATACTTGTAAGTTGCCCACTGCTCTTTGTACATCTTTTTCAAATACGGACATGATTGCTTTTCCTATAATCCTTCTAAGAACTTCCCCAACGCCTACTGGTCTATCTCCTGGATTCTTATTTAAAGGTATCAGGCAACATGCTGTCAGAGCTTTTATGTTCACGCATGGTGATGATGCAAGTTTCTTTGCCAGGATTTCTATTGCTTCACAAAGGTCACCCGCGGCTGAACCAAAATTGTTTTGACTTAGGAAGATCCTCCAAGTCTTAGCATCTACACCTGATGGACCTGCTCCTCCCTGTGTTTTCAGCGCCTTTCTCCATACGAGGTCTCCAGTTATATTCTCATATATCGCCGGGTCTGGTGAAACATATTCCCCGTCTAGTTTGGCCTCATCACTTGCTGGTTTTGCTTCTGGGTGTTTCTCCTTTAGCTGGTCCAAGATGTTTCGATTCACTTCTTGCACCCCACTTGAGGCTTCCCCAGTGACCATTCTGACTGCTTGTGCCACTTTACCAATCCTCATGCTATTTCCCACTGACCGTACCATATCATCTGGCTTCCTCTTTCTTCGTTGTTTTGTTTTCAGACTGCTGGATTGCTCGTACTTGGCTACCCAATTTTTTGTTTATTTAGCTGGGGGTGGCCGACTCGAGACAGAGCCCAGCGACAACACAACACAACAAAAACAAAACATACATACATAAAACACAAATTCACCAGTGATAACAAATTCCGTTAGGTTATCAATATCAAAATGCTTCGATTTACATTATACGAACGTCAAAAATAATAGAGCTACTGTAGAAAAAAGCGAGACAGTTACAATACTAAAGCAATAAACAAACATGAATGTGTGTGTGTGTGTGTGTGTGTGTGTGTGTGTGTGTGTGTGTGTGTGTGTGTGTGTGTGTGGATCTAGGACAGCCTTCATATCATACTACATTTTTTATGATCAACTTTTGTTTGGTAACTGTTGTTATGCGCACAGTTTATGACCTTTGAACTGGCATTGGTGAATACAGTAGACTGAAGACATATTATTTAACCCTTTCTGTACCGGTGACGTCTTTTTAAGTTTATTGTAACTATATTTATATAATATTGCACAGTTTAAGGGGGAGGTGCTTAGTTTGGGTCTATATATTTACTTATTTATATATTTTATAGTAACCTCGCTAGACCTCCAAGCTTAAATATCACCCCCTAGACTCCCCTTCAAGATAAATTTGTAAATTTTTGGTAGAAAAATGTCCCAGCCGTAGGCCGGATCCTCCTAGAATTACAGGCTCGCTATCGCTCGCCAGGGAAAAAATCGACACTTAAATGGCACGAAAGGTGTGTATATTGACAAATAAATGGGGCGATAGGTATTAAGATTGCCAAACTAATGGAACGAGCGTCCTAAAATCTCAAAGATAATGGGACTAAATATGAGGAGAAAATAAGATCTGTGATAGTAAAAAGGGTTAAGTGAGATAGTTCGAAGCCTATTAATTGCTGGAGGCCCTTTTGAAACTGCCTTAAATCGTCTAATAGGAGCCAGAATAAAGTAAAAAAGACGTCGCCGGTACAGAAGGGGTTAAGGGGCCAGCCAGCTTATAAAAGTGTCTTGTAGAAATTATCAGTTAAGGGGGGATGGGTCGTTATTCTGGTGCCCCTTCTTCCTTATGTTTAGCCCCATTATCAGTTAAGGGAGGATGGGTCGTTATTCTGGTGCCCCTTCTTCCTTATGTTTAGCCCCATTATCAGTTAAGGGGGGATGGGTCGTTATTCTGGTCCCTCTTCTTCCTTATGTTTAGCCCCATTATCAGTTAAGGGGGGATGGGTCGTTATTCTGGTGCCCCTTCTTCCTTATGTTTAGCCCCATTATCAGTTAAGGGGGGATGGGTCGTTATTCTGGTCCCTCTTCTTCCTTATGTTTAGCCCCATTATCAGTTAAGGGGGGATGGGTCGTTATTCTGGTCCCCCTTCTTCCTTATGTTTAGCCCCATTATCAGTTAAGGGGGATGGGTCGTTATTCTGGTCCCCCTTCTTCCTTATGTTTAGCCCCATTATCAGTTAAGGGGGGATGGGTCGTTATTCTGGTCCCTCTTCTTCCTTATGTTTAGCCCCATTATCAGTTAAGGGGGGATGGGTCGTTATTCTGGTCCCCCTTCTTCCTTATGTTTAGCCCCATTATCAGTTAAGGGGGGATGGGTCGTTATTCTGGTCCCCCTTCTTCCTTATGTTTAGCCCCATTATCAGTTAAGGGAGGATGGGTCGTTATTCTGGTCCGCCTTCTTCCTTATGTTTAGCCCCATTATCAGTTAAGGGGGGATGGGTCGTTATTATGGTGCCCCTTCTTCCTTATGTTTAGCCCCATTATCAGTTAAGGGGGGATGGGTCGTTATTCTGGTCCCCCTTCTTCCTTATGTTTAGCCCCATTATCAGTTAAGGGGGGATGGGTCGTTATTCTGGTCCCCCTTCTTCCTTATGTTTAGCCCCATTAGTTTTCAGATGTTATGACGTTCGGACTATTAGTTTGGCCATTATAAGGCCTTTCGACTAATTTCTTTGTCAATATTAACACTTTTCGTGTCATTTAGGTGTCGATTTTTTCCTGGCGAGCGATTGCGAGCCTGTAATTTATGAGGAACCGGCCTTGGGCCGGGAAATTTTTCTATCGAAAAATGTATACCTTTATCTTGAAGGAGGGTCTTAGGGGGTGTTTATCTTGAAGGAGGGTCTTAGGGGGTGTTTATCTTGAAGGAGGGTCTTAGGGGGTGTTTATCTTGAAGGAGGGTCTTAGGGGGTGTTTATCTTGAAGGAGGGTCTTAGGGGGTGTTTATCTTGAAGGAGGGTCTTAGGGGGTGTTTATCTTGAAGGAGGGTCTTAGGGGGTGTTTATCTTGAAGGAGGGTCTTAGGGGGTGTTTATCTTGAAGGAGGGTCTTAGGGGGTGTTTATCTTGAAGGAGGGTCTTAGGGGGTGTTTATCTTGAAGGAGGGTCTTAGGGGGTGTTTATCTTGAAGGAGGGTCCTAGGGGGTGTTTTTCGAAGTTTGATGGAAGTCTAGGGAGGAAACTTTTAAAAAAAATATTATAAAAAGATACACAAATGAGGAAATATATACGCCCATCCACCCTTAACCCTTTGAGCACCAGCGACGTGTGTTATATTTTATTCTAGCTATACTTAGACGATATTATGCAGCTTAGGAAGGATCTGTGGTAGTTACAAAGGTTGGTTGAGATAGTTTGAAGCCTTATTATTACTAGAGGTCCTTCCTAAGCTGAATAAAGTCGTCTAATAATTGCCAGAATATGATGCAAAGGACGTCCCTGTTACTGTACGGGTTAAGGGGTGTTGAGAACAATTGAGGGAAATTACTCTCGTGTGATACCCCCTTAATTAACACTTTCAAGATCCGTTTCCGCATTTTTGTTCTGTTTTCTGACTGTTATTAGACGATTTTATTCAGATTAGGCAAGTCATATATGGTAATCAGAGGGTTAGTTGAGATAGTCTTTACCCTTACAATACCCACAGATCCTTTCTAAGCTGTATACAATGGTCTAATGATAGCCAGAGTTAAATGTCAAAACACGTCATAATTCTCAAGTGGTTTAGGGAAAGTATTTGTTCATTGTTCTAGACCCCTTCTCCTTAATGTTCAGCCCAATTAGTTATGAGATTTTAGACGTTTGCCCCATTAATTTGACGATTTTAAGACCTTTTACCCTATTAAGGTGTCGATTTTCGTCCTGGCGAGCGAAAGCGAGCCTGTAATTTAAGAGAAACCGGCACATATTTCTGCCGAAAAATTTACAAATATATTTCAAAGGGGGGTCTTGGATGTATTGTTTTAACGCTTGATGGAGGTCTAGGGAGCAAACTAAATATTTCCCCATAAATAGTAGGGTTAGATAAACAAGTTACATGAAGAAGTTAGGGTAGTACCGTTATAACGGTTAGATAGAATGGTAAAGAGAACAGTGTCCAATATACTGTATACGTGTACGATAGAAAAATATGATATCCAAACATTGTCTGAACATAATTTGTTTCCCTTGTCCAGACGGGTCATTTGAGACAAGTTCGACATCTCTATCACGGTATACAGTTTGGGTCAAAAATCAGTATTTCAGAACTCTAATGGAAATTAATTGAAAATGTGCTGCCACAGGCACCAGCATGAAGATACAGATTCCCTCCACCTTTTAAAATGTTCCCATTGTGTCCTAATATCAGTGTACTAAGTATAATGCTGTAGTCACAAAGTGCACAATTTGGCCAAACATGGTTCCTTATCAGCTGGCCCTCTCTAACCCAGGAGTAAACCGGGTTTCCCAGTCTTTGTTCTACTCAACAAGTTAACTCTGGAAATCTCTCCTTCGTTCTGTCTTCCCCTCATCCAATGACTTAAACTGTTTCAAGCTCCGTGTGTACACACATTTGGACTCAAACGAACCTTGAATTTGGCTTTGTCACTTGTTCAATTTGGTGGAGACACTCGTTACAAGCAGCTTAGCCTTTTGGTTTGAGTGGCATTGTTGCATAGAGGGTCGTGTGTGGTGTGAGTGAACAGTCAGTAATGTAGGCAGGCATAGTGAATAATTATGGATGGTCTGAGTGAATGGTGGGTGATCGTAGGTGGTTGGGGGATGTAGTTATTTATATCGCTCATGGACTTCCTGGTTAAGTTATAGTGTAATGTTTGTGTACACCTATTCTTTATAGTGTAATGTTTGTGTACACCTGTTCTATATAGTGTAATGGTTGTGTATACCTGTTCTATATAGTGTAATGGTTGTGTACACCTGTTATATATAGTGTAATGTTTGTGTACACCTGTTCTATATAGTGTAATGGTTGTGTACACCTGTTATATATAGTGTAATGTTTGTGTACACCTGTTCTATATAGTGTAATGGTTGTGTACACCTGTTATATATAGTGTAATGGTTGTGTATACCTGTTCTATATAGTGTAATGATTGTGTACACCTGTTCTATATAGTGTAATGGTTGTGTACACCTGTTCTATATAGTGTAATGGTTGTGTACACCTGTTCTATATAGTGTAATGGTTGTGTACACCTGTTATATATAGTGTAATGTTTGTGTACACCTGTTCTATATAGTGTAATGGTTGTGTACACCTGTTATATACAGTGTAATGTTTGTGTACACCTGATCTTATACTGCAATGAATGTGTACATAATTATATTTTCCATACTGTACAGCTAGTATATAAGTAAAATGTGCATCGGCCGGGAATTGAACCCGGGCCTCCCGCGTGGCAGGCGAGAATTCTACCACTGAACCACCGATGCTTGAATATTGAGGTGAAAACAATCATTGTGTAGGAAAATACGTGCTCTGTCATCCAGGTGCAACTGACAGGTCCCCGTCCAGGTGGAATGCCTTGTTCTCTCTCTCTCTTAGATGATTAACATTTATTTATCAGTAGGTATGTGTAATTTCCCTTTCAAACTAATTTCTGTTTATACTCTATACAAAACGTTCCTTGTGGGCATTTCCTGACCCATAAGATTACACTTCCTATTTTCCGGTACGGCTTTGTAGCCGGAGGGTGGGGAGAGATACAACCACAGTCCTGACAAACTAAAGATGGGTGCTGATATAGGCAGCCTTAATAATAATCCACAAGATAATGTAGTCAAACATATACATGTAGAAGGGATTTTAGTCAACATGGTAATTATCTGAAAAAAAAAAAAAAAAAAAAAGTAGACGTGCCGTTTTGCCCAAATTCAAAACGGCATACCCAACTCTGCAATGGGTTACCATCATCACTAATGAATATAAACACCATATGAGGAGGAGCACTTTATTGACAATGTTTCGCAGATAGCTTCTTCAGGTCACTATCCTGAAAAAGCTATCTGTGAAACATTGTCAATAAAGTGGTCCTCCTCATAAGGTGTCTATATTCATTCTGTCAACTTATCCAAATTATTTCAACATCATCACTAATAATACCATTATCAATAATACTATCAACATCAACAATATTACTATCATCATCATCACAACTACTTTTTTCATCACTACAACTGTTACCATAATCACTACTAGTCACCATAACCATTACTATCATCAGCACTACTACTGTTATTATTATCACTACTTTTGTTTTTCGATGTGAGTGAGGGAGACAAAAGGCAGAACTGCCAGTAGCGAGTGCCTCCCCCATAGTTGAAAAAGTGACAGGGCCAAAATCAAGGGACGTTCGAGCCAAAATACCTGGAAACACGGAGTTTGAAGCAATTTAAGTCATAGGAGGAGGGAAAGACAGATTCTGGGAGAGAGTTCCAGAGCTCAGTTGTTGAATAGAAGAAAGGCTGAGAGTAACGTTTCACTCTTGGGTTGGAGAGTTGTACATAGTAGGGGTGAGATTGTGTTGCAAGACGGGTACTACGTACTCTACGTAGAGGAGGTGGTATACATTGGGAGAGCTCTGAAGAGCACTGATTATTGTAGTAGCGATAGAATAGCGAGAGAGATGCAACATTGCAGCGAAGAGAGAGAGTTTTCAAAGAGTTGGTGAGTGGGCGGGAATTTATGATACGACAGGCCTTCCTTTCTACTTTGTCTAGAAGTGCGGTGTGAGAGGATCCTCCCCACACATGTGAACAATACTCAATAGAAGGACGCACTGTGTCCCTGTACAGAGCAAGAAGCTGTGCAGGGGTAAAGAACCCCCTGAGGCGGTTGAGCACACCCAGCTTCTGGGAAGCTGCCTTAGCAAGACTGGTAATATGGTCCTTCCAAGTGAGAGTTGAAGAAAAAGTGAACCCAAGAATATTGAGAGAAGATGCAGGATTAATTGTTGTATTGTTGAAGAAATAAGGGATAGTCCACTGGGAGTTCCGGACGGGTAGATGTATGGAGAAGTTGGGTTTTGGAAGCATTAAAGGCAACAAGGTTTTCTCTGCCCCAATTGGAAATAGTAGTTACATCAGAAGATAAGTGTTGCATGGCTTCATTACGTTTGTCTTTGAGGGATTGCTGGCTGGGGCGTTGTGGAAAACTAATTGAGTAGTGTAAGGTGGAGTCGTCTGCGTATGAATGGATGGGACTGGAGGTACAGTTGAGAAGATCGTTTATGTAAATTAGAAAGAGAATAGGATACCACTCTGCTTACGCAGAGTTGATAACTTGGAAAAATGGACAGAATGATAAAAAGCACCATATGAGGAGGAGCACTTTATTGACAACGTTTCGCAGATAACTGACCTGAAGAGCTAGCTGAGAAAATTTGTCTTTAAAGTGATGCCACTCAATTGTTGTTTTTATTAACGATAATAATTGTCTAATGTTTAAATGGCTCAGTGGCTACACATTATGTTTAACCAACTTATTTGATTTGTTCAATAATATTTTAGTAACTAAAATAAGTGCCACATACAGTTGGCCACATAAGTTCTGTTCCTCTCCGTGATCTTATACATGGAGATATAATACGCATGATTCAATTACCAGTGTAGTTTCTTATGCAGTGGTTAACTCATCTGATTAGTCAACTGATGATTAAAAGAAACCACACTCGTAAATCAATCTTACTGTTTTACATTAATACATAAAATCACAAGGAGGAACATAACTTATGTGGCCAACTGTACATTGTGTACTTTGTATTATTGTAAGCTATTTCAATAATGATGGTACTGGAAATTATCACACGTTTTACGTTCAAGGGACTTCACTTAAGGGGGGACGGTTCACTTTTCGGTCGATTTTTGTGTTTATTTTTATTTTTTTAGTTTCCTCGCTAGACCTCCACCAAACTAAACAAAAACATTCATTAGATCCCCCTTCTAGATTAACTTGTAAATGTTTTCGTTGGATAAATGTCCGGGCTGAAGGCCGGTTCTTCCAAAATTACAGACTCACTATCGTTCGCCAGGAAAAAAATCGAGACTTGAATAGCACGAAAGGTCTAAATATTGACAAAGAAATGGGGCGAAGGTTCTTAAAATCGACAAACTAGTGGGGCAAACATCTTAAAATCTGAAAACTAATGGGAGAAAGGAGACCAGAAAAGCGGCCCATTTCCCCCTTTGTGAGGCGGAGTGTTCTTGGAGATAGTGCAAATTCGCGCGCTCATAGGTCCAAATTTGCTTGGTCCCTCGTATGATCAAATTTGGTCACTTGCCCTTGTGACGCCTCCCGGCGTTAGCAGAATGGTTGCGTGGGGCATTGCAGCTCGCTAGCGCTCGCCAGGATGGGGGGATAGGCTACAGTTGTCCTAGAATGATCTGCTTTATTTCATTAGTGTCGTGTTGCCACAGACAGTCTAGAAATGGTCTTTGTTTTGGTCTCTGACCGCGCCTTATATTTTATATTCGCTATAATATAAATGTTGCTTGTGTGGGAGGCGAGCGAGAGAGTGTGAGGGGGTACACCCGGCAGCGAGGTGAGCTATGACGCGGCTCGCTTGGGCGCTGACGGCGTTGGCGGCCGGGTGGTCAACTAGTCCCTTCCCGTCGCTGCCTCGTGTTCTTTACCAGCTCAGAGCTTGCCTGACACGCATATCGCCTACATCCATTGCAATTCTGTCCCCCATACTCGCTACTTTGCATACTATTTCTCTCTCTCGACTTCTCCTTTCTCTTTCTCTAATCTTTATTAAACTCAACATCCCTTCTGGTTTCAGCATAGACGTTCACCGTCGACCAGTCGTATTGTACGCGAAGCTCTCAGATATTTCCATGTATTAGGTTAAGGAGGTATTATGCTTTATTGAGGGTTAGAGAGACGGACTTTTCCGTATGTGTCCTCTCTCGGGAAGGTTGTAGACCGGTATATGTCTCCCTTGCAGGGTGTTGAGTGATTTTTTTGGTTATCTAAAGCTAGACTAGGGGTAAGGTTACTGTGTCGTTGTCTCCGATGTGTGCAGTGTTAGCTAAGCTCTGCACGACATCGACAGGTACTGTGGGAGCCTAAGTTGTCTTCGAGTTGGTTTACTTTGCGAGCACAGCGCTGTGGTGTGAGAGGGCCATAGCCTATCCCTCACAACATAGTGCTGCCTCTTTGTGTTGACTTCTGAGGGATCGCCAGGATAGAGCTAGGTACTAGAGACCTAGATTTATCAAGAGAGCATCCCCGTCATATAACGTAATCTTCATTATACCACCCTCGGACAACGTTAGGCTACGAGCCGCATGCTCGCCCATTGTTGCCCTGCCTTGACACCCCAGCTAGACTTTATTAACTGAGCAGACACTGGTTAGAGATAAGCCCCATTATTATATGTATGCAACATTATTATTCACTGCACTTTTGAGCCGAGGTTGTTGTTGAGTTGCACAACCCGAGTAGGCTGTTGCGTTGTGTCACGAAGCATTTCTTTAGTTGTCGAGCATTACTACCTTTGCGCAGTCTTTATTATTCGCCTGCCTATTATTACTATATGTCCTAGCATTTATTGTGACCCGTATTCTGCATTATAATTGTTCAAGATTCTTTACGAACATCTTCCCAGCATCAGACTTATTTCAGAAGTTTCCAGTTGATGTTGCAGGACTAGCATTGCACTTTCTTTAATACAGGAGTGCCAGTTATTTGAGTATCTACCGTAACGTTAATTAATCACGTTACCTATCTTTTCTTTGTGTAACATAATCGAGTAATCTTTTACTGTTTGAGAATAGGCTGTTTCATTGAGCGTCAGCCTAGTGTGTGTGCACCAGTTACCGAGTCATAGGATACCTCGTTGTCCAGGCACGACTCAGGGCGGTAATGGTGTTTTGTTTTCCAGTGTTTAAGGCAGGGGTTGGATCTAGTGTTACCGTTGTTGCTTTTTGCCATTATCTAGTCCAATGTTGAAGAGCCCTGTGTCTTTGAGAACCTGGATCGTAACAAATGGCGACCTAGCTCAGGATCTTGTGAACTAAGAGATAATTGCAGGATTGTTGTGGTAATTTGTTGTATTGAGGAATATAGTGGGCACGTTAGATTTGTTTTGGCAAAGTAGTATAGCACTTGAAAGTCTTCAGACATTTTTGGCAAGTGAATAGTGCTACATAGGAGCTTGGGTACTTTTTTTTTTTTTTATAAACGTGAGAATTTTTGGTGGACACCATGGGAGACGAATCAGATCATACTGAGGGTTCAGGGAATGATGCAGGCTCTGATGGGCAGATGCCAGGGGGGTTAGTAACTAGTGAGGAGGCCGCAAAGAAGTTTTTGGAGGTGCCTATAACAGCTGATCGACTAGAGGGAATTAGCAAGTATGGTCTACAGTGTTTGGCTCCCCTCATGGGGCTTAAGGTGGCTCATGGCATCAAGAAGAACGATTTGAGGGCTTTCGTACTGGGGGCGGCTAGTGAGGTCCAGGATGGAGAGGGTGCTCGGGAACTTCTGCTCGAGCCCCCCCTCCACTCTACTCCCATCGGGACCTCTAGGATGCCGGAGGTTAGTACGTTCCCGCAGGCCGATAGCCGCTGGCAGCATGGTTTAGGATCGCTGGGTGGGCCTCCAATAGTTGCACCTCTTCATCATAGTTTCACTACAGAAATGCTCTTCCAGCTTGAGATGGCTAAGGTAAAACAACAGACTGATCTCGAACTCGCGAGAATAAAAGCCCAGTCGGAGGCTGAGTCTACCAGGTACCGTGCAGATATCGATCTTGAGAAGACTCGGGTGGAAACGACAGAGCAACGTCTCGGTGGTGGGAATTGTGGGCATGATCAGTCTTTGTCGCACCTGTTGAAACTAGTCCCTGTATTTGATGAGTCGGGTGTCACCGAATTTTTCATGAGATTCGAGAAGAAGTGCCAGGAACACCAGTGGCCTGGGGAGAAGTGGGCAGCCCTTGTTTCCTCTAGACTTGTGGGCAAGGGACTCAAGGCTTATGATGCATTGCCTATAGAGTCGTGTATTATCTATGAGGAACTCAAGGAGGCTGTCCTGAGAGCATACGAACTACAACCAGAGACGTACAGGTTGAAGTTCCGGGGTGTTACCAAGGGTCGGGAGAGCACCTTTTTGGAACATGCCCGGGAGCTGTCCGATGCTTTTGGGAATTGGCTGAGGTCGGAGAAAGCTACTATGTTTGACGACATTAAACAGTTGGTGCTTTTAGAGCAGTTTTTCAAATGCACGGGCGGCGACCTGACGTTAAACCTGAAAGAAAAGCAACCAAAAACTCTACAGGAGGCAGCTGAGATGGCTGACCTCCGGCTATCACTAATTCGTGGGTGCGGCTCTGCCCAGCGTAGTGAGGCAGGTAACAAGGGGCGTGACGCCCCACCCCCCCGAGTTAGTGATATACCTAATGCAAACAAGTACAAGAGCCATGATACCAAGACTGACCACAAGACTAGCACCGTCCCGTTTAAGAAGGGGCCGGGCCCTTCCCAGTACCAAGGGAAGCCCAAAGGGGAGTTTGAGTGTTATCATTGTCATAAAAAGGGGCACTTTGCAAGAGTCTGTCCTAGCAAACCACCTACAGCAGCTGTGTCTTTGGCCTGCAACATTGGTGTGTCTCCGAAGTCGTCTGATTTTGTCCGGGGCAGTTCGGCAGAGGCTGAGGCACAGCCAATGCAGAAGCACCTGGGAGGCTCGAACCCTGCTCAGGATGTTTTTTGCGACCATAGAGGGCGGGGTTGCGTGATGTGGGCGGGGCGCAAGTATGGAGTAGAGGTCTTGGGTGATCCAGGTGCTTCCCAGACTCTGATGAAAAACTTGACTGGCTACCCTATAAACGTGGCTCGGGTGGTAGTGGTGCAGGGTATTAATGCAACTCGGTCATACCCGCTGGTGCGGTTGGAGTTGGAGGTGGATGGTGTGGCACGTGAATTGGATGTCGGGATTGTGGAGAAACTGCCAGTGGAGGGCGTCGACCTTCTTCTCGGCAACGACTTTGCAATGCCCGCTTCTGAGGTTCTACCCTTAGTCGTTGCCGAGAGGCCGGCCGACGTGAGTAGGGAAGAGCAAGAGTGGGTCGAGCGGTGCCAAAAACAACCCATGGCGTGTGTTGTCACCCGAGCTCGGGCAGCTAAAGTGTCACAGCCTAGTCCTCCGTCTTCAGACCAGCGGAGGAACGATCAACAGGAGGAGGCTAAAGCTGGAGTTGGTTTTAAGAGTTTTGACTCGGCGGCTCTCCTGGGTGATTCAGTATTAGCACCATTACTCAATTCTGGAGTAGCCCCTGGGCCTGTCATCGAGAGTGACGAGGCTGGGCATGACGAGTCTCCACGACAGCAACGTTATGTACATCGAGAGAGACAGAGGGAGCAGCCCAGTATCGGGGAAGGTCATGCATTGCTCCGGGAGCAGTTAGATCGCTTGGCACCCTCAGATATACGTCGGTTGCAACTAGAGGACCCTGAGCTCCAAACGTGTGCTAATGGAGCTGTAGAGCTCGACGAGGACGGCGATGCACAGCCAGGAGATTTTTTTTATTTAGAAGGCATCCTCTATAGGCGTTTTCAAGCCCCTAAACGTAGTTGGCAAGAGGGGTCCGGAGTAGTGGACCAGTTGGTGGTGCCATGGGAGTGCAGGGATAGCCTACTGAGGTTGGCGCATGACATACCACTGGCAGGACATCTAGGGGTGAGAAAAACGGTGGCGGCTTTAGAAAAATTGTTTTGGTGGCCGGGTTGAAGGGGCAGGTGGTAACCTGGATAGCAAGGTGTCATACGTGCCAGAGGGTTGGAAAACCTAACCAAACAATTCCGAGAGCCCCGTTGCACCCCATTCCTGTCAGTGGACCGCCCTTCAGTAAGGTCATCATTGATATGGTCGGACCCCTACCCCCTACTAGTGCCGGTAATAAATTTCTATTAACTATCATGGGTGTGGCCACTTGTTATCCTGATGCATATCCAATGAGAAATGGCACGGCAAAAACTGTTGTCCGGAACCTGCTCTTGTATTGCTCGCGGTATGGTTCCCCGCAAGAGGTGCAATCGGACCAAGGTTCTAATTTTACATCTAATTTGTTCAAACAAACTATGATTCAGCATGGCATCAGCACTGTCGTCTCTTCTGCGTATCACCCGGAGAGTCAAGGGGTGTTGGAGAGGTGGCACACCACGCTAAAAAGCATGCTTCGATGTTACTGCGCAGAGAACGGAAAGGATTGGGACCTTGGTCTGCCGTATGTTTTGTTCGCGGCAAGAGAAGTACCTGGAGAGAGTCTCGGTTTCAGTCCGAATGAGCTTGTTTTCGGGCATCAGGTGAGGGGCCCTCTCCACATGGTGAAGGAGATTTGGGAGGGTACCGCTAAGCCATGTTCTATGTTGAGATACGTCCTCGAGAGCAGAGAGAGAATGCTTAGAAGTCTGGAGCTGGCCGGGCGTAATTTGGTGAGTTCGCAGGCCCGTATGAAGGACAGGTACGATACTAAGGCGAAATTCTGGGAGTTTCAGGTTTGTCAAGAGGTGTTGGTCCTGTTGCCTTTGGCAGGTCATCCTCTGGCTGCCAAGTACGCTGGGCCTTATCGGGTGGTGTCAAAGATCTCCGATCTAGATTACCTCGTTGCCACTCCAGACCGGATGAAGCGTAACCAACTATGCCACATTCATTTGTTGAAGGAGTATGTGAGGCGCCCACCTGAGTCACTAGCTGTCCCTGTGTTGACCTGCTGCGGTCATGGTGGAGAAGGAGAGGGGGGCAGCAATGATCAGGTGGATGATAACTGGGATTGTCATGTCTCGGCTGATCAGTGGGCGGGGAATTCGAGCCAATGTGCGCATGATGCTCTGGCGCACCTGCCGGAGGAACAGCAGGTGGCAGTGCAGCGCCTGTTCGATTCATACCCCACTGTATTTGCCGAGCACCCAGGCCTCACTACTCAAGCGGTGCATGATGTCGATGTAGGAGAGCACCCCCCTTTCAAGTCGATACCTTATCGGGTGCCACCCATTAAACTCCCAGCGCTCAGGGATATGCTGGCGAGAGGCTTGATCGAGAAGGGGGCAGTACGGTGGACTTCTCCTGTCACTCTGCAGCCCAAACCTGATGGAAAAGTTCGGTTCTGCATTGACTTTAGGCGGTTGAACGGGTTGACCCCCACCAATGCATATCCTCTTCCCCGGGTGGATGACAGTGTGGATAAGATCGGGAAAGCAAGGTACTTGACCAAGGTTGACCTCGTCAAAGGCTACTGGCAAGTACCACTGTCTGAGCGGGCTAAAGAGGTGTGCGGGTTTGTGGTGGATGGCAGTACTTACCGTTGCAACGTGATGCCATATGGTCTGAAAAATGCACCGGCCACTTTCCAGAGCTTAATGAACGACATCGTAGCAGACATCCCAAACTGTACTGTCTACCTTGATGACGTGATCATTTATGACAACGATTTCCAAAGTCACTGTGAGCACATAGAAGCCTTATTTAGTCAACTTAGTAAAGCAGGCTTGGTGGTTAATCTGGGCAAGTGTGACTTTGTGCAAGCCACGGTGCAGTATCTGGGTTTGTGGTTGGGTTAGGGCAGGTGAGCCCGCCCCAACAGAAGATACAGGCTATCGACTTGTTCCCCAGGCCGACCACCAAGCGGCAGATCATGAGATTTTTGGGTATGATTGGGTATTACCGCCGCTTTATGAGAGGCTATTCTACTGTGTTAGCTCCTTTGACAGATCTACTAGCCAAAGATAAAAAGTTCCGCTGGGCACCTGAGTGTGAGCAGGCGTTTCGAGTAGTTAAACACCTTTTATGCACTCACCCTATCCTCAGGGCCCCGGACTTTGAACGACCATTTCAGTTGGCGACTGATGCCAGCGAAGTAGGGGCTGGTGCCGTACTTTTGCAGACAGACAAGGAAGGGCTTGAGCATCCAGTCAGTTTCTTTTCAGAGAAATTTAATTCAGCACAGAAAAACTATTCGGTTGTTGAAAAGGAACTGCTGGCAATTGTGTTAGCGCTCAGACACTTTGAGGTCTATGTTCCTGCATATGGGCCAGTCATGGTAGTGTATACCGACCACCACCCGCTTAAATTCCTCAATCAATTCCACAACCGGAATATGAGGCTGACCAGATGGTCGCTCATGTTGCAAGAGTACAACTTAGACATTCGCCATATTGCCGGTTGTGAGAATGTGATTGCGGACTGTTTGTCGCGGGTGGAGGATCCGGGGTAGGCTACCACAGTATGTTGGTATAGCCTCCTGTCTTGGCTCGCGGTGTATTTTTGCGCTGGTGCTTGTTGGCTCGCGTGTGTAGCATCAGCGTAGGGTCGCAGGGCAGGAGTTGTTGGCTTTGATTAGAAGAAAATTAGGCTACATCTATAGTAGCCGCCAAAAACAACATTAACACCTTGAGAGCGGCCTATGCGGTTTATTTATATGTACCGCCCAGCGGGGTGTTTTTAGCCAAAATAGGGCTGTTTACGTGATCATTTTCATGCCTAAATAAGACCCAGAACGTAAAACAAGTATCTATCCCTGAAAGGGCATAAACAGAGCTTTCGAATGACACCATAACGATCCTTTTATGATGGCTAGTTTTCTTGCAATAACCGTGCAACGCGAGTGCAAAAAGCATGTAATTAGCCACTTTTCCGATACAATTCCTTATATAGCGAGTGAGAGAGGAAGGAGGGAGCTGGGATTCGTGTCAGTATGTTCGCCGCGGTGGTCTGGAGCAGTCATACGCTCGCTACTCTCCTGCCGCCACTTGTCTCTCTCTCTCAGCAACATTACGTGCTGAAATTGCCACTCGACCTATGTCGAGCGCCGCCACATAGTCCAGCTTTATTTAACTCGACTTATGTTGCTCGCCGCTAATTAAGGGTTAAAATAAAATATGAAAAATTAAATAAAAACTCTTTCTTTTTAATAATTATTTTTAAGATAATATTGTAGCTGAGTACTGAGTGCAGATGATTTTCCCTCAGTAGGCTGTGCTTCTTAAAGCTCGCTCTGGGGGCACAATGTTATGAATTAATGTATTATATTTGGGAAGGGTGATAAGATTTGTTTATATAAAAATGTTGTTGTTTTTTTTTTTTTGAGGAGACTGAGCTTGCATTCCATGAGAGGCAGAGTGGTTAGGAGTGGCAGATTTTAGCGACATTCTGCCTGTTCAGATATGGGCTCATGGTTGAGTGTCCCATATCTTGGGGGGGGTGTGACGCCTCCCGGCGTTAGCAGAATGGTTGCGTGGGGCATTGCAGCTCGCTAGCGCTCGCCAGGATGGGGGGATAGGCTACAGTTGTCCTAGAATGATCTGTTTATTTCATTAGTGTCGTGTTGCCACAGATAGTCTAGAAATGGTCTTTGTTTTGGTCTCTGACCGCGCCTTTTATTTTATATTCGCTATAATATAAATGTTGCTTGTGTGGGAGGCGAGCGAGAGAGTGTGAGGGGGTACACCCGGCAGCGAGGTGAGCTATGACGCGGCTCGCTTGGGCGCTGACGGCGTTGGCGGCCGGGTGGTCAACTAGTCCCTTCCCGTCGCTACCTCGTGTTCTTTACCAGCTCAGAGCTTGCCTGACACGCATATCGCCTACATCCATTGCAATTCTGTCCCCCATACTCGCTACTTTGCATACTATTTCTCTCTCTCGACTTCTCCTTTCTCATTCTCTAATCTTTATTAAACTCAACATCCCTTCTGGTTTCAGCATAGACGTTCACCGTCGACCAGTCGTATTGTACGCGAAGCTCTCAGATATTTCCATGTATTAGGTTAAGGAGGTATTATGCTTTATTGAGGGTTAGAGAGACGGACTTTTCCGTATGTGTCCTCTCTCGGGAAGGTTGTAGACCGGTATATGTCTACCTTGCAGGGTGTTGAGTGATTCTTCTTGGTTATCTAAAGCTAGACTAGGGGTAAGGTTACTGTGTCGTTGTCTCCGATGTGTGCAGTGTTAGCTAAGCTCTGCACGACATCGACAGGTACTGTGGGAGCCTAAGTTGTCTTCGGGTTGGTTTACTTTGCGAGCACAGCGCTGTGGTGTGAGAGGGCCATAGCCTATCCCTCACAACATAGTGCTGCCTCTTTGTGTTGACTTCTGAGGGATCGCCAGGATAGAGCTAGGTACTAGAGACCTAGATTTATCAAGAGAGCATCCCCGTCATATAACGTAATCTTCATTATACCACCCTCGGACAACGTTAGGCTACGAGCCGCATGCTCGCCCATTGTTGCCCTGCCTTGATACCCCAGCTAGACTTTATTAACTGAGCAGACACTGGTTAGAGATAAGCCCCATTATTATATGTATGCAACATTATTATTCACTGCACTTTTGAGCCGAGGTTGTTGTTGAGTTGCACAACCCGAGTAGGCTGTTGCGTTGTGTCACGAAGCATTTCTTTAGTTGTCGAGCATTACTACCTTTGCGCAGTCTTTATTATTCGCCTGCCTATTATTACTATATGTCCTAGCATTTATTGTGACCCGTATTCTGCATTATAATTGTTCAAGATTCTTTACGAACATCTTCCCAGCATCAGACTTCTTTCAGAAGTTTCCAGTTGATGTTGCAGGACTAGCATTGCACTTTCTTTAATACAGGAGTGCCAGTTATTTGAGTATCTACCGTAACGTTAATTAATCACGTTACCTATCTTTTCTTTGTGTAACATAATCGAGTAATCTTTTACTGTTTGAGAATAGGCTGTTTCATTGAGCGTCAGCCTAGTGTGTGTGCACCAGTTACCGAGTCATAGGATACCTCGTTGTCCAGGCACGACTCAGGGCGGTAATGGTGTTTTGTTTTCCAGTGTTTAAGGCAGGGGTTGGATCTAGTGTTACCGTTGTTGCTTTTTGTCATTATCTAGTCCAATGTTGAAGAGCCCTGTGTCTTTGAGAACCTGGATCGTAACACCCTATAAAGGGTTAAGAAGTTATGTCTCCTCTAGTGACCCTGATGATGGAAAAGGTCCTCTTGGAGATGCGGGGTATCGATCCCCGTACCTCTCACATGCTAAGCGAGCGCTCTACCATTTGAGCTAACAATGTTGTTAACAATGAAAAGTGACCGCGCGGGTATAAGCTAAGACAAGTTGATAGACTCAGGTTTTATGTTCTTCTTCTTCCTGACTTTCACCCCTTCTGTACCAGCGACATCTTATTTATCTTATTCTAGCTATATTTAGACGATTTTATGAAGCTTAGGAAGGATATATGGTAGCTAGGTGGATTAATTGAGATAGTCTGTAGCCTTGCAATTGGTAGATGTTCCTCCTAAGCTGAATAAAATTGACTAATAGTTGCCCGAATATAATGAGAAGAAAGTCACTGGTACTGTATTAACATATCGGACACAACATACTCAGATCATAAATTAATTGAGATCAAAACAACCTTAGAAAGTGTACAGACAACCTCAGAATCGAGAACAAAAACCGGCCCCTTCAGTAAATTTAACTTCAATAACAAAAACATTAGGTGGGAAGAGGTAAATCAAGAAATGGAGGAAATAGACTGGGAAGATTTAATGGATTACCTGACACCAGCAGAATGTCTAGTCTTAATAACAGAAACCATGACCCAAATCTGTAGCCACCATATACCTGCAAGACAAACAAAACGAAGAAGCAAACAAGATCGGGAAAGGAGGAGGCTGTACAGAAGAAGAAAATTACTCACATAAAGACGCACACATCAAAATCTACAGGATAGGCAAAAGGTCGAAATAGATAGAGAAATTGTGGAAATTGAACAAAGGCTAAGAATATCATATGAACTACAACATATGGAAGAGGAGAGGAAAGCTATTGCAGGTATAAAGGAAAATTCCAAATACTTCTTTTCATACGCCAAACAAAAGGCTAAAACAACATCAAACATCGGCCCACTGAGCAAAGGGGACGGCTCTTTCACAGGGGACAAAAAGGAAATGAGCGAACTCTTAAGCAGGCAGTATGAAATGGCATTCAGTGAGCCTGATGAAACAAAAGTCATCAGAGACCAAAATACATTTTTCATGGAAACCTCCCCCACAGAAACCCCTCAGATGCTGGATATTGATTTCGGTCCAAAAGTCATAGAAGAGGCCATTTCCAACATGCCATCCCACTCGGCACCAGGCCCGGACTCATTGAATTCGATCCTAATGAAAAAATGTAAGGAAAACCTCTCAAAACCCCTGGCTATAATGTGGAAAAGGAGTCTAGACACTGGTGACATACCAGATAGCTTGAAAAACGCAATAATTGCCCCACTGCATAAAGGAGGGATAAAGCACTACCAAAAAACTACCGCCCGGTAGCTCTAACCTCTCACATCATTAAAGTTTTCGAGCGAGTCCTGCGAAGCAAAATTTCAACATTCATGGAGACAAATGAACTACACAACACCGGTCAACATGGGTTCAGAGCGGGAAGATCATGTCTCTCACAACTTTTGGAACACTATGACAAAATTCTTAAAGCGCTAGAAGAAAAGAAAAACGTGGATGTCATTTACACCGATTTTGCTAAGGCATTTGATAAATGTGACCATGGTATAATAGCCCACAAACTGAAAGCAAAAGGTTTAACTGGGAAAATCGGACGGTGGATATACAATTTCCTCGTAAACCGAAAACAATCGGTAGCAGTAAACCAAGTCACTTCTGAGCCTTCGGATGTCAAAAGCTCAGTGCCCCAAGGAACAGTGCTAGCGCCCCTTCTGTTCCTCATACTAATTTGCGACATAGATACCAACACCAGACACAGTACGGTGTCGTCTTTTGCTGATGACACAAAATTAAGCAAGATAGTAAACACACAAGAGGACACGGGCCGACTGTAGGAAGACATGAATGTAGTGTTCCAGTGGACCAGGGAAAACAACATGCAATTCAATGAGGAAAAATTCCAATTAATACGGTACGGAGATAATAATGGTGTTAAAGAAATTACAAATTACTTAACAGAATCTAACCACATAATAGAACGGAAAGACAGTGTGAAAGACCTTGGGGTATTAATGTCTGAAAATATGGGTTTCAAAGTACATAACCAGGTCAAAGTGGCGGCTGCGAAACGTCTAACGGGTTGGATTCTGCGTAGTTTTAAAACACGCAGTGAATTGCCTATGATAACGCTCTTCAAATCTCTAGTGCTACCGCGGCTTGAGTACTGTAGCGTATTAACATCCCCATACAAAGCAGGTGAAATAAATGACGTAGAGAGTGTACAAAGAAATTTCACTTCGCATATAAGTTCGATAAAACATCTACACTATTGGGAGCGTTTACGAGTACTGAATCTGTACTCACTGGAACGTAGAAGAGAACGTTACCTAATAATATACACATGGAAAATCGCAGAGGGTTTAGTACCAAACCTACATACTCCGATAGTCATGAAATTCAGTGATAGGAGAGGCTGGGAATGCAAAATCCCCCGGATGAATAACAGGGGTGCTATGGGCTCTCTGCGAGAGGGCTGGTTATCACACAGAGGCCCACGTCTCTTCAACAAACTCCCACGGCGAGTAAGAGACATGAGGGACATCTCGTTAGACAACTTCAAGAGAGCCCTAGATGTTGAACTGCAAAAAGTGCCAGACGAGCCCATCCTCGCAAGGGAGCGAGCTGTCGCTTCAAACAGTCTACTGCACCAAATCACCACCCATAACGAGGGGCGTCTCCTTGGTGCCGCTAGAGGAGCGGCGAACACATCCAAAGGTATCCAAAGGTAAGGTAAGGTAAGGTGGGCTTATTTTCACATGCTCGCACCCAGTCGGGGGACACCTCGATGACGTATACAGACTAATAACACACGTAACAAATCCACTCCAACAGCTGCCTCTCTCTCCAACACCCCTTCTCCCCTCTCTACACTCTTCAGAAAATTAGGAAAAAGAAAAAGTAGATACGAGGAGCCGTTGTAAAGGCTTATCACTCATTACCTTCACCTGACCTGACCTAATGATCCTCCTGGGTCGATAGCCTCTAATGTCCTATTTTAACTAACTCATCAGTGTTGTCAATTTAGCTACTTTCCTGCTAGATCTAGAGGTATTTACTTCGATTTTGAGGCCATTTTTTACATCTAGCGAAAAGAATTCTAGCGATATTCTGTAGATTTGAGCCATTTACGAGCGATATTGTAGAGATTGTGGCATTATTCTAGCAATTTTCGGCATATATTTACTATCTAGTGGACCTGATTTGGCAACCCTGATAGCGAGCGCTCTACCATTTGAGCTACATATCCTGTTGGGATAGATAGAGACATAACAAAGTGTTGTTTATTTGCAATTCTTTTGAATGGACTGCAATCCCCTCTGGAGTTCCACTGGGTGCTGTCCTTGGTTCATCATCATCAGCCTGAGTTAGTCCACTGCAGGACAATGGCCTCTCCCAAACGTTTCCACTCCAACCGGTTAGATGTTAGTCTGTTCCATCCCACCCCAACAAACTTTCGGATCTCATCCCTCCATCTAGTTCTATGTCTACCCATTCCTCTAGCTCCATCCCTAGGTTCCCATTCTGTTGCTCTAGTTGTCCATCTGTTATCATCTCTTCTAAATAAATGACTTGCCCAGGACCATTTCCTCTTTTCCAATATCTCCATGTACTATATATCCAATACCTCCATAAAATTAATTGTGCATCGGCCGGGAATTGAACCCGGGCCTCCCGCGTGGCAGGCGAGAATTCTACCACTGAACCACCGATGCTTATTATGAGTGAAAGAAAACATCTATCTGAAGCAACATAAGTGGCCAGGCCTGAGAACATTTTGTTGCAAGTCACCTTGGCATGTTGAACTCTCTTCCTCGACTTCCCTTCTCTCTCTCTCTCTCTCTCTCTCTCTCTCTCTCTCTCTCTCTCTCTCTCTCTCTCTCTCTCTGTCTCACACATACACGCACGCACACACACACACACACACACACACACACACACACACACGTATAATACGAACCACCGACAGTCTATGCTTTAATCCACTATTCCACAGCGTAATAAAGGAAAGTTTACCTTTTCCTATGTTTTTTGTTTTTTTCTATGTGAATGAGGGAGACAAAAGGCATAACTTCCTGCAGCGAGTGCCTCCCCCAGATTTCAAAGAGTGACAGGGCCGAAATCAAGGTACGTTCGAGCTAAAATGCCTGGACACACGGAGTTTGAAGCAATTTGAGTCATAGGAAGAGGGAAAGACTGATTCTGGGAGAGAGTTCCAGAGCTCAGCAGTTGAATAGAAGAAAGTCTGAGAATAGCGTTTCACTCTTGGGTTGGAGAGTTGCACAGAGTAGGGGTGGGATTGAGTTGCAAGGCGGGTACTATGTACCCTACGTAGAGGAGGTGGTATACAGCCTCCCAGAAGCTAGGTGTGCTCAACCGCCTCAAGGGGTTCTTTACCCCTGTGCAGCTTCTTGCTCTGTACAGGGGCACAGTACGTCCTTGTATTGAGTATTGTTCACATGTGTGGGGAAGATCCTCTCACACTGCACTCCTAGATAAAGTAGAAAGGAAAGCCTTTCGTATCATTAACACCCATCCACTCACTAGCTCTTTGCAATCTCTCTCTCTTCGCCGCAATGTTGCATCTCTCTCACTATTCTATGGCTACTACAATAATCAGTGTTCCTCAGAGCTTTCCCAGTGTATACCACCTCCTCTACGTAGCGTACGTAGTACCCGCCTTGCTGATAACTACCGTGTTTGATGCAGGAGCAGTAATGGTTTGGTGGTTCTCACAGGTAAGCCCAAGGTAGCCTTGTCCGTTTCTTAGTCATTAATGTGCGACTTTAACCTCATGACACAGGGACAAGTGGCTTATTTCTACACTTTTGGTAATGCACTATGTTGAAAAAAATTAGGGGATGGTGTGAAAAAATGCTGTGTCAAAATATCATACTGATCCAACTGTTTGTTAATAAGTTATTCCCGAAAAACGATGCCACACGGCCTCTGGAACCCATAGTAGTTACCGAGAAGCTGAGTCATATGGTAATGCAATCAGATGACCTGGCCGAGTGATGATGATGACTTAGTGGAGGGGTGGATGGAGTTATAGTGGTGGTAATGGCCGAGTGGTGGTGATGATTTAGTGGAGGAGTGGGTGGAGTGGTGGGGGGTTGATGGAGAAGATGGTGGAGTGGCTGAGGGGTGGTGATGAATTAGTGGAGGAGTGGGGAAAGTTGTGGAGGATGACGGTGGAGTGATCGAGTGGTGGTGATGACTTAGTGGAGGGGTGGGGGGAGTGGTGGAGATTGATGGAGAAGATGGTGGAGTAGCTGAGGGGTGGTGATGACTTAGTGGAGGGGTGGGGAGAGTGGTGGAGGATTGATGGAGAATATGGTGGAGTGGCTGAGGGGTGGTGATTACTTAGTGGAGGGGTGGAGATAGTGGTGTGGAGGAGTATGGGGAGTGGTGTAGGACTGATGGAGAAGATGGTGAAGTGGCTATCTTATTATCTTACTATAGGATATATAATTTGTACCACCTATCCCGGCAGGCGATGTATACCCAAGGACAAAAACAGTGCCCTACCTTCAAGCTAATTTAAGTTTTTCTGGTCCCCTTTCTTCCTCATGTTAAGTCCCATTAGTCTTCAGATTACAAGACGTTTGGCCCATTAGTTTGGCGATGTTAAGACATTTCGCCCCATTTCTTTGTCAATATGAAAACTGTTTGTGTCATTTAGGTGTCAATTTTTTTCTGGCGAACGCTAGCCAGCCTGTAATTTAAGAGAAAACGGCCCTCGGCCGGGAAAATTTTCTATCGAAAAATGTACAACTTTATCTTGAAGGAGGGTCTTGGGGGGTGTTTATTAAGCTTGATGGATATCTAGGGATGAAACTAATAAAATAATAAAAAGATACATAAAGAGCAAATAAATACAGCCATTCCTCCTTTAACACCTTCAGTACCAGTGGCATACCCTTCTCATAACTTTCTGGACACGATTATATTCAGCTTAGGTAGGATCTGTGGTAGCTCAAAGGATTGCATGAGATATAGTCTGTAGCCTTTTAATTGCAAGAGGTCCTTCCTTAGCTGAATATAATCCTCTAAAAGTTGCCAGAGTATAATCAAAATTGACGTGACCGGTACTGTTCATGTCTGTTAACTCCTTCAGCATCATGACGTAAATTTCATCATATTCTGGTTTTCATTAGACGATTTTCCTCACATTATGCTTAACCTTTAGGACTCAAAGGGGTAAATACTATCCCAATAAATCCTCTGCATAATATAGGTCCTTCTTAAGCTGTATAAAAAAATTTTTTTTTAGTCAGAATCAAAGTTAAGAAGGCGTAATGGTGCTGAAGGGGTTAAAGAGAGGGTTGTTTATTCTGTTTATTGCGGGGGTGGTGGTATGCCAATAAACTGAAATATATTAATAATTAGTGTACTAACACTGTCAAAGTGATTGTGTACCAAGGTAATGGCCAAATAATTAATCTTACAACTGGAGGGCTTCTTATCACGGAATTTAAAGCTGCGCGCTCTTATTTTCCTGTATTACCAGGTGTGTGTTCTGAGTGTAAATACATATATATATACACACACCCTCTCATATATATAAACACGCGCACACTTTCAATTTTACACCTACAAATCATACTTGGCAACTTGCTGATTAATTTTATATTTTAGATAGTCATCAAAATATCATTTTCTTTAAGAATCATTACAGAAAACTACTATATTTTATGGGTAACTATAAGATATAATATAAATATCCTAATAATTAAATATGTTTATGTAATTAGAGTAATTGCATGTATACGTAGACAATTTTTTACAAATTAAAATTAATTTAGACATTATAATTAAAGTTAGGTATCCACTAACTATGAACCAGTAAAAGAACACAAGTTATGTAGATATTATAGTGTTAGACCAAGTATCGATTGTTCCAGGAAGGGAGGCTCATTAGTGTTCAGTGAGTTGTTTCGGTAGCATTGTATCGCGTTTTCTTACATTTCGTTGTATTCTCGTGAGTTGTTTCGTTACCATATTGTATTTTCTTACATTGCATTATATTATAGAAAATATTTGTATAATAACCTAGTATTTATTGAATTACGATATTATTTATCTTGCTTTAAAACTGCATCCCTTGATAACGACCTTTGCTATGGCTACTGCAAGCCTACAATGTGTTGAGTATCATCCCCAGTCAGTATTCGATTTTCTACCGAAAATACTGAAAATTAAGACCCAATGCCAATGTAAAAGGTGGTTTAGAAGAAACTTCGAAACACAGAGCAAAATAATCCTTCACGAGGAAAATTGGATGTCAAATAATGGAATCTGGGAGTATACCTTTGAGTCAGCGGTGCAAGTAAAACTAACGAAGGGCTATAATTGTCTTCAACTTAAATGGAAGCGGGGGCGGAAAACACTCGAAAAATCAATAATTATGTTGCTGGCGAAGCCAACCAGGATATAAAAGAGGCCAACCGCGACATTGAAGAGGCCAACCTGGGCATTGATGAAGCCAACCAGGTTATTGAAGAGGCTAACCAGGGTATTGAAGAGGCCAACCAGGGTATTGAAGAGGCCAACCAGGGCATTGAAGAGACCGACCTGATTATTGAAGAGGCCAACCAGGCTATTAATGAGGCTAGCCAGGTTGTTGAAGAGGCCAACCAGGATATTGAGGATCGAGGCTTCCCAGAAAATTTAAGCATTCAATGAGGCTATTGAATTTCTTAACAAGCGCATCGAGAATTCCAACCAGGCTATTGAGGAGCTCAGCGCTGACATTGAAGATACCATCGGGGACATTGATGAAACTTTCCAGGTTATTGACGGGACCGAAAAGATTATATGCCTTGCCAACGAAGAAATAGAAGAAAATCACCGGGTTATTGAAAAGGCCAACCAAAATATTGAAGAGAACAACCGGATTATCGACAAAAACAACCGGGCTATCGAAGAGAACAACCGGGTTATCGAAGAGAATGAATGGTTTATTGCAGAGTATGACCGGTTTATTGAAGAGAAAGAGAGGGTTATTGCAGAGGCCGACCAGTTTCTATGTGAGACGAGCTAATTTAGTAACCCCTTCAGTATTCATTTGAGGATGCATTATTTTGTTTTCCTTTTTTATCCTTATTTTTACACCGTGATTTTGATTATTTTTGTTGTCTTTATAATTGTCGTTCGTTTTACTTTGTATGTTTTGCAAGTTATTCTTTATAATTTCAACATGTAGATGGTATTATACAGCTTAGGAAGGAATTTTGGAAATCAAGGTGTTGTTGTTGTTGTTGTTGTACCCTAAGCTGCCTGGCCGAACAGCTCCGAGTCCCTGAGAAAGGCCATGGCCACGATCGGGCTTTCCCACAGAGCTCTCATTGAGTGTAGATTGTGTTGTTGGCGTAAGTGGTTGTGTGAAATGCAGTCTTCTATGATGTGTTTAATGGTATGGGGTGCTGTGTTACATCCCGGGCAGGCGTCGACAACGGAGTCATCCAGTCTCTTCTGATAGCTCAGGAGAGCTGGATGGTGTCCGCATCTCACACACAATAATTGTGTGTGATATCACACACAATAATTGTGTGTGATACCGTGTGCTGGGTGTTGTTTTGATATTTCTTGGTGTCTGTGGGTGTGTTGCCATGTAGTTTAGTGGGTGGTCTTGGTTCGTGGAGGCTGCTGCCAGGAATTGAGTGCCTCTCATGTCCAGATGGTCTTTGACTTTGAGGATTTTGGTTTCTTGATGTAGGTGATCTGTGGGTGAAGTAGCTGTGCAGCCTGTAATGATCTTCAGGGCTTTGTTTTGAATAGTCTGTAAGGTCTTATGATGTGTTTCAGCTAGGTTAGAAGCCCAGGCTGGGCTTGCGTATTCCATCACTGATCTTATGTATTGTTTATATACTGTGGTGGTAGTTTCTTTGTTGTGTCCAAATTTTGTGTGAGCAAGTGACCTGAGGGCGTTAAGTCTGGGTGTCAGTTTCTTTTTAATGTTTGTGGTGTGCTGTTTGAATGTCATATGAGTATCATATGTTACTCCTAGGATTTTGGGTGTGTGTGTATGTGTTAGGGGTGTGTTGTTTATGGTGAGTTGAGGGATGTATTCGTGTTCTCCTGTCCAACTTGTGAGCAGGGTTGCGGTGGATTTGGCTGGGGCTAGATTAAGTCTGTTTGTAGTGCACCAGCCATGTAGTGTGTTGAGATAGGGTTGAAGGAGATCTGTTGCTCTTTTTGGGTCATGATGTGTGCATGTGAGTGTTATGTCATCTGCATAGGAGGCTAAGTTTATTTGGGGCGTATTGGGTGTAGTTATATCGTGCATGTACAGATTGAAGAGTGCGAGCGATAGGACGGATCCTTGTGGGACTCCGTTTGGAAAGTTTCTGATTTTAGATGACTGACTGGCAAAAGATACGTGTGCACATCTGCCTGCTAGGAAGTTGGCCAGCCACCTTTTTGTGTTGTTGTGCATGTTTGTGTTGTAGATTTTGTTTGTTAGGTTGTGGCGGGGGATGGCATCGAAGGCTTTACTAATGTCGAGTGTGGCTAATAGTGATCTGTGTGGTGGTCTAGCTGAGTTGATGCCGTCGAAAGCTCTTTGTGTAAGGTCTGTGAGAAGAGTGTTTGTGGAGTGCAGTGGCCTAAAGCCATGTTGTGTTGGAGCTAGGGGTAGGTCAGGTGTAATTAGTTGTAATACTAGGCGTTCCATGACTTTGGAGGGGGTGCAAAGGAGTGTGATGGGGCGGTGCGAGGAGGGTAGCGTGGGGTCTTTGTTGGGTTTGGGGAATGTGATGATGATACCATGCTTCCAAATGTCTGGTATTGTGTTGTGTGAATAGCTGTAGTTTGATATGTTAGTGAGTGCTTGTATGCCTTGTGGTCCCAGGTGTCTGAGGTGTATGTTGCTTATGTTGTCTAGGCCACAGGCGGGTGAGTGCTTGAGATTGTTGATGATATGCTTTGTCTGGTGATTGGTGAAGGGTGTATAGTCAGGGTCTGTGGGGAATTGTGATTTACGTCGGATGACACGTCGGTCGTCTTTGTGAGGTTTTAGGTGGCTGACATGTGAAAAGTGACTGATGAGAGTGTTTGCTTGTTGTTTACATGAAGGAGTAGAGTCTGTTGTTGTGACTGCAGCATGTGATTGTGTTGTGTTGCTGTTGGAAAGTGTGATGCTGTTTAGTGTTTTGTAGAGTTTTTTGGGGTTTGTTTTGTGATCAAGTGTTTGTAGGAAGTTATTCCAATTTAGTTTTTGTTGTTCTTGTATTTTGTTGTTAGTTTGGGTGTTGAGTGCTTGAATTTGTTGTGTGATGTCTTGTGTGTGGGGTGCTGGGGAGTGTTTCAGTATGTCGCGTTGTCTGATGAGGTTTTGAATTTCTGGTGTGAAGTTGGGGTTGTGTCTTTTTCTGTTACCTCTTGGAATGTGTTTCTTGTCAGCGTTTTGGATAGTTTTATTGAGTATGTGTACAGCATTGTTGATGTTAGTGATGGGTGTACTGTTTAGAGTTGTGAAGTGTTGTTCTGTCTCATTTGTGAATGCTTCCCAGTTAGCTCTTTTATAATTGGTGTATGTGTGTTTGTGGCTAGCTGGGGTGAGTCTGGTTTTGGTGGTGATAATGATCGGGAGGTGGTCAGAGCCTAAGGTTCTGACCACCCTCCAGGATGTTGTGGGGGCGAGTTCTGGGGAGCAAAAGGTGATGTCTGGAGATGATGGGTTATAGAGGGCTTGGTGAGGAATATGGGTATGTTGATGGATGTCGTTAAGGATGATGAGGTTATCGGTTTGGTTTTGTAGTACCAGCCCTCTGTCTGTGTCGGGGTTGTCGGCAAACCAGGCCGACGTCTTGGCGTTGAAGTCACCACCCAGGATGATGTGTGGGGTGTGTGAGGTGTTTGTGATGTGTTGTAAGTTTGGTCTGTATTCATTTGGTACTGTAGGGGATGTTTGGGGAGGGATGTATGTGTTTATGATGGTTATGTTGGAGTTGTTGCCAGTGCGTATTTTAATTGACTGTATTTCTGTTGTGTTATCATTTGGGGGGAGGAGGGATTTGGTTTGTACACTGGTTACTATGTATGATATTTCTTTGTGTACCAGGGTGATGAGTCCACCGCCCCCGCCGACAGCCCGGTCTTGTCTGATGGTGGTAAAATTATGAAATGTAGGTGTTTTTTGTGTTGTGCGGAGTTTTGTTTCTTGTAAGATGGCAATGTGTATGTTGTGTTGTTTGATGAAGTGTGAGAGTTCGTGTTTCTTTGTGTTGATGCCATCTATGTTCAGTTGAAGAATGTTAATGTTATGTGCACGATGTATGTTGGGTGCTGCTGCACGAGGATGTGGTGGGGGGGGTGGGGGGGGGGGGGGGTGAGGGAGGGGCTGGGGGATGGGATGAGTGAGGTGGGGGTGGGGATTGGGGAGCAGGAGATGAGGGTTGGAATGGATTAGGATGGGGTGTGGTGTGTTGAGTTGAGGATGTGGATGGTATGGGAAGGTTAGGTGGGTTTGGGAGGAGAGGTGGACGGGTTTTAGGGGGGGGAGTGGATGATATGGGAAGGTTAGGTGGGTTGGGGAGGAGAGGTGGACGGGTTTTAGGTGAGGGATTTGACTGGGAGAGGGAGGGGCATGAGGAACAGGTCCAGGTGTTTGTGTAGTGTTTCTTGGAGGCAAGTGTTGTGCAGGTGAAGTGGGTCCAGTTCCCGCATGAATTGTAGAGAACTGAACCCTTAGTATGGCGACTCGAAGTGATGGGTTTTGAGCAAGTTGAACATATGTATGTGTACGTGGGTCCTGGGTTGCTCTCAATGTCTCCGGCTAGAAGAAGTCTTCGAGAAATGACAGCCGGAGAGTCATTTCTCGGTGTAGGAAAAACTGTGTGATGTGTGTGTGTGGTGTGAGATGTGTGGAAATTCCCGGCGCAACCGAAGCCGCTCCAAGGACCCGTGCCCCCAGGGAGGGGGCAGGGGATGGTTGTGACGGTTTGGCTCCCGAAACTGCTCCCCGCGGCCGGCATCCGGTTTTCCTCCACTGGTCGTTGATTTTGTCTTCGGCCGTGGAGGGTCGGCAGCCATCCGCGGTTGGCAGCCTCGGGAGGTGGCCCCACGGCGTAGACGCCGCCACATCAGGAAATCAAGGTGTTAATCTAGATAGTTTATACCCCTTTGATTTCCAGATAGCCTTCCAAAACTGAGTATAATCGTCTAAGGGTAACTAGAATAAAATTAAGAAAAAAATGCGTCCTATAAGTAAAAGGGTTAAGGGGAGATTTTCGCTGAAGGTTATTTTTTTGGACCCAGTTTTCCCTCATGCTTAGCCCCATTATATGTTAAATGTGAAGACGTTTGCTAGCATAGAGGGTTACAACGGGGTGGGCGGGAATATAATGTTCACAATATTTTGAGTATATTTTATTAATGGGAGATGGGTCGTTTTTCTGTTCCCCCTTCTTCCTCATGTCTAGCCCCATTAGTTTTCAGATTATAAGACGTTCGGCCCATTAGTCTGGCGATCTTAAGACCTTTGGCCCGCCCCATTTCTTTGTCATTATTAGAATGTTTCGCGTCATTTAGGTGCCGATCGGTGGTAGTAAAAAGGATTAAGTGAGATAGTTTAAAGTCTGTTAATTACTAGAGGCCCTTTTTATATTGAATAAAATTGTATAGTAGTAGCCAGAATAAAGTTAATATGACGTCGACAGTACCGGCCGGTACAGAAGGGGTTAAAGGTATATTAGTGGTACTAAACCCATCTAATACAAGGACAGAAAGATACAATAACTCTCAATATACCCAATAATATTATATGCCTTTTTCGTATTCGTTATATACCCTTCAATTTGTCAAGTGTAGATATCACTTTATTTCCTATTGTCATCATCATCATCAGCCTGAGTTAGTCCACTGCAGTACAAAGGCCTCTCCCAAACGTTTCCACTCCAACTGGTCAGATGTTAGTCTGTTCCATCCTAACCCAGAAAACTTTCGGATCTCATCCCTCCATCTAGTTCTCTGTATACCTCTTCCTCTAGCTCCATCCCTAGGTTCCCATTCGGTTGCTCTAGTTGTCCATCTGTTATAATCTCTTCTAAATATATGACCCGCCCAGGACCATTTCCTCTCCTTTATGGTACTGAGAATATCTTCAACTTGTGTGTGTTTTCTTATCCAAGAGGCTCTCTTCCTATCTCTCTCACACACACACGCACGCACACACACGCACGCACACACACACGCACGCCTACACGCACACACACACGCACACACACACACGTATAATACGAAGCACAATACAAAGATTGATAAATTGTGAACAAAAGTATTTAACTGAAAACACAAAACTACGAATTTTGTGGTGAAAAGCCTTCAAATGTGAGGACACCAAATGTATCGACATAAATTATAACGTCACTATGAAACTTATAGATTTTATACTCCCAGTCGGACTCGAACCACCGACAGTCTATGCTTTAATCCACTATTCCACGGCGTAATAAAGGGAAGTTTACCTTTTCCTATACACTTACCCTTTTTGTACCGGTTACATTCTTTTCATTATATTTTGGCAACTATTAGACGATTTCATTCAGCTTGGGATGGATGTCTACCAATTAAATTCTACAGACTATCTCAATTATATAATCCCTTTAGCTACCATTATATCCTTCCTAAGCTTCAGGAAATCGTCTAAATGTAGCTAGAATAAAATTGAAAAGACGTCGCCGGTACAGAAGGGGTTAACCCTTTGAGTGCCAGCGACGTGTGGTATATTTTATTCTAGCTATATTTAGACAATATTATGCAGCTTAGGAAGGATCTGTGGTAGTTAAAAGGGTTGCTTGAGATATTTTGAAGTCATAATATTGCTATAGGTTCTTCCTAAGCAGAATATTATCGTCTAATAGTTACCAGAATATGCTAATAAGGACGTCCATGGTACTCAAAGGGTTAAGGAGAAGGGTAATGGTACTTGGAGGATGCATTTCAAGTCATACACAAGCCGTCTATCTATCTATAATAAGATTCTATATACTCAGGCACTTACCTTTTATACTATTTTATATAATATTATTATATATATATATATATATATATATATATATATATATATATATATTATATATATATATATATATATATATATATATATATATATATATATATATATATATATATATATATATTACGTATCTTGATCCTCAAGTGGTTAACTTGATGAAACTAGATAGCACAGAAATAATATTAAGGTATCAGTCAGCTGAAGTTAAAACGAAAGTAAAATATAATAAAATTATTTACTGTTGTTGCTTCCTTTCCTTTTGGATCTTAGGACTTGGTATCCTTTATTGACTGATACTCTTTAATTATGGAAAAATACTGAAACTAATTAAAGTCATGTAGTATTTATAAAGAATTATTTAACCCAAGCTTATTTTTTATTTTTTTTTTTATTTTTTTTGTTAGGTGACAATCACCACGGTCGATCTGGGGATCAGCCGCTGATGAGCTCGTCCTGGAATCTTTACGACTCTGAATCTTACGATTCTTTACAGGACTGAACATGCCATTAAATGCCAAATTCTTGTTACGGCCCTACAATGCTGAACCCAAGAGATTAAAATTCAAGCAAGGGCAACTAGCATGCTGTTGCGTTCAGAAGGTCAAAAAGGGTTAATGTCTCAGATAAACACAAATCAATGAAGAAGGATTATATTAAACGCTTCTAATTTTCGTATTAATTATAATTGCTATTAACTAGGGAAAACGAACAAGTTGAAAGGCATGACAATTCAGTTAAACACGGCAAAGAATAATAACAGGCCAAGCGACGAGTGAAGGCTTCGAGTAAATGCACTCGTTACAAGGAATGAACACTACACAAAAAGGACATTTGGAGACAACGGTTAATCAACGCCTAGCACGCCGAACAGTAAACTGGAACACACTCAATTACAGACCGATATATGATACCATATGATATCACCAGACAACACGCTCGGACAACGTGTGCACTCAAGAACACTAATCAGTGTTCGTTACACAATACCCAACGCACAATAAACTCAGAGCCCCTCACAACACTGGGGCTCGTTACACATACACAATAATGCACCAATGCTGTCTCATCTCCCCTTCAAAGGACAAAACAGTACACTCTACCTACTTGTCTCAACACACAAGCCAGCAGACAACACGTCACGCATGTCCAGGGGTGTACCCAGACCAGCGTGAACAGGAGCACTTCTCCCACCTCTGCCTCGTCGGGCTCTCCGCACTTCTTTCACCTCTGCCTCGTCAGGCTCTCCAACAGCTACTGTTGAAGGCTATGGTTATGAACCGAATAAGTTATATCTAAAGAAGGACTATTAATTATATATCAAGTCTTGAAAGATAAATATAAAGGTAAGAATATTTCTGTCTCTTACCCTTTTTGAAATGAATAGATAGTTTTCTTATATCATGTCTTTGTATTTATATTTAATGTAGTTATTATTCTTGGTTCTTGTCTTACGTTAATAGTATTATATTATTATTATCAGGATTAATATCAAAGTCACATAAACAGTTAGGTATATATTAAATAATTAGATAAATGTATTTCTTAACCACGAAACATTGAGGTTTGATTATGAGTAAATTAAGTTACAGGATCGCTTCATAGATTCGATTCAGGTCTCACTCAAATAATATGAAAAGAAAAATAATATTTTGAAGCTAAAAGAATTTTCTTCAGCTTAGGAAATCACTAGAAGTAACATTAAAACAGCCATGTTAGTCTAAGGCGATATTACAAATATGAGACAATAGTATCACCGTTCTTGTTCTTACCAGCAATGTAAGCTTAATTAAAAGAAAATTACAGAACTCGCAAGTATTAATATAAAACAATAGTATTACATTTATCATAACCCAATTACTTAAAGAGTTGCTTTAGTCCACAAGTCAGTCAACTAAAATAGTTAAGTACATAATAGTAGCGTTAACGTTAATTCCCAATCACATATCTCACTAACCAACATACTGTAAGTGTTTACACCGAACACACTTAACACACACTTATATAATCTGACTGACAGTCACAATCCCATTATAATACTTCACCCCGTCTTCCTCCAGCTGCAAGTTCACCTTCCCAACTCCAAATGTGACTGATTTGAATGCCCACTACTCAGGTCTTATATACTATGCAATGATGGTGTAGGAACGAATCAGGAGGCGGGGATGGTGCGCGCCCCAATCACAGCTCCTCTAGTTGCGTAGCAGATGCGTGGTCCAATGGAATCGATCATCGTCATAGCGTCGGGTCATCGAAGTAGTTTGCAGGGTCCTATATGACGCACGCAGGTTGACGCACGCACGCAGGCTGGTTTGCTGGTATGCAGGCGAGCTGGTTTCCACTCTCTGGTTCGCTCGTTGGTCTGCTTCGCCGCCCGGGTAATTCGGCACTCCTTCAACTCTTAACTCTAACTCTTAAATAAACACATACAGGGCTCCGTATGTCAGACCCCCCCCCCAAAAAAAAAAGAGTTTAAGGAGTATAGTACATAATATACATAATACATAATTAGATTCACCACCAGATTGGCAACAGCAAGATTATAATGAGCATATAATAAGGATATCACCCAAAGTAGGCAACGTCTCCAGGTACCACATCAGAACATAGCCGGAACGTAGCTGGAGCGTTATTCGAACTGCAAGGCATTATCTCACAGCTGAAGGCTTGAAAGCGCACTACTAAAGCAGGATATTTACCTCGCTACAAGGGAGAGCTAATTGCCAAAATCCTCTCATTAAGTTAATCTTACTGCTGTATGAGGCCAACCTTGTAAATGCAATCTTTAATAGATACGTGATAGGCAATCGGCTAGCACGTTCTGGACCCCCTTAATATGTTTAACATCCAGGGAGTATTCCTGCAGCAACAAACTTCACCTGGTCAGTCGTTGGTTTTTATTTTGGAACTTATGCAAAAATGTTAAGGGGTGATGGTCAGTATACACAGTGATGGCACCAGAGGCAGATTGCACATAGACAACAAAGTATTGAAGCGATAAAATTAATGCTAACAGCTCCTTCTCAATGACTGAATAGTTACGTTGAGCAGAATTTAATTTTTTACTAAAATAGCACACAGGATGCAATACTTCACAGTTGTCTTCCTGTAGCAATACTGCACCAACCCCGGTATTGCTCGCATCCACTGCTAGGGAAAAAGATCTGTTAAAATCAGGAGCTCGGAGTACAGGATAATTTGATAAAATATATTTGGTAGCATTGAAGACCTCCTCACATTCGGAGGACCACTCAAACTTCACATCCTTACGGAGAAGATCTGCAGGGGAGCTGTTAACATAGAAAAGTTTAAGATGAAATGCCTATAATAACCAATCATTCCTAGGTACCTTTGGATATGTTTCTTAGTGCTAGGAGTTGGGAATTCTAGAATAGACTCTACCTTTGCTTGAGGAGGTGCAACCTGCCCCTGACCTACCGTATATCCCAAATACTGGACCATACTCTTTACAAAGGTGCATTTCTTAAGATTTACCACCAGATTGGCATCAGCAAGATTTAAGAACAGCAATCTAAGTTGGTAAAGATGCTCCTCCCATGACTGTGAAAAGATAAGAATATCATCGATGTAGACAACGCATCCAGGTACCCCTTCAGTCACCAAATTCATGAGGCGCTGGAATGTAGCTGGAGCGTTTTTCAAGCCGTAGGGAATTACGTTACAGCAGAAGGCTTGATTATTGACTACAAAGCATGATATATCCCTCGCTCTAGGGGTGAGAGCTACTTGCCAATATCCCTTCATTAAGTCAATCTTTCTGATATAGGTGGCTGTACCAATCTGGTCAATACAGTCGTAGATCCGTGGCAGTGGGTAGGTATCGTTCTTTGTGACAGCATTAACTTGCCTATAGTCCATACATAACCTATGGCTCCCGTCTGGCTTCGGCACAAGTATGACCGGACTACTCCACTGGCTTAAGGCCCTAGTGATCAGCTCGTTTGACAACATGAAGTCAAGCTCGACCTGCAGTATACTCCTGCGTTGTGGTGAGACACGGTAGGGGGATAGTTTAATGGGTGTTGCATCCCCTACGTCGATGTCGTGCACGGCCAAAGAAGTGAGCCCTGGAGTATCACGGAACACACTGGGAGACTGAGATAAAACAGAGATTAGTTGGTTCGCTTGATCAGAGGGAAGATGACATAGTTTAGATGGTAATTCCCCCCAAGCTACTGAGTTATACTTAAAGTTGGATAGGCTACATGACATGTCAAAGTCTGCATGGATACCTTCAGGCTCTGGAACATTCTGTTGCGGGTCAGTAAGAGAACTGAAGACTTCGTCCGCACCAGTCTGTCCACAGGTCCTGACATTCACTGCCACAGTGGGAGAATCTGGAGGAGAGGAATCAGGGGACCTATGGTAGGGTTTCAACATATTTATATGGAATACTTGCGTGGGCTTTCTCCTGTCTGGGGTAGTTACTAGATAATCGGTAATACTCACCCTCTGAAAGATCTTATATGGGTCCCTGAACTTGGCAGATAAAGGTTGGCCAAAAAGGGGGAGCAGGACCAAAACCTCATCACCGGGCTGAAACTCCCTCTCACGGGCTTTTCTGTCATACCAGTTCTTCATGGATTTAGCCACTGTCAAGTTTTGAGCTGCAAACTCACATGAGGATCTCAGCCGGGTTTTGAAATCTGAAACATACTTGAGGAGGTTTTGGTTCCCCTCCTGGCCAACTAGGCTATCCTGCAATAGTTGCAAAGGACCTCTTACCTGGTGACCGAAAACTAGCTCATTTGGGGAAAACCCAGGGATTCAGTTGGAACCTCACGAGTAGCAAATAAAAGAAAAGGTACCCCCTTATCCCACTGAACTCCGGTCTCTGTACAATATTTACGCAACATGGCTTTCAAGGTTTGATGATACCGTTCGAGAACCCCTTGACTCTCTGGGTGGTAGGTGCTCGACTTAACATGCTCGATACCCAACTCCTTCAGGGACTGCTGAAAAATGTTAGAGGTAAAATTAGTTCCTTGATCACTTTGCACCTCATGGGGGAAACTCATTCTGGTGAAGAATTTGAGCAGTTCCTTGATGACAGTTGGAGCAGAGGTAGTCCTTAAGGGTAGCGAGTTGCCATGTCCATAATCGTTAATAAATAAATGTTACCTTGGGAAGTCTTAGGCAATGGGCCTACAATGTCCACTACCACCCGAGTAAATGGATTCTCGAAGACGGGCAAGGGCACCAGAGGATGTACAGGCACCTTTTGATTGGGTTTTCCTGTCATCTGGCAGGTGTGACACACTCTACAAAACTCCACTACTTCTGCACGCATTCCTGGCCAGTGAAAGTGGGCTCTGATTCTGTCTAGAGTTTTTCTCACACCTAGGTGTCCTGCCAATGGTATACAATGTGCCATTTCCAAGATATCTCTACGACAAGTTTTGGGGACTACTATTTGATGGACGTCCCAGGCCCCGTCACCGATTGGTCTGTGTGGCTGTCTCCATCTTTTTTTTTTTTTTTTTTTTTAAGAGACAATGAATGGAGGAAGGAAAAACACAGATAAAACAAAAAGGTCCATGTGCCTAAAGGCATCCTCCATTCATAAAATGTTTGTAACAACTGGATTCAAACATTTGTAGATTGTAAGTTTGTGGAAAGCAATTCGAGGGAAGTGAATTCCAAAGAGTAGTAGCTCTGGGGATAAATGAATTCTGATAAGCAGAAGTTCTGCATTGTGGAGGAGAAAGTGTAAATTCATGGGCTCTCAGCTGCCCTAGTTCTACGGGGAAAGATGTGGAGAGGCGGCACAATTGAAGCAAGTTCCTCGGAACAATTGCTGTGAAAATATCTGTAGAATAATGCAAGGGATGCAACGTTTGTTCGTATGGATAATGTAGGAAGGTCCTGTGTGATTGCAGGGTTATTGATTAATCTAATAGCTTTATTTTGAATTTTGTCCAACTGCCTCAATGCAACAACTCCACTTCCACCCCACAGAGGTGAACAGTAATCCATCTGAGAACGCACATGACTTTTATATATTACGGCCAACTGCCCGTCAGTGAAGAATTCTCGAACTCTGTACAGGAGTCCCAGTTTTTTAGAGGCATTCTTAGCAATGGTTCTAACATAATGTGTCCAGCTGGGAACGTTCCCTCTTTGAGCATTACTATTACTTTGGGCCCCACCTCTGTTACCATTGCCCTGAGTCGCATTTTTAGTTGGGGGAACAATTCTATTTTGGCTAGCTGTGGAAGACGCTACAGGCTTGTGACTGGGTCTTTCAGATTTGTGATTGGGATACTTAGAATTAGAACTAAAATTATTGTAGGGCTTCTTTCCACGAAATTTGTTGTTGAGCACGTATGTGTCAGCCATGTCAGCGGCGTCGGCAAGACAATCTACCCTTTTCCCCCTCAAATGATAGGCTACAGAAGAATCAATTTTCCATAGGAAATTTTCTAACAGGACCAACTCCTTCAGATCGTTGTAGCTTGTGACTTTCTTACTCTTGACCCAATGATTGAACATTTTAGTCATGGTCCTGGCAAATACCTTATGGGTTTCTTCTACTTTCTTCTGTTTTTTACGGAAAGATTGCCTGTAAGCCTCAGGCTGTAATTGATAGGTTTTTAGGATAGCTTCTTTGAGATTGTCATAATCCTGCCTAACCACTGCTACTTCTGACAAATACGTGGCTCGAGCCTGCCCTGTCAAAACGGTTTGTAACATAAAAGGCCATTGATCTCTTGTCCACCTCATACCTCCAGCAACTTCCTCAAACAAAACAAAGAAATCCTGCACATTATCCTCAGTGAAAGGTGGAATGATACTGGTCATAGTCAAGCCCAGAGGGGGAGCAATTAAGGGAGCATTTGTATTGACATTTAGTTGAGCTATACGATATTGACATTGATATTGTTCGGTCGTTGCTCTGGCTTGTTTGGCCTTTATTCTGGCTAGTTCTAGTTCGAATACTTGATCAACGGTAAAACCAGGTGGCAATTGTTCATCAAGTTGGCTAGGTTTACTCGGGATCCCACCAACTGCTCCGTCACCCTCCCCGCCTTCTACAGAGAACAGGTGGGATTTTATGGTCTGAGCCATCTCTACTTTGGACATGTTTGAGACAGTTAACTGGAGATGTGAGGCAAGCCCTTTCAGTTCGGATTTTGACAGACTGTCAATTTCAGGGGCTGTGGGTTCTGATTCTATGAAAACCCGAGCATCTTCGTCATTAATTATATCAGGCATGATTAATATTAGAGTTTTAAATAGTGAAACGGTAATGAAACTGAGTGAAACTGTTTGAAACGAATCCTGGCAAGGTCGCCACTCTTCTGTTACGTATCTTGATCCTCAAGTGGTTAACTTGATGAAACTAGATAGCACAGAGATATATATTAAGGTATCAGTCAGCTGAAGGCAAAACGAATGTAAAATCTAATAAAATTATTTCCTGTTGTTGCTTCCTTTCCTTTTGGATCTTAGGACTTGGTATCCTTTATTGACTGATACTCTTTAATTATGGAAAAATACTGAAACTAATTAAAGTCATGTAGTATTTATAAAGAATTATTTAACAGAAGCTTAGTAGGCTATGGTTATGAACGAATAAGTTATATCTAAAGAAGGACTATTAATTATATATCAAGTCTTGAAAGATAAATATTAAGGTAAGAATATATCTGTCTCTTACCCTTTTTGAAATGAATAGATAGTTTTCTTATATCATGTCCTTTTATTTATATTTAATGTAGTTATTATTCTTGGTTCTTGTCTTACGTTAATAGTATTATATTATTATTATCAGGATTAATATCAAAGTCACATAAAAAGTTAGATATATATTTAATAATTAGATAAATGTATTTCTTAACCACGTAACATTGAGGTTTGATTATGAGTAAATTAAGTTACAGGATCGCTTCATAGATTCGATTCAGGTCTCACTCAAATAATATGAAAAGCAAAAATAATATTGTGAAGCTAAAAGAATTTTCTTCAGCTTAGGATATCACTAGAAGTAACATTAAAACAGCCATGTTAGTCTAAGGCGATATTACTAATATGAGACCGTTCTTGTTCTTACCAGCAATGTAAGCTTAATTAAAAGAAAATTACAGAACTCGCAAGTATTAATATAAAACAATAGTATTACTTTTATCATAACCCAATTACTTAAAGAGTTGCTTTAGTCCACAAGTCAGTCAACTAAAATAGTTAAGTACATAATAGTAGCGTTAACGTTAATTCCCAATCACTTATCTCACTAACCAACATACTGTAAGTGTTTACACCGAACACACTTAACACACACTTATATAATCTGACTGACAGTCACAATCCCATTATAATATTTCACCCCGTCTTCCTCCAGCTGCAAGTTCACCTTCCCAACTCCAAATGTGACTGATTTGAATGCCCACTACTCGGGTCTTATATACTATGCAATGATGGTGTAGGAACGAATCAGGAGGCGGGGATGGTGCGCGCCCCAATCACAGCTCCTCTAGTTGCGTAGCAGATGTGTGGTCCAATGGAATCGATCATCGTCATAGCGTCGGATCATCGAAGTAGTTTGCAGGGTCCCATATATATGACGCACGCAGGTGTGAAGGCTGGTTTGCTGGTATGCAGGCGAGCTGGTTTCCACTCGCTGGGTCGCTCGCTGGTCTGCTTCGCCGCCCGGGTAATTCGGCACTCTTTCAACTCTTAACTCTAACTCTTAATTAAACACATACAGGGCTCCGTATGTCAGAATATATATATATATAATTATATATATATATATATACAGTATATATACCCCCCTGGGGGTAAGGGATTAGAATAAGCCCCATGTGCCTTCTGCGTGTCGTAAGAGGCGATTAAAGAGGTTGGGTCGGTGGGCTTGCGACCCCCACCCGGAAAAAAAATACATAGCAACGATGAACGAACAATCGGCCTTGGATGCGGACGGACCCTGTGTTGACGAACCCGACCGACTATGGACATGCCTACAGACATTCTGAGAATAGGGACATGGAATGTGAGTGGCAAGAATGATGGCACAAAAGAAAGAGAGGTACTGGAAGTGTTAGAGAATGCCAGGCTGGATGTATGTGGAATGACGGAGACCAAATGGAAGGGTACAGATATTATTTTTATTAATCTCACCACCACACCCCCAATGAAATTAATTAAAGTATATATGATCCACCGGGATTCGAACCCGGGTTATCACACACATATTTTTGCCACCTTAACCATTACACCACCAGGACGGTTAAAGGTTTATGCACACGCCTACGACTTATTATCCATTCTCGAATACTGGATATTAATCTAATCATGTTCATATTCCCAACCCGCACTATGGTAGCCTACTGTTTAAGTGAGAGGAAAGAATATTCATGGGGCACAGATCATATAGACCGGCCTCTCGAAGAAATATCCCTAAACCTACTAATAATATTATTTTTATTAATCTCACCACCACACCCCCAATGAAATTAATTAAAGTATATATGATCCACCGGGATTCGAACCCGGGTTATCACACACATATTTTTGCCACCTTAACCATTACACCACCAGGACGGTTAAAGGTTTATGCACACGCCTACGACTTATTATCCATTCTCGAATACTGGATATTAATCTAATCATGTTCATATTCCCAACCGCACTATGGTAGCCTACTGTTTAAGTGAGAGGAAAGAATATTCATGGGGCACAGATCATATAGACCGGCCTCTCGAAGAAATATCCCTAAACCTACTAATAATATTATTTTTATTAATCTCACCACCACACCCCCAATGAAATTAATTAAAGTATATATGATCCACCGGGATTCGAACCCGGGTTATCACACACATATTTTTGCCACCTTAACCATTACACCACCAGGACGGTTAAAGGTTTATGCACACGCCTACGACTTATTATCCATTCTCGAATACTGGATATTAATCTAATCATGTTCATATTCCCAACCGCACTATGTGAGAGAGTGGGAGTGTGGAATGGGTGTGTGTTCTGGAGTGAGTGAGGGAACTGCGAGAGAAGGTGCGTGTTTGTTTGTAAGTAACAAATGGAAGGAGTGTGTAAGAGAATATGGGTCTGTGGGTTCACGGATTGTGTGGGTGAGAATGAAAGTAAGAATACAAACGTGGGTGATTGTGTGTGTATATGCTCCGACAGAGGATAAACTTGTAAGAGAGAAAGAGGAGTTCTGGGTGAATGTGGAGGCGTGCCTGGATAAGTTTTACAAGAACGAAAGAATATTTCTGATTGGGGATATGAATGGTAAGGTGGGTGATAGGAAAGTTAATGGAGTGGTGGGAGGGTGGGGGGTACCGTCAGAGGTGAATGGGAATGGTAGTGCACTTGTGGACGTATGTGTGGGGAGGAGGTTGTGGATAGCCAACACCTTATTCCGACACAGAATGATACACAGGTACACATGGAAAGTGGTGTGGACGGTGAAGGATAAGTCAGTGGTGGAACGAAAGTCACTGATTGATTATATTATGTGCGGATGAAAGAATGAAGAAATCTGTGATGGATGCTAGGGTGTATAGGGGTATTGGAGGGGGCCTGTCTGATCATTATGTAGTAGTAGCTAAGGTTAGGATACAAAAGAAGTGGGTGAGGAGAGCTGGAGGGAGGCGAGAAGAAGTTGGAATGGTGAGGAGGGTGGAGAGGCTACAGGAGGAGGAAATCAGGGAAGAGTACAGGAGACCAGTAGAAAGACGACTAGGTGGGTTCGACCTGGAAGATATGGAGGAAGTGGAGGAGATAAGCAAGGTGTTTAAGGAAGAGGTCTGTGCAGCATGTGAGGAGGTGTGTGGAGTGAGGAGAAGAGGGAGGGGAGTGAAAGGTACAGCATGGTGGACAGAAGACGTAAAAATAGCTGTGGAAGATAAGAAGAAAGCGTATAGAGAGTGGTTGGGTAGTAGAGGTAATGAAGATTTGGAGAGGCAGAAACGAGCGAGGTACGTGGAGAGAAAGAGAGTGGTGAAGAGAGTAGTTAAGGAAAGTAAGAGAAGAGTAGATGAGGAATGTGGAAGGAATCTGAGTGTAAAATGGAGGGAGTGTAAGAAACTGTTCTGGAAAGAAGTCAAGAAAGTTAGGGAAGGTAGCAAGGGAAACAGTAAGAGTGTGAAAGATAAGAATGGGAGAATGCTAGCCGAGAAGCAAGAGAGAGTCGAAAGATGGAGTGAGTACTTCAACGAGTTGCTAAATGTAAGGAATGAATAGCCAGCAAACATAGTTGGATGGGGTATTGGAGGGAGAAGAGGAGAAGTAGTGGAGGAGGAGGTGGGGCTCAGGAGGCCAGAAGTGTGGGAAGCCATGAAAAGAGTGAAGTTGGGGAAAGCACCAGGAACAGATGGAGTGTGTGGGGAAATGTTGAGGTATGGTGGTGAGATAGCGATCGAATGGGTATGGAAAATGTGCAAACTAGCATGGGAGAAGGGGAATGCACCCGATGACTGGAAGACTGGCATAATAGTCCCCCTATAGAAGGGCAAAGGGGAAAGAGGAGTATGTGGTAACCACCGAGGAATATGTCTTTTAAGCGTAGTAGGGTAGTGATTGAGAGAGTGAGAGTGGGAACGGAGAAATGGATAGGCGACGAGCAGGGAGGTTTTAGGAAAGGAAGAGGATTTGTAGATCAGATTTTTACCCTGAATTTTGTTGTGGAGAAATATCTGGAGAAGCAACAAAAGGTGTATGTTGCATTTATGGACTTGGAGAAGGCCTGTGACAGAGTGGATAGAGAAGGCATGTAGAAAGTACTTAGAATATACGGAGTAGATGGCAGGTTGCTGAAAGCAGTGAAGAGCATGTATGGGGGTGCAAAGGCTGCAGTACGTGTGGAGAATGAGCAGAGCGAGTTCTTTGACCTGAGTGTTGGGTTGAAACAGGGGTGTGTGATGTCCCTGTGGTTGTTTACTGTATATATGGATGGAGTCATGAAAGAAATACTAGGAAGAGCAGGGATGTTGGTGTATCGATGAAAAGGGAGGGAAATTAGTGAAAGCTTCCTATACTGCTGTTTGCGGATGATACACTTCTGATGAGCGATATGAATGGGAGTTGCAGGGTCTGGTAAATGAGTTTGGAACAGTGTGCGAAAAACGGAATTTGAAGGTAAATGTGGGGAAGAACAAGGTTATGGTCTTCGAAAGGGGTGAAGTCACAGAGTGTGAGGTGAAGTTGAACGGTCAGGCTATGGAGATTGTCAACTCTTTTAAGTATCTGGGCAGTGTGTTGAGTAAAGATGGGACTATGGATTAAGAAGTGCGGGAGAGGGTGCAACAGGGGAAGAGGGTTGTAGGAATGTTGAAAGCAGTAACAAGAAATAGAGTGGTCAGTATGGAAGTGAAGAAGTCCTTGCATGGCGGTGTGGTAATCCCGACACTAACTTACGGAAGCGAAGCATAGATGTTCAGGAAGAGACTCCGACCAAGAGTGAGAGCGGTGGAAATGAGTTACTTGAGAAGTGCGTGCGGAGTTACATGGAGGGATAGACAGACGAATGAGGAAGTAAGAAGGAGGTGTGGTGTGGAGGTAGATGTGCTGGAAAGTATGAAAAGGAACAACTTGAGATGGTTCGGCCATATGGAACGTGTGGAAAGCGAGAGATTGACTAAGAGGGTGTACGAGAGCGAGGTGGAAGGACAGAAAGGGAGAGGTGCACCGAGGGAGAGGTGGAAGGATGGAGTGAGGAAGTATATGAATGAAGGCGGTGCTGGTTGGGAGGAAGGGCGTCGACTGACTGGGGACCGCCCCGGTTCGTTCGTGGCCACCCCTTCGGGGATCACGGCATCAGGCAATAGATAGATATATATATATATATCTATCTATCTATTGCCTGACGCCGTGATCCCCGAAGGGGTGGCCACGAACGAACTATATATATCTATCTATTGCCTGACGGCGTGATCCCCGAAGGGGTGGCCACGAACGAACCGCCCCCAAGCACCTCTGTCCCCAGTCAGTCGACGCCCCTCCCCCCAACCAGCACCGCCTTCATTCATATACTTCCTCACTCCATCCTTCCACCTCTCTTTCGGTCTACCTCTCCCTCCACCTCGCTCTCGTACACCCTCTTATAGTCATTCTCTCGCTTTCCATACGTTCCATATGGCCGAACCATCTCAAGTTATTCCTTTTCACACTTTCCAGCACATCTACCTCCACACCACACCTCCTCCTTACTTCCTCATTAGTCTGTCTATCCCTCCATGTAACTCCGCACGCACTTCTTAAGTAATTAATTTCCACTGCGCTCACTCTTGGTCTGAGTCTCTCAACCAACGTCCATGCTTCGCTTCCGTAAGTCAGTGTCGGGATTACCACACTGTCATGCAAGGACTTCTTCACTTCCATACTGACCACCATATTTCTTGTTACTGCTTTCAGCATTCCTACAACCCTCTTCCCCTGTTGTACCCTCTCCCGCAATTTTTCATCCATAGTCCCATCTTTACTCAACACACTGCCCAGATACTTAAAAGAGTTGACGATCTCCATAGCCTGACCGTTCAGCTTCACCTCACACTCTGTGACTTCACCCCTTTCGAAGACCATAACCTTGCTCTTCCCCGCATTTACCTTCAAATTCCGTTTTTCGCACACTGTTCCAAACTCATTTACCAGACCCTGCAACTCCCATTCTTTATCACTCATCAGAACTGTATCATCCGCAAACAGCAGTATAGTTAGCTTCCACTCAATTCCCTCCCTTTTCAGCGATACACCAACATCCACTGCTCTTGATAGTATTTCTTTCATGAATCCATCCATATATACAGTAAACAACCAAGGGGACATCACACACCCCTGTTTCAAACCAACATTCAGGTCAAAGAACTCGCTCTCCTCACTCTCCACACGTACTGCCGCCTTTGCACCCTCATACATGCTCTTCACTGCTTTCATCAACTTGCCATTTACTCCATATATTCTAAGTACTTTCCACAAACCTTCTCTATCCACTCTGTCATAGGCCTTCTCCAAGTCCATAAAGGCAACATACACCTTTTGTTTCTTCTCCAGATATTTCTCCACAACATAATTCAGGGTAAAAATCTGATCTACACATCCTCTTCCCTTCCTAAAAACTTCCCTGCTCGTCGCCTATCCATTTCTCCGTTCTCACTCTCACTCTCTCAATCACTACCCTACTGTATACCTTCCCTACTACGCTTAGAAGACATATTCCTCTTTCCCCTTTGCCCTTATATAGGGGGACTATTATGCCAGTCTTACAGTCATCGGGTGCACTCCCCTTCTCCCATGCTAGTTTGCACATTTTCCATACCCATTTGATCACTATAATATAGTATAAAAAAAAAGTAAATAAACAAAAAATATATATATAGTGTATATACATTATATATACAGTATATATATATATATATTTTTTTTCTTTTTCACCAGTCATACCTCCATAAAAATTTACTGTGCATCGGCCGGGAATTGAACCCGGGCCTCCCGCGTGGCAGGCGAGAATTCTATCACTGAACCACCAATGCTACAAATGCAGTAAGTGTCGTGGGAACATAAGATACGTATTGTGAAGAACACTTGATGTGAACCATAATTCATTCAAAATTACGCTCTCGTAGGGGGAAAGGTTTATTTTTTGATCGATTATTGCATATATTTATTATTTTTGAAGTTTCCTCCCTAGCCCTCCATCAAACTTAAAAAAACATCCATTAGATCCCCCTTCTAGATTAATTTGTGCATTTTTCGGTAGAAAAATGTCCCGGCCAAAGGCCGGTTCTCCCAACATTACAGGATCACTATCGTTCGCCAGGGAAAAAATCGACACCTAAATAGCACGAAAGGTCTTAATATTGACAAAGAAAGGGGGCGAATGGTGTTAAAGTCGACAAACTAAATGGGGCAAACATCTTATAATCTGAAAACTAATGGGGCTAAACATAATGAAGAAGGGGGCCAGAAAAACGGACCCATGGGACTGGGAATTCTAGGAAGAGAACAGCTGCACAAAGTTAATTTAGGATATTCTTGAGAACGTACAGTCGCGCTAATAAGTCATGTCCCAGCTGTCATTACGTTTGGCTTGCTCTGAAAGGGGGTCTAGGGGGTGTTGTTCTTAAAGCTTGATGGAGGTCTAGGGAGGAAACTAAAAAAATATATAAAAAGATCCATAAAAAAGGAAATAAATACGCCCATCCCCCCTTAATAATCTAGAAGGGTTGATAGCCTCTGAAGTCATATTTTAACTAACTAATAACGCTCACCTTTGACTGTGGGTGGCTCCATCTATTATTGAGATACCAAACCATTATCTAGAATAGCTACATTCTACAATTGCCAGAGATTAAGGGGAGATGGGCGTAGTTATTTGCTTATTGTTTTATCTTTTTATTATTGTATAGTTTCCTCCCTAGACCTCCATCACCTGTAAAGAACACACCCTTGATCCCCCTTCAAGATACCTTACCGACAGGGTTAAAGGACTATATGTTTGCTTCCTAAATACATCAGTACTTAATCCATTTGATGTTTTTTGTTAATTTGACATCCAAACAAAAATAATGAATCGTGTTCTTGCACCTCCTTAGTGAAATTTATGTTAGAATGTTGCTGGTTGAGATAATTTTAGAAACCGCTCTATGTCTTCCTTTTTCTTATAAATATAAAATTAGTCGTCTACATAGCGTTTGTAATATAAAGGCCTGTACTCATTGGAACAGATATCAAGTATAATCGGTCGTTTTAACAATGAACAAGATGCTTTTCTGGAAGACAAAATATATATCAAACAAATAAATCCAATACTAAATTCCATGGCTTAATTGCTCACGAACAACATTGCGTTCCACAATTCATTGCTTCATACTTTCATTGTTCATTTCGATTTAATACGCTTACGGTAATATTGTTTCACAAGAAAAATCAGTCGAGTTATTTTCAACAAACATGTCTCTGTTAATTTTTGTCAAGTTTTTCAAATTGTTTAGATTAGTGTTTTTATTGCATTAGTGAACATTCCTTGTCCTATCCTCAGTAGTACTCGCGCGCGGTGAGCTGGAGGAGGTATGTCATATTTGTTTATGTATCATTTAATGTGTGTGTGTATTTATTCAATGCTAGGGTAGTGTGTAAGTTTCTTTTTGGATTAGCTTTTGTTATGACGTGATATAATATTTATATCTCGTTATCAAGTCTGCACTAAAATCCAGGTATGGACTTATAGACTGTAAATTTCCTCAACAGGAACACATCGAACACGTTCTTAATCACAGAAATAGGTATTCAATCAGGTGCTACAAAACTCAATAATAACAAGCAGGTAATTGTACACATATAATTTATTCAATTGGCAAAAGGGTTGATGTATTTATTGTTTCTGATCATATACTCCTGAACTCTCAATATGTTGCACAAATTATTTCTATGTTGAGATCACAGATGTATTAAGCACAATAAAGACTGAGGGTTACCTTCGCTATTATAAAGAACAGGAAGTAACACAAGGAATGCATAAATATTCGGTCGTGAGTCAGGAACACAAAATATAACCTATTGTGGTAATATAGTCATAGCAAATATACTCTTAATTATAAAGAACATGTAACATATAGAGTCAACCCTTGATAATAATATATATGTGAGTCGAGTGTCTAACGTATTCTTATTCTTTTAGAACACAGACATTCCCCGAGTAGGAGAGGATCAGGAGAATTGAGATTTCAAACCAGTGCAGAAGCGGTTGGTTCGAGAAACGCTCAGGGGGGTGGCAGGTAGATCCAAAGTATATAGACACTAACAAATAAACCTACTGTATACTCTAATTTCTTGAAGGGCGCCGAAGTGTGTAAGTCTTGTAAAATGGTGACGTCACGCTCATGGTATACTGTGGCTATAGTTTGGGGTTATTTCGGTCAATATACAGGAGGCGCTACAATATTGGTAAAAAATTAAGCTCAATAGCATGTGATTAAGCGATTTTTCTCCAAATTGTTGATGTAGGTGTCATTCCCGGGAAACTAACATAATACATATTATATGGATATTTACGTTTTAAGGGTTTGTTTATACTTCTTCTTTTTCGTCTTCATCTGGGAGACTTCTTTTTCGTGACTGTCAGTCAACAACTGAGACATCTGGTGGCGAATGCAATGAACTATACTGGTGGCGTCGTAGCCAAAGTAATCACCCTACCTAATTCATGCCAAGAGTACTCGAGTTCACTGACACGTGATGTCTATCGACCAATCAGGTGATGCCATGATTTGGAAAACAGGTGGCCCAGGATATAAGCTGTCAGTTTGACTCTGGCCAGCTTGTGTAGAGGGTGTGAGCCGATCAAAGCTTTTTCCACCGTCTTTAAAAACACTGAGGCTGCTTAAGACCTTTTCGCCTTCCAATAAGTGTAAACTGTCCAAAGTGCAATAACCAGTGTTCCAAATACAGCTGACGAGGACAGCTGGTTTTGAAATGCACATACACTTGTTTTACATGGAAAAATTCGAAACAAAAATCCACCAGCTGTTGACCAAGATGAGTGGTGATCGAGCCTCCAGCGGCCAGCCAGGCAGCCCAGTACCTCCTCTGTTCATTAAGGTTAGTTGGTTGGTTGGGACAACATAAAGGAGCCGGACCACAGCTAGCTAGGGAATCTTAATGGGTCATCGCAAAGTAACATAAAGTAAAAGATTTTTTCGCATAGGATTAAACTGGCATGCAAGGGCTAGTTGGTTACCATACTGATGTTTTGGACCGACAGTTAGCCCATCGATCTTTTTAGGCCTAATAGGTCCGGTAGAGCATAGGCTATACATCATTGCTATATATGTCATTAAGAGCTGAAATGTATTATAAGGGAGAACAAAAATAACATAAAATACATAGGCCTACTGTAAAACAACAAGTTTTTCAGCCAGTACCCAACCAGCGGGGGTGTGGGGGCGGCAGCCCCCACCAATAATACTAGGTTAGGTTAGGTAAGGTTGTTAGGTTAGGCTAATGTTAACCCCATTCTTACTAGGTTAGGTTAGGTAAGGTTGTTAGGTTAGGCTAATGTTAACCCCATTCTTACTAGGTTAGGTTAGGTAAGGTTGTTAGGTTAGGCTAATGTTAACCCCATTCTTACTAGGTTAGGTTAAGTAAGGTTGTTAGGTTAGGCTAATGTTAACCCCATTCTTACTAGGTTAGGTTAGGTAAGGTTGTTAGGTTAGGCTAATGTTAACCCCATTCTTACTAGGTTAGGTAAGGTTGTTAGGTTAGGCTAATGTTAACCCCATTCTTACTAGGTTAGGTTAGGTAAGGTTGTTAGGTTAGGCTAATGTTAACCCCATTCTTACTAGGTTAGGTAAGGTTGTTAGGTTAGGCTAATGTTAACCCCATTCTTACTAGGTTAGGTTAGGTAAGGTTGTTAGGTTAGGCTAATGTTAACCCCATTCTTACTTCGTTAGGTTAGGGTAATGTTAACCTTATGAAAACCCAAACAAAGATTTTATTAGGGTTACTGTGTAATTTTAACATGAACATTAGTAAAATCCGAGCCTTGGCTCGTGTTTTCGAAATGTCGGGTTATATGGGTATGGAAATTTACAAAACCCGAGCCAACATGTTAATAAGGTTACTGTGTTATTTTTATTTTTAAATTAGTTAAATCCGAGCCAAGTTTCGTCAAAACTTGGCTCGGGTTTTCAAAAAGTCAGGTTTTATGGGTCTGGAAATTGACAAAACCCGAGCCAATATTTTACCAAGGTTACTGTGTTTTTTTCATTTTTACATTTGTTAAATCCGAGCCAAGTTTCGTCAAAACTTGGCTCGGGTTTTCAAAAAATCAGGTTTTATGGGTCTGGAAATTGAACAAACCCGAGCCAAATTTGGGTTACAAATGTGTATTATCGTGTTCTATAGTGTTTTATACGCTTTTTACCCCTCAATTTCCCTGATCTTCATAGCCCTCCCCACTATTGGGGGGCGTGTCTTTAGATTGATGGATAATGGGTAAATGCTTAATTCCCATTCAATTTCATCACTAGATTCCACTAAAACACCAAAAACATAATCAAAATTCCAAAAAAAATACCTGAAAAACACGTTGTTGCGTCTCCTGTATATTAACCGTTATTTCTACCTGATGGCAAATTAAATCATTTAGCAGCTGATTCCTCGATACTTTATGAAAACTTAAAAAACTACTATGTCTCTGCATCCTCTTATTGTCATGTTTTCATAACCAGCAACATATTTCGCTCCAAAATCTGGAGTATTATTACTATAGAAGTGGGGAGCGGGAGACCTTAGCCGTAGCCACTATGCCTCTACATTCGTACTTAATCATGATTGTATTTCGATGTATTTTTACTTATTTTGTACTGAATTGTATTGCATTAGGTTAGGTTCAGCTGGTTAGGTTAGTTATTACAATCAACTTAAGTAAAGCACTTCAAAATACAAGTGTGATCAGGCGAAAATGTATGGGCATGGCGGCTGCGGCCAAAGCCTCTTTCCCAGCGCAGACGAATACAATGAGAAACGATCTAAAATGTACTTTCTGTTTTCACTGTTAATTTATTTTGGAGACATTTTGTTAATTGTATGCTTATATAAAATTGAATATAAAACAAATATTTCAAAGTAAAAACATCAACTAAGACCTATCATTATTAATTTATATCGAAAATAATGGTGAACTATTATAGTCAGTCCTAAAATGATACATTTTCGGTTTTCTTGACTAAATTATCCAAAGAAAACTTTATGGTCAATATTTACGAGTCACACCACAGCTGTAATCTCATTTCTAATGGTAGTTTTGGGTTCCTATCATTCTATGTTTCATTACTATATACTTTTTATCCACCGGAAAATATTATTATTATTATTATTTTTTTTTTTTTTTTTTTTTTTTTTTTTTTTTTTTTTTTTTTTTTTTTTTTTAGCATTAACCTAACCTAAAAACCTAACCTAACCTAACCTAAATGTATTTGGGGGCTATTAGGTTAGGTTAGGTTAGGTTCTTTGGTTAGGTTAATGCTAAAAAAAAATAAAAAGACGAAAAAAAAAAAAATTCCGGTGGATAAAAAGTATATAGCAATGAAGCATAGAATGATAGGAACCCAAAACTACCGTTAAAAATGAGATCCCAGCTGTGGTGTGACTCGTAAATATTGACCAACTTTATTATCTACGGCTAAGGAAGATGGAGGAAAGGATTTTCTGTGTAAAGTAATGTATATTTAACAGAAATGACACAAGTGAAGTTGGTTCCAGTACATAATTGAAACCATACATACACACATACAGTAAACCTGCGCAAGATTGCGTACCAGAGTATCGAGACTCTTACTCAAGTGTAAATAAGGAAAATAACAGAGTTGATATTGATTAAATCAATTTGATTTAATCACTTTATTAAATCAATTATTATTTTTATTTTTATTTATGTTTTTATTTATGTTTTTATTTTTTATCTGTGAATCAACATAAAAATAAATGTGAAGATTTATCATGCTTTCATAAGTTTGTGTAGGCATTGGTTCATTTTAAGATACTGGTACATTATGTAGTAACACAAATAACTGATAGCTTTTAAATTTACAAACAAATATAATTTATGTATACATATTATATTTAAAAAAAAATCAAATAAATAAAAAAAAAAAAAAAATATATATATCAATGATTTTTTGATTTAAAAAAATAAAATAAAAAAATAAACAACCCTGGTAAATAATATGGTCAATATTTACGAGTCACACCACAGCTGGGATCTAATTTTTAGTTTTGGTGGATCTAATTTTTGTTGTAGTTTTTTGCTTCATTGCTATATACTTTTTATCCACCGGAAAATATATTTTTTTCTTGGCTTTTTTTTTTTTTTTAGCATTAACCTAACCAAAAAATCTAACCTAACCTAACCTAATAGCCCCAAATACATTTAGGTTAGGTTAGGTTAGGCTAATGCTAAAAAAAAACAATAAAAAATAAAAAAAAAACAAGAAAAAATAATATTTTCCGGTGGATAAAAAGTATATAGTAATGAAACATAGAATGATAGGAACCCAAAACTACCATTAGAAATGAGATACCAGCTGTGGTGTGACTCGTAAATATTGACCAATAATATGATTACCGAGTGTATTTTTCCCCTCTCGGTATTTTGACCATATTTATTGAAAAATTGCAGAAATATAGGGGTAAACTGCATACTCATATGAAGTCAATTATTTATGTAATATCCCTACTTATGATAGCATAATGTACAAACTACTTCAGAAGTTATATTTCGATAATATATGTAACAGAAGCCCAGAAGATGCTGAGAAAGGCTTCATTAACACCAACATTATTGATATATATGAACACATTAGGACCAGTTATATACTAGAATTAAGTTGTTTAGTCTTTTATCAACTCATTAAAACCATTGTTACAAAACCGTATATACCAGTATTCCATATGCTTTGATTTTACCAGAACCACCATTAGTAAATAAGGAGGTAGCAAGCGTGGAGCTTTCAACGTGACGTCACAGGTTCCAATATTGTTTTGGTAGGTTTACTTGTTAGTGTCTATATACTTTGGGTAGATCAGCCGGGTAGGGGTGGCTAATGACCAGGTCAACAGCTCAGGTCAATCGAGTTACTGCGGTCTTGGGAATTTGATTTATCATTAATGCGACTATGCACTTAATATTTGAAAGAGAAAGTTGAAATTACGGGGAATGAGGTGCGCAATTAATGTTACAATTCAACGTATAATTAACTTACTTTGACAAAATATGATCTGATCGTATGTCTCTTCAATCAATATATGCAATAATATTAAATCGAATCGAGGAATTCAGATGTAATATTTACTCTATGATTAAAAATAAATCAAGGATTAATATCTCTTAAGTAAAAATGGATAAATAGTACAGTCAACAGAACTAGCGTAGCTAGACAATACTGAATAACGCTTTTTATAAAATTGGCGTATACGAATAATTAATTAACTATTCATTATAGGTAAAATGGCGTACACGACAAAGTTGTACTAATTGAACTACCCGAAAAGGTATAATAAGATATCTGAACGAGTTAACAGTCTTGTAAAGAATTCACACAAAAGCGGTGTATTCGGATTGATGAATAATTAGATAATAGATCTATGCAAGACTAGAATTCCTAGACGATAAGAATCAAACTTATCTACATCAATAATCAAGTGAGCAGAAATACAGTTCATACAATAAGGGGAATAACGCCTAAACAAACGAGCGTGGATTTAGGATCTCGGGAAGAAAGTAAATATGATAATTGATAACAATTCTTCACAACGAGGGGGGACTGAGATAAACAAAATATGAAATTGAGCGTAGGTTCTAGGTCACAGGTTCTTATTTAAAGAAGGGAATAATTACAAGTTATACACTTCGACGTCAACTTGTAACATACATAATAGAATTAGACATATACAAGGAAAGTCTGTGAGTATTGAGCTAAGTGCGTTTTATGAACACAAGTATGTAACGTATGTGTAGTACGTTATAGGAGGTAATTATCAAAGTTGAACACTTAGACCTTAAGCACAGATCTATATGACAGTTACTACAAATTCTGAGGGATTAACACATACGCAAGGAACAAATATCTTGGACACAGATCTCTAGATAATTAAGCACTGTAATATTCACATACTTTAACCTTACCTTCACATCAATAATTACAACGTAAGATACTCAGAAACATTTAGGGTAATTAAGGAGGGTAGAGGGCTGAGAGAAAGTCTGGCCGACGTTGAACGTAAGTTCACAGGGCAGCACTTCAGGATGAACTGGTCCTCACAATCAGGACTTCAGGAGACACACAACAGGTTAGGCGAGCTCTCAGGGCAGGGGGGAAGGCAAGACAATTATTCTCCTGCTGTCATATATCCCGTTCTTATTTAGAGTTAAGGACATTACCCCAGTGGTTGTTTGCATACTTTTCCTATATTTCGTTGAGACTATGTTTGGCTTAATTCTCGTCTCTTGCCGTTGTGATCAAGTTGTGATGATTAATACTTAACTAATACATACATGTGAATGATTATTAGGTACATACTGTACATATAATGGCTATTTTATTGAACACTTAGGGGTTCATTACGTGGCCTTGTATACATGCGAAAATTATTATACTGATTACTTCATAATTGGAGCTCTTTGGTCAATGTGGTAATAATTCGCCTAGGCTGTCTTCTATTCTTAGGTTAGATGGTTCTCCAGGTCCATCATAATATATAGGCCTCCCTGGTTCCATTTGTTCCGGTAGCATTCAGGCCTTTGGTGTTTCATTTGCATAAACATTTCTTCGTTATACTGCAAGTCTGGGGTTTGAACAAATGGGGGCTGGTGATTGGTGGGTGTGTTTTGAAACCTCGGCCCTGATAGGACATCCGGTGTGGTAAACTATCAATGGAAGTTAAATAATACTAAGCTATAATGAATCAAATATATCAATCTAAATCAAAACCACTCCATATCTAAATTGAATTCAATCTGAAACAAGCTAATTTATATCCAAAGGTCTCGCATAATAAATTTATATATAGGGTAAGGTTATAAGGGTTAATATTAGCCAGGAATTAACTCGCCAATAGTTCCACGTGGCAATGAGGCAAGGGAGATCGTTTTACCCAATATGGCGGTGGACAATGGGGATCGAGACTTCGGTCCCGAGACACGAGTCAAGTTAAAGAAAGAATAAATGATTACATCGGAATGGACATGAATATTATGCTTATCTGTCTGTCAGTCATGGCGTCGATGAGAGCGTTGTGATGGTGTAGCTGTGTGTATTGTTGTACGTGTATTGTGATTAGAGGCACAAAAGCACGATCAACTGAGGGCGGAAAATTAGATGTTAACTGGTTGGTGTTCGTGAAGGCTCTGGTATTCCTCGAAGGCACACCTTGCTGCCTTGGCAAAACGCCAGGAGCCCAAATTATCGTACCGCATCTAGGTTGTTCTATACGATAAATTATATTAATATATACGATAAATTCATATATACTACATAAGACCATGGCAATATTGCTTAATAGCATATTAGGCCTTATATAACTTAGCTTATTTACAATTATATAATATACGATCTACTCGTCCTACGTCGTGCTGTAGGAGCGATCGTGACGTCACAGAGACATACGAGATCACAAAAGAGTCATATTCTATCGTATTTATACGATACACTCCCCCCACAAAAAAAGACCTGAACCCCACCTTAAACCTAAAGTTGCCCAGAGGCTATCTTCCGACGCCACAAGTCGACAGCGCCAGCAGCAGAGCATCTGGGACGCGTCCCAGTCCGAGAATGATCACCATCAGTAAGAGGTGAGTCGTTCCTTTGAGAATCCTCGGACCCAGCAATAACAGGTGGAGCATCAGATTGCAATGCGGAATCGAGCTCCAAAGCGTATAAACGTGCGATAGAGCGAACAGTAGTTCCAGTGGCTGTCTTCAATAGTGCCACCCGCTCTACAGAGTCTGCCCCCTTGTATACCTCCAACACGCGGCCTAATTTCCAGTATAAACGAGGACTATCTTCTTTAATTAAAACAACTTCACCAACTGTAGGTGCCGTTGGTCGACCAGAGGGAGGAACACTCCTTTCCCTCAATGCTAGCAGATATTCACTAATCCACCGTTTCCTAAAATCCTCGATTATCCTGGATATATACTGGTATCTCTTAGACATCGCTACCTCAGAGTACAACGAGGGATCCTCTAACTCTACTATGGATTGGAAATTATATGGAAACGCAGTCAATGGTTTCCCATATAGCAAGTGAGCAGGCGTTAATGGTAGTGGTTCATGCAGGTCGGTGTACACATATGTAAGCGGGCGATCATTCACGACTGCTTCTATCTCTGTGAGGACTGTCGCCAACTCACTCTTCTTTAAATAGAGCACGTCCTAAAACCGCTCTGAGTCCTGACTTTAATATGCCGACACATCGTTCCCACATTCCACCAAACCAAGGTGCCTTAACTGGAATGAACCTCCATTCGCACTTCTTCTCTCCCAAAAAAGTGATGATAGTAGGATCACTACTCATATCATTTAGATATTTTGATGCTTGGACATAAGTGGGAGCATTGTCGCTAAGAATGAGTTGAGGGAATGAACGACGGGCACAAAACCGTATGAACGCCAGCATAAATTCTTCGCTAGACATATTATCACATAGTTCTAGGTGTACCGCTCGAGATGTTGCACAGGTAAACAATAATATATAAACCTTCTCATGCTCCCTAGTCTTCAATGCCCCTGTGTAATCTAATCCTACCGCTTGGAAAGGTTCTACGTGCTTTACACGGCATTCAGGTAGAGGTGGAGCTGGTCCAGTTGCATATGGTTTACCCTTTAGTCTCTGGCATATTACACACTTTCTTACTACGCATCGAGCTACTTGTCGAACTCTGGATATCCACCATGTGAGACGTAAATTTGATATAATATGACATACCCCCTAGTGTTTTACTTCCCTATGTGCAGTGCACGTATGATCAATAGATCAGTAACGTGATGTCTTGTTGGCATAAGTATAGGGCGGTTTGTGCCGTCTGGTACACCCGACCACTTCAGGCGACCCTCACACCTGATGAGGCCATTGTCTAGGTGCAACCTTAGTTGACGCACTATATTAGGCATTAATGTCTTATTCGAGCTTTTCAAGGATTCTAATTCATTGGAAAAGGTTTCTACTTGAACCCATTTGATCAAAGTTACTTCAGCTGCTTTAAATTCACGAGCATCAATGTTGTGACCCCTGTTGCAGAGTTGGCCCGTTACTTTAAGCTTGAGATTGGATACATATCACAATACCCAAGCTACAACTCTGACTAGTTTATTATAGTCACCGAATCTTGCCCACTCTATGATAGGACCCGGTGGCTCATTTGGTTGGGCTGTAACTGCCACTGTTTCCAGTGGCGTCCTTCACCAACAGCATGCCATATCGTCCATTCACTTTCATGGAGCAGCCACTTTGGACCATGCCACCACAATTCGGACTTCATTTACTGGCTAGCCGTTATACCCCTAGTTATGAGATCACTAAGGTTTTCTTTTGTATTTACATAATGATAAGCAACATCTGGCAAAAGGGCTCTAATCTCATCTACCCTATTCCGCACATAAACTGGCAGAGACTTCTTGCTTTGTATCCAGTTGAGTGCGACCTGACTATCGCACCAAACATGAATGATTTCAATATTTAATTCGCTCTCGTATGCTGCGCGTACATGTTGCACCAGACGTGCTAATAGCAGCATGGCAGTCAATTCCATTTTAGGGATAGTTATTATTATTACCTTTTTAACCGGGGCTACCTTGGCCCGAGCTGTAACTAAATGTGCCCCAAATGAAGTAACGACATATATGGCTACCCCGTATGCCGTGGCGCTAGCATCGCCAAATGTGTGTAACGTAACGTCACCGAACGCCGCCACTTTACGAGGTATAGGTTTAGTACATAGGATGGCATATTCATTCAACAACAATGTCCCTTGGTCATTCAGCACCTCGGGAAAACTGTCATCCCATCCTATTTTACGTCTCCAAACTTCCTGCATTAGAATCCTAGCTCTTATGGTAATGGGTAATGCTAGACCCAAAGGATCAACAAATTGCGCAACTTTGCTCAACAGACTTCTTTTGGTGTGCGCTCCTGTCTGCTGAGCAAAAGACCTTGTTTGAAAAGTTAGTATGTCATGTTTAGGTTGCCAGATCATCCCCAAATTTCTGGACTTTTCCTGGTTAAGAGATGCCGTACCGTCCACCTGTATCAAACTCTGAAGATCTTCACTATTAGTAACCCACTCGCGGAGAAATAGATGTGCATCCGCAAACAATCTGCGTGCTTGCCAGTATGCATATAACAAATCATCCTGACTATCGCTAGAACCCTGCAAATTGTCAATATATAATCTGCGAGATAGTTTACTTGTGTCCTCATGAGTATCAGCTAGATGTTTTCTGATTGTGGCATTTAACAAAAACTGTGAGCACGTGGTCCCAAAGAGTACAACCCGAAAACGGTATATTATGATTGGACTTTCAGAGTCGCTAATGTCGCTGAACCAAAGAAAGAGGGTATCATCTCTATCTTCCTCCTTTAGCTTGACCATCAAGAATGCTTTCTCGATGTCACTGGTATAGGCGTACTTCCCCAGCCTAAACCGCAATAGATGTTGGGACAGGTCCGACACCATGGACGGACCTGTCAACAGGCAGTCATTTAGACTGGGTTGTTGACCTTGGTGGGCAGAGCAGTCATACACCACCCGTATTGGTGTGGTGACGCTGTCTTTCCTTACCCCATGATGGGCCAGATAGTGAACCCTACCCTTCTTAAATGGTTCCTTGACATCGACTCTCTCAATAAAGCCCCTATCCTCATACCTCCGAAATACATCGTCATACGCCTGCCGCGTGCTCGGTTCGTTAGACAATTTACGCTGTAATGCGCGCAAGCGACCTAATGCCAAACCATAGTTGGTACGCAGGCTTATCTCACTGTTCTTCCAGGGTAAACTAACTTTATATTGCTTGTCTGAGGCACAGTAGCACACAGACTCGTCAAACCTTTGTAGCGTAACTTCCGAGTCATAATCAGTCTCCATAGGATTAATGCCTATGTGATCCAATCTCCACAGTCATTCCAGGTTGAACTCGGCAGCCATCTTAGGGTCACTAGGTTGGGAATCCTCCCTTCCCAACTCCTCTGCCGCGGTTACATTGACTCTATATATCGAGACCGTGTCGACCAGGACCTTTGACTGTGTAGTATGCACCTTTCCGCTCATGCAATATCCAAATTTAATGGGGATTAAAATTACACCACACATCTTTTTAAATCCAGGGTGTACTACATAATAATGATCCACACCAAGTAGAACATGCACCTCACTCTGATTTCCCATGGGATCTGACAAGTTAACCCCTTTGCTATGTAATGCGTGTTCCACCTTCTTCACACCTACAGATACATATTCTGGTAGGGTGTCTACTACGATACAAGTCATAAAGTACCGGTTTTTACGGTAGAAATATGAAATCTCCGCTATCTCGTAGTCTTGCTTATCAGTAACCCTTGTGAAGCCCTGTAATCGAAGAGTCTCAGCCCCTACGATTCGGTGCTTCAGTCCCACTAGTACGGACCTCTTTATAAAGGAACGTTGAGACCCTTGATCTAGAAGTACCCGACAAACTTTGTTACCGTCATTACCTTCCATGGGAATCTGTATTGTGGGCAATATAGTGGTGTCTTGCGTGCTACCTAGTGCCACAGTTGTAGTACCCTCTGTTTTGACGTCTTTGACTTTATCTGCAGTAGGACACAACTTATCAAAGTGATGTCCTTTGCAGTGGCGACAGGGCCTTAAGTATGTAGCAGTATATTGTCCCTGCTTACCATGTTGCTTACTTAGACAACCTACACATAGCTTCAATCTTTTCGCCTGGGCTAGTTTTGTCTCATTTGTTCGGTATTTTACGCAGAAACTCCATTTATGTTTGTTGTTACATAGCTTACATAGAATCTGAGCAGGTTTCTTATACGCACCCTCTTTCTTTTCTTTAGTCCCCACTGTCATGCTTACTGTTCCCCTCTTCTCCACATTCTCACTCCCTCCCGACACATACATTCTCCCTTTGTTCAACTGTAGATTATTGATTTCCTTACTGAACTGAGTGTTTAACTCCCCCAGCTCATATTATCTTACCTTATCAAGTATTGCCATAGGAAGCTTCTGACGCAAGATAATGACTATCATTTCCTGCGTGGTAAGCCCTAGGGTGTCTAGCGATCGAGTATGGCACTCCATATTTGCCCTGAAGTTTGTCAACTCCTCAACCTTATACTGTGGTTCTGCGAGCCTTAAAAAGGCAACGACATAGGCCATCTTCAACTGCTCTTTATCCCCGTATGTGGACTCTAATAAGTGTACTGCCTCAAGATAACTACCACCCACTACCGCAAAACCCTCTATCAAATGTAAGGCCTCTCCTTCCATTTGTCCCTTCAGATAGTGAAACTTGCGGACATTATCCAAAGAGGATTCATGAACCGTAGACCGAAATACGTCCCAAAAAGCTAACCACTCAGTCAACTTTCCCCAAATGTAGGAAGATTGAGCTTTGGGAGGTGTACAGTATGTTTTGGGTCAGCCCTTCTATGGGCCTCATTATCGCCTCCCTTCTTACTTGCGACAGCACGCTGTAATATGTACTTCGCTCTAAAGACAGGTTCGTCATAGAGGGCGCGATTATCACACTCTGTAACTATCTCTTCCTCCTCTGTCATGTCAGCCACAATCACCTCACTCAGAGCCGTAATACGACCGTGGGTAGCTTGGACGTTTTCTAATCTAGCCTCCAATTCCTCTAGTTCAGCAGTAGTGATGAAAGTGTTGACGTCCAAAATTAGCCTATTTAATACTCCCCGAAGTCCCGCCCCTTGATTTTTAGGGGCCTTGATCAGCACCCCACTAGACAGTGTCTCTTTATTGTCTTTATTCATTTTGCATGTGAGCCTATAGGCTATGTATCTAAATGTTACGTTACAAAGACAACGGCCAAATAATAGTCTAATTAAGAGACGCCAACCGGCGGACATCTATGTTATGGAGAAAAAATAGTACACTAAATAGCAATACCTACTAATGGATCATATTGAACAAGAAAAAATGTTAGGTCAGGTCATAATTATGTCACAGGAAGTCTGAAACGGAAAAGAACATTATTGGGGAAAGATGATGGGTGGGATGCAGGACTTATGCAGGCGCAACGATACAACCCCGGCGTCCCTCTCTAGCCAACGCTTCGTTAGCCCTACAATCTTATCATACAGGACTTGATTGGTGTCTAAATCGAGGTAGACACCATCCTGGTCGAGGTCCCGGATGCTGAGAGTGAGTGATACAAAGCGGTGCCTCGTCTCTACTAACCGACACCTCAGGGCGCAGTTAACAGAGTTTTAATGGCTTGGTACCCCGCCGCTGACAACCCTCGGACTCTCGTCCGGCTCTCAATTGCCACAATCCTACAGCTCCCCCCGGACTCACGCTCCAGATCCAGCGCCACCTCTTTGATAGCGTCAGCTAACTCGCGGGGTACTGTACCGGGGCGTATATCATTGCCGCCCAAAAACAAAAAGATCATATGCGGCCTAAACCGAACCACCTGCCCCCACTGTGGGGAGGCTCTCAGGGTGTCAACGGTTGCTCCCGGTACCCCGAAGTAGGACAGCTTGAATGTCCTATCCCCCTCCGACGCCCGATACGACTCAGTTCCTCCGTCGGCTGCCCTTAGCCTAGTGGCATATGAATGCCCTACTATGGCTATTCGCTGAGGTACCGGCGCCCGAGGTACAGGAAGATAGCCAAGCCCCACCCCTCCGGGGTCCTTGCTCCTGCATCCCTGGGCTAATCCCTTGTTCATTGCCTAAGAAAATCACCTACTGGTAGCTAAATCCTGGGTCTGGGCACCAATGTGGTAAACTATCAATGGAAGTTAAATATTACTAAGCTATAATGAATCAAATAAATCAATCTAAATGAAAACTACTCCATATCTAAATTGAATTCAATCTGAAGCAAGCTAATTTATATCCAAAGGTCTCACATAATACATTTATATATAGGGTAAGGTTATAAGGGTTAATATTAGCCAGGAATTAACTCACCAATAGTTCCACGTGGCAATGAGTCAAGGGAGAACGTTTTACCTAATATGGCGGTGGACAATGGGGATCGAGACTTCGGTCCCGAGACACGAGTCAAGTTAAAGAAAGAATAAATGATTACATGGGAATGGACATGAATATTATGCTTATCTGTCTGTCAGTCATGGCGTCGATGAGAGCGTCGTGATGGTGTAGCTGTGTGTATTGCTGTATGTGTATTGTGATTAGAGGCACAAAAGCACGATCAACTGAGGGCGGAAAATTAGATGTTAACTGGTTGGTGTTCGTGAAGGCTCTGGTGTTCCTAGAAGGCACACCTTGCTGCCTTGGCAAAACGCCAGGAGCCCAATTTATCGTACCGCATCTAGGTTGCTCTATGCAATAAATTATATTAATAGATACGATAAATTCATATATACTACATAAGACCATGGCAATATTGCTTAATAGCATATTAGGCCTTTTATAACTTAACTTATTTACAATCTTATAATCTTGATTTTATTAATTCACCACAACACCAAACACCCCCAATGAAATTAATTAAAGTATATATGATCCACCAGGATTCGAACCTGGGTTATCACACTCAGATTTATATACGATCTACTCGTCCTACGTCGTGCTGTAGGAGCGATCGTGACGTCACAGAGACATACGAGATCACAAAAGAGTCATATTCTATCGTATTTATACGATATCCGGATTTCCCTTTAACTGGGGTGACTGTCCTAGGTATTCTGTGTCCCATAGAATCTGGGAAGGTCCCGAGGTCATGGGGTGCTCAGGTAAACTTAGCTTCCTTCGCTCCCTCCTTGTTTTGATGCTTGCGATCTTATATGCACTGGCGTCCGTTCTTGCCAACCCCGTCATTTCACCACCGTCGGCGTAGAAAAGTCGCGACCTCGCGATTTCAAGACATATGACCGAGTAGTGGAAGTGTTGAGGACGGGTGACAGGTTCTGCATCGTCAGGAACCACATCGTAGTCGGGACATCTGCAGGCTTGGAGATATCCATGGCCATGTGGACATGAAGGGGTTGTCGCGCCTCTGAAGCCAGTTGTACTAAATGAAGAGGGGACTTCACAGGCGACGTCTTCACACCATTTGACACCATGATGTGGTTGATTTTCATAGCTGATGTAGGCGCAGTAGCAGGCGATGTAGTAGTATAGGCGTTGGGAGAGGTTCTGGTCACTGCAGGGGCTGGAGGAGTAGTGACCCGAACAGTGGAGGCTGGTGGAGTGTGCCCTGCTGAGGTCGTGCGGCCATCAGGTAACATGGACGTCGCACTTGATGGGGTGGACAGGTGTGGCGGTGGCAAGGTAGGTTTTGAGGTGGTCAGGTGTGGCGGTGGCAAGGTAGGTGTTGGATGGCCCCGCCGTCGGTATGTAGGCCGGAAGGTTGGAGCCCATTGTTGAGGTGGTATCACACGTCGACCAGATTTGTACATGTAGGGTTAGAGGAACTAGGGATTAGAGGAGGTTTATTGACATGTGATTGAGGGGAGGGTGTGGAGGTAGAAGTAGAAGAATGTGGCGGCGTGTTGTGTAGGGTAGGTCGAGGCCGAGTTGAAGGGGACGAAAGAGGTGGAGGAGGAAGGGAAGAAGATGGTTTACTTAAGGAATGAGAGACAGATGGAGCTGGAGTTTTAAGTTTAGAGGCATAGGTAACAGGAATAGATGAATTTCTAGCAAGAGGAACAGGTAGTTGGGGAGGAGTAGATACAGGCAGAGTGCTAAGATTAGGAATATTAGCGATAGGAGAGGATAACTGTGGAGGGGTAGAGATAGGCGGAGTGCTTAGATTAGGAATGTTAGCAATAGCAGGGGTAGTAGGTAGAGTACTAGGTGACTCAGAATAGATAGGTAGGTTGATAGATGGAGAAGGAAGCACAGGCAAGGAAAGTGGTCTAGAAATAGCTTGGGAAGGTAGTAGAGGAGGAGCCGAGACAATGCGTGTAGGCAAAGAAGGAATAGGAGTGTAAACAATAGGCCATGTCAGTTGTGGCAAAGGGGGAGTGGCAGGTGGTGGTAGAGGGTGTGAGTCTGGAAGAGGTTTCTTTCTGGGTGTAGGTGTTACAAGAAGGTTGATGGCAGGAGATGCAGGTTCTGTGGATCCCGAGTTTTTTATTATTAGATGCAGGCAATAGGTCATTCTGATTAGGATCTGCAAGCATAATCATATTCTCATCAATGGGCTGAAATCTACAGACATGTATGTTACAGTATGTGCGTGACTCACCAAAATAGTTAACGGTAACCTGGTAGCAATTTGGTACAGTTAAAACTTCGAAGGGACCTTTAAATCTTGGTTTGAGTTTGGATGGCACAGATAATTGAGCAATCATAACTAGATCGCCGACACAATGAGGACTGGCTTTGGGAGTCTCATCTGGTTGTAGATCTTGGACATATTGGATTTGACGGAGATGTTTTTTTAGATGAACTAACGACTGATCAAAGTTGGAGGAGGGCTCATATGGGGCAGCTAGATGACGGAGAGGAAGTAGTAATGGTGTTACAACAAACACCCGTTCATGCTGTGAAATTCCGTCTTCTCGAGGGCATGTGTTGATTCCCCGTTGCACAATTTTCACCTGACTTGGCCAATCTTTGGAGTCCATTTGTTGTAGTCTGGTCCGGATTTGGTTGGCGATGGTCCTATGACTCCTCTCGCATATTGAGTTCCCTTGAGGCCAGTATGGAGAGGAATGGCTTATCTTAAAACCACACATATGTGATAATTGAGACCATATGTGACTGGTGAATTCAGGTGCATTGTCAGAATGAATAGCATCGGGTACCCCAAAATATGGAAACACATGTTGAACAACGGCTTCTGCAACAGCAATGGCTGAATGATCTTTTGCCGGGCAAGCGATGACATATTTAGAGTAAGTGTCGACAAAGGTGATTATATACTTAAATCCCTGATTTTCCATGACATCAACTGCGAGTAATTGCCATGGCTTAGAGGCGACTAATTTACGTGCAGGACCAGCTGTGCGGGTTCTATCCTTCCCTAATGCACATGCTTTGCAAGCTTCAGTGATGTGTTTGGCAGTTATAATAATAATAGTATTTATTCAGTTAGCATTTTACAATGATGGTACCACATAATATGTTACAAATATGACCTGTACCAGCTTTGCATAATTCCAACTTAGGATAGCCCAATAAGGCCGTTAGGCGTATTTCCGTTGGGGTCCTTGTGGGATTAGGTTAGCTGGAGAAAAAGGGGAGGATAAAAAATGTAGATACTTTAGAGAAAGTATTTCTAGGGGGTTATATTAAGATACCTTACATTCTATAGTTTGACTGATCAAAATATTTCGGTAATCATTTCAGTTTGTTTTGCCTATATCTTATGTCGTATTTAGTAGTAGACATAAGCTTGGTGCTCCCTTCTCACAGCTGTCCGGTTCAGGTGCTCCTTCAAGCTACTTCTGAAGGAATACAGTGTTCTCTTTTCACGGACTGACTGGGGTAGGTTGTTCCAGTCTTTGATGGCAGTGAAGAAGAATGTTAGCTTACCCTGTCCTAGGATTCTCGGCACCGTAACATTATACATCCTATTCCTTGTATTGTGTCCAATCCTCTCATTTGCTTTAACAAAATTACTCTCTAACTACTCTGGAGCCCTATCATAAAATATCTTGAAGGCATTTATGAGTCTGATTTGTTTGGCCCTGTCAGAGACATTAAGCATACCAAGTCACTGAAGTTGTTCCTGGCCAATATGCGATATGGGTCCTAGGTTCAGCATGAACCTAGCCATTTTATTTTGAGTGACCTGAAGTTTGTGCTTTTCTGATTTAGATGATGCAGAGTACCAGGATGACACAGCATAGTCAAAATGAAACTGAACAAGCGCTTGGCATAGGGTCTTTTTGGTCGCCGCTGGCAAGCATCCCACCTGTCTATACAGGTATTTAATAACGTGTTCTACATTTACTCAGGATAGATTCCAAGATTGTTTCACCTGACAAAGTCGAGTCCAGTTTTAGTCAGAGATATTTCACTTGTGACACTGTTGTTATGGGAATATCATTACAGTTGACCGAGAAGCCCACAATGTCTTTCAATTTGCGTTTTGTTCCACATAAGATGGCTTCTGTCTTGCCCAGGTGAAGAGATAGTCTATTGTCCACTAGCCAATCACTACACGATTCTAGTTCTTTGGAAAGTGAGGCGGCAATACTTATTGGGTCTTTTCCTGAAACCAGAAGCACACTGTCGTCAGCATGCAATCATAATTTACACGATACGCTCAGTTCCATGTCGTTCACATAACAGAGAAAGAGTAAGGGACCAAGGATGCTTCCCTGCGGGACCCCACAGTTAATTGGCATAGGATCAGAAAGATTATCATTAATTTTGACTCTTTGTGTTCTACCACTAAGATAAGATTTAAACCAGTTCACTGACCCAATGCCCATTGCTTGTAGTTTATTACATAGGATATTATGGTCTACTGTATCAAACGCTTTTTGTAGGTCAAGAAGAACCATCCCGGTGTAGTTACCTTTAGACATTTCTTTACGAATGTGATCTGTTAAATGGATGAGACAGGAGTCTGTCGAGTACATGCCTCTGAAACCTTATTGAAACTTATAGAATAGATCATTTTCTTTGAGGTAGTGTTCAATTTGGGTGTATACAGATCTTTCAAGGATCTTTGATACAATAAATTATATGCTAACTGGTCTGTAGTTGCCAATATCTAATTTATTTCCTTTCTTGAATTGAGGGGTTACAATAGCTTCCTTCAGTTCAGCAGGTACAGTGTTGGTGTTAATTGACAGGTTGATGATGTGGGTTAGGGGACCTGCTATACCAATGGCTCCATCTCGTAGAAATTTGGCAGGAATTCTGTCTGGTCCTGTGCTTTTATGTACATTTAGGTTAGAGAGCTCCTCAAATGTGTATTTTGGTGTAACATTTTGCAATCCAAAAGTGTTTGGGTGTATGCCTTTATCCCTGTAGAAATTTTGAAAGGTGGCAGTTGCTGTGGTGTATTTATTGAGAGGTTGCGGTAGGTTCTGTGCTAGTGTGTTTGCTATGGAGGTGAAGAAGGAGTTGAAGTAGGTCGAAATTTGTCGTTAATCATGGCAAACCTGATCAATAATTTTGAGAGCAATATTAGTGTTAGATGAATCCCTTGCCTTGTTGCTGTAGCCCGTTGTTTTAAGTGCCTCCATAGTTTTGTGGGGTTACTCTGATATTCCTCTGCCTTACTGTGGAAATAATTAGATTTCGCTGATTTAATTTTCCTACTTACTTTATTCCTAGCCCTGTTGAACTCATGTTTCAGACCTTGATCCTGTCTATGTTTCACTAGCCTTTTTAACAGATTGTCTCTATGTTCCAGATGGTGAAGTATGTCATTGTTGATCCATGGGTCTGACCTTGCTTTAATTCGTATGTCTTTCAGAGGAGCTATTTCGTCTAGGATGTTTGTGATGATGGTTCTGAAGCCAACCCTTGCTTTAATAACGTTTGTATTTCCAAACACTGGAGACCAATCTGTATTCCATAAAATGTCCAAAAAAAATTCTTTGTTGTAGTTTCTGAGTGACCTTGTTCTAATGACCTTGTGATTCTTTAGGGTAATTTTGGGAGTTTTACGTGTGCAATATGTGACGAAGTGATCACTTATCCCCGTCTGTATAACCCCTGATTGTGATATTTTGTCCTCTCTGTTACAATTTACAAGGTCTAATATTGTAGCAGTGTTATCAGAGATACGTGTGGGGGTTGTGATGAGCTGTTTGTTATTGTGCATTGTCAGTATGTGCCTATATTCTCGTACAAGCCTATTATTTCGTTGTTTGTAACACAAGTTAAAATCCCCTAGTATAATAGATTCATTCCGGGGGTCTAGTAATGACAAAGTTCGTTAAAATTTGTTTAAGAATTGTGTGTCGTCTGGTGGCCTATAGCACACTCCAATTGTGATGGGTTTTGTCCTATACTAGGCAGGTGTAAGTCAATCCAAAGAGTTTCGTGGTTTTCTACATGGAGGTCGTTCCTAGTTGTGTGTGTGAGGTTGTTTTTTACATACAGACATACTCCTCCCCCTTGTCTATTACGATCATTACGAACCACATTGAAACCTTGAATGGTTATTTCACCATCGTTTATACTAGAGTCCAGCCAGGTTTCTGTTGAAGCTTTGGCCTTATTAGCTAACAAGTTTATTTCTGACAATTTTTGATACATTGATCTGGTGTTGATGTGGATAAAATTGAGCCCTTTGTTGGTGAACACTCTGTATTCATCTTTGAATGTGTCCTGGCTGGATTCTGAGTTGTCATTTGATTCATTTACATTAACCCTCTCCGACATATGACGCGATTTTGAGCCTATTAGGGATACTTTAAAGCCTTTGTTACCATCAGGGGTATTTAGAAACCTTTAGTTTACTTATTTCAACCTCTGCAGTTGTCTTTGAGTTAGCTGTGGGCAGAAAACTAATTTTGGAGAGGTAATTATAAGAGTGAGAGAACTCTATTTATTATTGCTAATCTGGCAACCTCTGTGTCATATGAGCGGTAATAAATGCAAGCCACACTTATTGCATAACAAGTCATGTTCTTTACTGTCGGTCTTCTTAGAAATGCACTTCATGTGAGCTACAGTTTTACACTTAACAGTTTTGGATCCTCTGTCGCCGTGTTATGAGTGATTCACATATATCACAAATGTTTGTGTGATTTCGTACAGCTGATGTCTCACATTTAACACATTCCACTTAGTTTCTACTATTAACGTAAGTACATCGATTATGTACAATTTCATTACAACTATTGCATTGTGAAAGTGCACTCCTTATGTTGAATCCAATAGTACAGACTACACATAATTTCTTCTTACTGTTTATCGTACGTCTGGAGGTGTGGTTTGGCCCGGACCGATCAGCTGAGTGGCGGCGGCGTGTGAGCGAGGGAGGGGTAGAGGGTTTGTTAGCTATGCCTATATGGCAATATATTGGGGTCACCTGCTCCACGGAGCCTAGCTACCTCCGCGGAGGGTCCGAGGGCCACGTAATTTTAGAGATGGAGTATGAAATTTGAATATTTAAGTTAATTACTCTATTTTAATACATAAACAAGTGTTTAAAATTACAAATTATTTTATTTTCATGCATTAACCCTTAAAAAGCGGCTCACCACTTAAGTCGAGTTAAATAAAGCTGGACTATGTGGCGGCGCTCGACATAGGTCGAGTGGCAATTTCAGCACGTAATGTGGCTGAGAGAGAGAGACAAGTGGTGGCAGGAGACTAGCGAGCGTATGACTGCTCCAGACCACCGCGGCGAACCTACTGACACAAATCTCAGCTCCCTCCTCCCTCTCTCACTCGCTACATACTCAATTATGTACCGAAAGTACCGAATTACCTGCTTTTTGCACTCGCGTTGCACGGTTATTGCAAGAAAACTATCCATCATACAAGGATCGTTATGGTGTCATTCGAAAGCTCTGTTTATGCCCTTTCAGGGATAGATACTTGTTTTACGTTCTGGGTCTTATTTAGGCATGAAAATTATCACGTAAACAGCCCTATTTTGGCTAAAAACACCCCGCTGGGCGGTACACATAAATAAACCGCATAGGCCGCTAAAGAAGGGTTAAAGTAGAAAAGATTACTAATAAATAATATATATAATGGTGAAAATAGCGTTTAGCGTACGTCGTCTGCCGAGTCTTCGCCATGTACACAAAATATTTGGTCAATGACTTATTGACTTTATTATGATCTAAAACACATACTCCTCCCATATTAGTGCAAAGGAACTTTGGTCAATATTTACGAGCCGCACCACAGCGGGGATCTCATTTATAATGGTAGTTTTGGGTTCCTATTATTTTATGCTTAATTGCTATATAATTTTTATCCACCGGAAAATATTTTGTTTTGGCTTTTTTGTTTTTTTAGCATTAACCAGACCAAAAAACCTAACCTAACTTAACCAAAAAGCCTAACCTAACCTAACCTAACCTAATAGCCCCCTAATACATTTAGGTTAGGTTAGGTTAGGTTTTTTGGTTAGGTAAATGCAAACAAATAAAAATAAATCAATAGAGCCAAGATTTTTTTTTTTTTTTTTTTATGCATGAAATTAAAAAAATATGTAATTTTATACACTTGTTTATGTATTAAAACCGAGTAATTAACTTAAATATTCAAGTTTCGTACTCAATCTCTAAAATTACGTGGACCTCGGACCTTCCGCGGAATCAAGTAGTCCGTGGAGCGGGTGATCCCAATATACTGCCATATGCCTACTCCTTGGCCCATCGCCCCCACCCCTACCTGTACCTCCCCGCGCCTGCACGGTTGTGGTTGGATGCTGTTGTTGTTGTCCTTGGTCGTTGTTGCTATTTCACTGGTGATGCGGTTGAGAGAGCTACCTGCTTTTTTAGTTGTTCTGGTTGCATGTTGAGTTACTTGGGTCGTCGATATCTGTGGTAGTGATGGTCCCGTTGAGGGTAGTGTTTTGTTGGTAGGGTGGTGGCACTGAGGAGGTGGCTGCCCGGCGGCCCTGGGTGTATGTGTGAGCGTGAGGGGTGCCCGCTTGTTGTAACAAATTTTACTGCTAGGCACTATTGAAAGGTCAGTGTCTGCCTTACTTGTTTGGTGGTGAGGTTTCTTCAACGTTGAACTAGGGCCTGGGTTGGTCTCTACATCTCCGCAGCTAATTAGAGTGTAGCACAGCAGGTGTTGTAGCGAGGTCATGCCAGAGTACTTGCCTTCCCGATGTATGAAATTGACCAGGCAGGAATGGTGACAGAAATTTCATTTGTGTGTGATTTCTGTGTGACGAGGGCCCTCAATACTTGCTTAGTGTTGACCTGGTACACTACAGGTCCCCTCTGCACCTGTATATCGGCACAACCCCTCTGGATGTTGAGAAGGATGATACATAGGGAGAGAGCTACGCTCACCCCCTTCAATCCTCCCGCCATCTTGTAAATGGGGATGGAGTCCAGTATACCTGTTGAAACGTGGTGATGAGTTTCCGTTGGGCAAGATGAATTCCATTGTCCATATGGATAGAGTGCATGGTGGATAGGGCAGCTTGTGAGTGATGATGATTTTGCCATCAATGGTAAACAAGTTATCACCTCGTCTGGCCAATTGGGTGAATATCTTGCGTGGCATCCAGTCAGGTTTTTCTTGCCGTTGGAATGCCTGTAACAGCTCTTGCTGGCTGTCATCCAAGGAGTCTTGATGATGAATGGCAAGTATTGGGTGTGGCTTCTCGTTGTGTTGAAGGTCAATTTGGAAGGAATTTATGGGCAGGCGGGAAAGAGCATACGCATCAGTATGAAGTTTCCCTGGGCGATAAACCATGTCAATATCAAACTCTTCTAGCGATTCTCTCCACCTGACTGTCAGAGCATATTTTGTGTCAGACTTACAGAGCCATTGGAGTGCGTGGTGGTCTGTAATTACTGTGACCTTGACTCCAGCCAGGTACGCTTTGAAGTATTGGAGGGCCCATAATCATACCCAGGCACTCGCGTTTTGTAACAGGATAATTTATTTCTGCCGGATTGAGTGTGTGGCTTGCACAAGCAATTATGTGCTCTTTTCCATCTCGTGTTTGACCCAGAATGGCACCGATTCCGAATTGTGACACATCAGTAAATAACCGGAATGGCCGGGTATAGTCTGGAAAGAACATAAGAACATAAGAACATAAGAACATAAGAAAATGGGAGTCTGCAGAAAGCTGATTGGCCTAAGCAAGGCAGATCCCTGTCCCACACATTCCCAATTACAAAGCCCAATTATAGGCTCAACACTCTAATACCCTGAGGATCATCTTACCAAAACGGTTAGAGATTAACGCAGGATTACGGGGTCTGCAGACCGCTGATTGGCCCAACCCGGCTGATCCCCCTTCACACCCAACCCTTCTCGTCCATATGCTTATCCAATTTTATCTTAAAGCTCCCTACCGTTTTTAATCCCACTATAGCACTTGGTAGTCCATTCCACCCATCTACAACTCTGTTACCAAACCAATATTTGCCTATATCTTTTCTGAAACAAAATTTATCTAATTTGAAACCATTGGTACGAGTTCTTTCGCTATCACCGAGCTTTAGTACATTTGTCATGTCCCCTTTGTTAATCCCACTAACCCACTTGAACACCTCTATCATATCCCCTCTAACTCTGCATCTCTCTAACGAATGTATACCTAATTTCTTCAACCTTTCTTCATACGGAAGATTTCTAATATTATGGATCATATTTGTCATTCTACGCTGTACTCTCTGAAAGGAGACCACCGGAGATGCTACTGGTTTATCTTTCTATCTATCTATCTATTGCCTGATGCCGTGATCCCCGAAGGTGTGGCCACGAACGAACTGCCCCCATGCACCTCTGTCCCCAGTCAGTCGACGCCCCTCCCCCCAACCAGCACCGCCTTCGTTCATGTACTTCCTCACTCCATCCTTCCACCTCTCATTCGGTCTACCTTTCCCTCTCTGTCCCTCCACCTCGCTCTCATACACCCTCTTAGTCATTCTCTCGCTTTCCATACGTTCCATATGGCCGAACCATCTCAAGTTGTTCCTTTTCACACTTTCCAGCACATCTTCCTCCACACCACACCTCCTTCTTACTTCCTCATTAGTCTGTCTATCCCTTCATGTAACTCCGCACGCACTTCTCCAGCAACTCGTTTCCATTGTTCCCACTCCTGGTCCGAGTCTCTCAACCAACGGCCACGCCCCGCCTCCGCAAGTCAGCGTCGGGACCACCACACTGTCATGCAAGGACCTCTCCACTTCCATGCCGACCACCCCACCTCCTGTTACTGCTCTCAGCGCTCCCCCCCCCCCCCTCCGCTGAACCCTCTCCCGCACTTCTTCATCCATAGTCCCATCTTTACTCAACACACTGCCCAGATACTTAAAAGAGTTGACGATCTCCATAGCCTGACCGTTCAGCTTCACCTCACACTCTGTGACTTCACCCCTTTCGAAGACCATAACCTTGCTCTTCCCCGCATTTACCTTCAAATTCCGTTTTTCGCACACTATTCCAAACTCATTTACCAGACCCTGCAACTCCCATTCATTATCACTCATCAGAACTGTATCATCCGCAAACAGCAGTATAGGTAGCTTCCACTCAATTCCCTCCCTTTTCAGCGATTCACCAACATCCACTGCTCTTGATAGTATTTCGGTCATGACTCCATCCATATATACAGTAAACTATTCCTCCCTCTCCGCCCTCCTCTCTCTTACTTATGCCTAATATCCTAATCTCTTCTAAAGATGTACTTTCTACCCTCTCTGGGCTTAACACTAATAAGGCGTACGGTCCGGACGGTGTTCCTCCTGTTGTTCTCAAAAACTGTGCTTCCGTGCTGACTCCCTGCCTAGGCAAACTCTTTCGTCTCTGTCTATCCTCTAACGTCTTCCCTTCATGCTGGAAGTTTGCTCACATTCAACCTGTCCCAAAGAAGGGTGACCGCTCTCAACCCTCCAACTATCGTCCAATTGCTCTTATCTCTTGTCTTTCTAAAGTTTTTGAAACTATTCTTGCTTCCAAATTTCTTAAGCATTTCTCTTCTCATAATCTGCTCTCAGATCGCCAGTATGGCTTCCTTAAGGGTCGCTCTACTGGTGATCTTCTTTCATATCTTACTAACTCTTGGTCATCCTCCTTTCGGGACTTCGGTGAGACTTTTTCTATTGCACTAGACATATCGAAAGCCTTCGATAGAGTCTGGCATAAATCTTTAATTTCTAAACTACCCTCCTTCGGTTTCTATCCCTCCATCTGTGCCTTTGTCTCTAATTTCCTTTCCGGCCGTTCCATAGCTGCGGTTGTGGACGGCCATTGTTCACTTCCTCACCCTATAAACTCCGGTGTTCCTCAGGGCTCTGTCCTATCTCCTATTCTCTTTCTAATTTTTATAAATGATCTCCTTAACTGTACCTTAATTCCCATCCATTCATACGCAGACGACTCAACCTTACACTACTCCATTAGTTTTTCAGAATGCCCCAGCCAGCAATCCCTCAACGACAAACGTAATGAAGCCATAGAACTCTTAAATTCTGATCTAAATACTATACTATTTAATGCTTCCAAAACCCAATTTCTCCATCTATCTACCCGTCAGGATCTCCCAGCAGACTATCCCTTATTCTTCATCAATACAAAAATCAACCCTTCATCTTCTCTCAATATTCTTGGTGTCTCTTTTTCTTCTGCTCTCATTTGGAAGGACCATATTACCAGTCTTGCTAAGGCAGCCTCCCAGAAGCTGGGTGTGCTCAACCGCCTTAGGGGGTTCTTTTCCCCTGCACAGCTTCTTGCTCTGTACAGGGGCATAGTGCGCCCTTGTATTGAGTATTGTTCACATGTGTGGGGAGGTTCCTCTCACACCGCTCTCCTAGACAAAGTTGAAAGGAAGGCCTTTCGTATCATTAACTCCCGTCCACTCACCAACTCTCTGCAATCTCTCTCTCTCCGCCGCAATGTTGCATCTCTCTCGCTATTCTATCGCTACTATAATAATCAGTGTTCCTCAGAGCTATCCCAGTGCATACCACCTCCTTTACGTAGGACACGTGGTACCCGTCTTGCAACTCAATCCCACCCCTACTCTGTGCAACTCTCCAACCCAAGAGTGAAACGTTACTCTCAAACTTTCTTCTACTCAACATCTGAGCTCTGGAACTCTCTCCCAGAATCAGTCTTTCCCTCTTCCTATGACTTAAATTGCTTCAAACTCCGTGTGTCCAGGCATTTTGGCTCGAACGTCCCTTGATTTTGGCCCTGTCACTCTTTCAACTATGGGGGAGGCACTCGCTATAGGCAGTTATGCCTTTTGCCTCCCTCAATCACATAGAAAAAAAAAAAAAAAAAAAAAACAACCACAGGGACATCACACACCCCTGTTTCAAACCAACATTCAGGTCAAAGAACTCGCTCTGCTCACTCTCCACACGTACTGCCGCCTTTGCACCCTCATACATGCTCTTCACTGCTTTCAGCAACTTGCCATCTACTCCGTATATTCTAAGTACTTTCCACAAACCTTCTCTATCCACTCTGTCATAGGCCTTCTCCAAGTCCATAAAGGCAACATACACCTTTTGTTTCTTCTCCAGATATTTCTCCACAACACAATTCAGGGTAAAAATCTGATCTATTTCCCTTCCTAAAACCTCCCTGCTCGTCGCCTATCCATTTCACCGTTCTCACTCTCACTCTCTCAATCACTACCCTACTGTATACCTTCCCTACTACGCTTAGAAGACATATTCCTCGGTGGTTACCACACACTCCTCTTTCCCCTTTGCCCTTATATAGGGGGACTATTATGCCAGTGTTCCAGTCATCGGGTGCAGTCCCCTTCTCCCATGCTAGTTTGCACATTTTCCATACCCATTCGATCACTATCTCACCACCATACCTCAACATTTCCCCACACACTCCATCTGTTCCTGGTGCTTTCCCCAACTTCACTCTTTTCATGGCTTCCCACACTTCTGACCTCCTGATCCCCACCTCCTCCTCCACTACTTCTCTTCTTCTCCCTCCCATACCATATCCAGCTATGTTTGCTGGCTCTTCATTCCTTACATTTAGCAACTCATTGAAGTACTCCCTCCATCTTTCGACTCTCTCTTGCTTCTCGGCTAGCATTCTATATTCTCCCATTCTTATCTTTCACACCCTTACTGTTTCCCTTGCTACCTTCCCTACTTTCTTGACTTCTTTCCAGAACAGTTTCTTACTCTCCCTCCATTTTACACTCAGATTCCTTCCAAATTCCTCATCTACTCTTCTCTTACTTTCCTTCACCACCCTCTTACTCTCCACGTACCTCGCTCGTTTCTGTCTCTCGAAATCTTCATTCCCTCTACTACCCAACCACTCTCTATATGCTTTCTTCTTTTCTCCCACAGCTATTCTTACCTCTTCTGTCCACCATGCTGTACCTTTCACTCCCCTCCCTCTTCTCCTCACTCCACAAACCTCCTCACATGCTGCACAGATCTCATCCTTAAACACCTTGCTCATCTCCTCCACTTCCTTCATAACTTCCAGGTCGAACCCACCTTGCTATCCTTGAGATTGTTAAAGGCTTGGAGACATTCATCAGTCCACTTGAAAGATTTTTCTTTTTTGGTGAGGTCATGTAAAGGTTTGGGAATGGTGGCGAAATTCTTAACAAATCTTCTGTAGAATGAGGCTAACCCGAGAAAAGCTCGTACTCCTTTTACGTTATGGAAGGGGTGATTTTACTTATAGCTTCTAGCTTACTGGGGTCTGGTGTTATCCCTTGTTCTGAGACAATATGCCCCAGAAAATTTACTTTATTCTTAGCCAGAGTACATTTAGATGGCTTAAGTTTAAGGCTAGCATCTCTGATTCTTTGGAAAACTTGCTTCAGTCGCTGTAAATGTTCGGCCCAGGTTTTTCCGAAAACTATAATTTAATAGTGGCCCCTTCATCATTGACGATATTGCCTATTAATATAATAGTCTCCCTTCAACACCCGCGGCAGCAGTTTTGAATCTCCCGCTTGGAAGGGTCAGGGAGTACTCTCATAAGTGCACGCTTAATTCTCTTATGGAATCGTCCTTATGATTGGGTACCCTACAGAAAAAGAAAAAAAATATATATATCTGTTATATTATGGCTTTCCATGCATGGATTTCTTGTGCGCAGCGCCCAGGCGCAGGCCCTCTAGCGGCCATATTTCTCCCTTCCGCGCTCGTGCAAGGAGGGCGGGTGTCCTAGTGCTCCAGCTTCATTCGTCATTCCTGCGCTTCTCGTGAGTCCTTACTCATTTGTATACATCTACGTTGTATTGAACAGAGTTTAGATTAGCTAGCCCCGGCTGCCCCATTCGCACGACCGCAGTAGGGTGTAAATTAGAATACTTTTGTAACAAGGCGCCTTATTATCCCAAGATTCGCGCGCCACGTGTGTTATTATTGTGTTGTGTTTTGCGCCTTTAGCTTTTGATATTATAACTAGGAGGCTACCATTCTGCAAGATTATGCTTCAGGCCGTCACTTTGAGGCAGTTGCATAATAATTTTATTTATTATTAGCAAATGTTCTAGTTCAAGGGTGACTGCAAGTGGTGCAGAGCCTTCTGGAGCCCGTATTTGCTTTTGGGCCCCACTCTCGGTCCTCCCATCTGCTTGCTGCTGCTGCTGGTTCGTCGGAGCATCAGTTCATCCTGTGCTGTTCCTCGGGCCTCATGGCCAGCCTCGCTAGGGGTCTCCAATGACAGTAACCAATGTAGGCTACAGGTAATTTAGGATTGAACATTCTATGTTTTTGTGATTATGCCTATGTCTGCCCCATTATTGTGCTACATGTGTGCGTTGCGTGTTTGTTTTTTTGTTTTTTTGTGGGCCATTGGGAGACATCCCCTATATACAGTATATATGTGGGGTTTTGGTAGGGGGGATTTTTTCAAAAAAGTCCCCCCCCCCCGCTAAAATTTTTGGTTGTTTTCTCCGGCGGCTTTCTGTGAAGAGCCCCTCTTTTCTCGTCTAGTTGACGAGTTAGGGAACAACCAAATGTCCCGGCGTGATGCGCTGAACCACAATCCTTCCTGCGGAATATGCTAATTCCTACCGGAGCAACCTCGGCCCGCCGAGGAGACTAGCCCTGACCGAGTTGTTATACGACAAGACTCTCTTCGCCCGGCGTTCCAGTCTAGTGTGCAAGTGTTATGATACGTCATGAAAGCACGTTACTTATCTTACTATTCTCAATAGTCACGGATAATTATACACTTAAGGTCACTAGGGCCAGTGACATTTTGTCACAGGTAAGCAGTCCAATCAGCTTAAAATGGAGAAACACCAGTGTTTTCCATGGTCAAGTCCAGCGGAAGGTTAGAGTAGCTGTGGCTATAGGTAATTTTCCGGCGGACTTGAGGTAGGATGTCTGAACACCTCGCAGGTTATCCTTATAGCATTGATTCCTGGAAATGTTATTTTCCAGATTGACCAAGGGCTGCAGTTGCAACACGCCCGGCGGCTGGTGGGTGGCTGATTCCGGCGGGGGGGGGGACCCCTCTTTTCTTCCATCATGCCTCGCTTTGAGCTATGCGCTACCCCTACTTGCTCATTATTGCCTGTATTTGCTCCCAAACTTTGCATCAAATGCGTTAAATGTCTCTATCGTTCTCGCGGCTTGTGGGTGTCAAAACGGTGTCCGGTCTGTTCTGAGTTAAAGGCGGCCCTCATCACTAAGAAAGACTTATCGTGCCTAGCGGCATTGAAAGAGATAAAGACCATTTTCAACTCCTATGCAAAAGATACTGCCCATAAGGCACTTTACTGCGATGATGATATCTTGTGGGAGAATCTAGTTATAAAGTCACCTTTGGTCAAGTCAGCCTCCAGCAAATCTACTAAACCCAAAGCTAAGAAATCTCTTTCCAAAGAAGCAGTGAGTAGCTCAAGTAGTAATGAAAGTTACATCACTGAGGCTACCCCCCCCCTGACCGACCAAAGCGGAGGCGGTCGCCTTCCCCCCGGCAACGGTCAAGGTCACGGTCGAGATCCCCCAGGAAGCAGTCTAGGCACTCATCGGCGGAATCGTCCAGGTCGACCAAACGCCGGAAGGAGAACAAGGTGACACCGGCCAGTGCAGGACACAATACTAGCCGGACAGTTACCGTAAGGCCACCACCCTCGACCCCTACCTCCAGTACACCAACCGTCCAATCCGGCGACTCTGAGATGGGGGTGGAGATCATTGAATCTAGTCCTCACCATGAACAATCTTTAGGTGTACCACAGGACTTTGTTTTTACAATTCCAAAATTGACTCAGGTACCACGCAAGGCCCCTACGGCTGGACCGAGTAGAGTGTTAGCTTACCAGTACAGAGGTTTCCCTTCAAGTTCTCAGTCTTTTGACAGCTCTCAGGTTATTCAGGACTCTCAGCCACCCGCGGCGAATGAACGTGGGTGCTGGAGAGTGGGCCAAGGAACAGATAGGGAAAGTATTCATAGTGAAGTGTTACCATCATCTGTCCCTGATTTGGTTTGGCCGCCGGTGGAACAAATGCCGGATGAGCAACAGGACATTCCAGAAATGCTAGAGTTCGAGGTTAATGAAAAGCCGGAGGAAGTTAATGTTCCCTCAGCTCAAGTTTCAATGTGTGAAGAATCAGAGGCTAGTTCCCAATCTTCCAGGGGTTCCCATAGTAAGTGTGTAACCACAGAGGAAATAAGTAACATTATGCATAGGTTCATGCAACAATATCATGTTTCTCCCTCTATTGATCCTTCATCTAGTCGACCGGTAGCTCCCCCGAGTAGCTCCACGATTAGACCATTAGAGCCTTCAGGTTTTCCCACCCCTAAGTCCTCATTACCTGCCTTGGTTTTACTCCCAACAACGTCCACGGCGGCAGGGACTACTGTGCCGGCTGCTATGACTACCACTAAGTGCGGGTAATTTCTGATATTACTCCTCCCCCTTTGGATAAGGTTCCACAGAGGAAAGGCCCTATGCCTCTCCTCTACGGACCGGATTGCTCCTGGACTCAGGTACATCCTTTGAAACCATTCCTAGCACAGCCTACTATTTCGGGTGAGCTACCCGTTCCAGGTGAGTGGACTATTGAAATTAACAAGAATATGAAACTCGGAGCCAAGGATGAGGTAGGGAGATTACTAGATGTCTCTATTAAGGCCATACCCAGTACATATAATGCTGAATTCTTTGTCCTCTCAGCTGCCCCGGCAGTACCGCCGGCCTCATCTGCATGACTCTTTGCAGACTGGTCCAAAGCAGATGGCGTTAATGACATAAAAGCTTTGAATGCACTCACGCGGGAACTAGCTACAGTTCCGGTCCTTGATCAGTCACACACACCAGTCTTGTAGATGATGCAGGTAGGTGTGGGGCCATGGGTAGACTGGGAAGCAGAGGCACAAGTATTTGCTTCCACTATTACATCTAAAACCTCACATCAGGTCCCTCAAGAGTTGCATGCTTGGTTCTCATTACTGGTTAATAAGGCAGAAGGGGTGTCTCCAGCCTTGTTCGCTTTCCTGGCGGCCCCCAAAATAGCTCTTCACCAGTTAGATGAATCCTTTTGTACCCCTCCCCCAGCCCATCTGGATAGGGATTTTAAGCTATGAAGCAAAGCTTTTCAATTGTTCTCACAATATCTTGTCACTCGCCAGGTTACCATATCCCTAGCTAGGACGATTTCGGCCATTGCAGGCCAAAATGTGAGGAAAGCCACTGAGCTGTCACGTAGGATTCTATTACAAAACTCTATACAATCCTTGGGTGACATTAGGGTAGCTATCATGGAAGCTGTGAGGGCACGCCAGGATCTCCGGGTATTTTTAGTGAAGAAGTTACTGGAAGATATTGGCCGCCGGGTAACCCTTTCCCTAGTTTCAACTACCTCCCTCCTTAGTTCAGAAACGTGGAATGTAGTTTATAATTTGGTGGAGGGGTGGAAGCCGACTACCTCCCAGGCTAAGAGGAAACCGTTTAAGAAACCCTTCACTAAGCCCAAAAGCGGCAGTAAGTCACAACCCCCTCATGCTAAACAGTCCTTTCGAGACCCAAGGCCTCCTCCACAGCAGGGAGGTAATCAGCCCAAGCCCAAACAAGGTAAATACTCAGGTTATAGAGGTAAGTCACACCCCAAACCAAATCAGGGACAGCCGGCAGCCAAGAATAGCCAGCCGTCTGATACCAACCCACCACCCCCTTCAAAAAACTAGCCAACCACTCTCTCTGTTTCCCGGGGCCGTGCTTAGGCATGTCGGATTTGAGAGTTGCTCCACTAATCGAGCCCATTTTGCAAACGGGGTCGTTCCAGGTATGCCACAGAGCCTGACCCAAGCGAACCTGGTCCAGAACCATAGTATGCAAAGGCCTTACCTGGCGGTGGATCCGCCGGCCACGACTGCGTCAGGCGCTCGAACACACCCATGTTTCGCCGGGGCTGGAGGCTCTAGTCCAAGAAATTATATCAGAGAAGGTCATTGTCTTAGTAAAACCACCTTGCAAAGTATTCACCTCCAGACTTTTCTTAGTGTCAAAGCGGGACAGTGTGCAGATGCGACCAGTAGTGGATCTCTTGCGTCTGAACACTTACATCGTAAATCCATCCCTCAGGATGCTTTCAGTAAATCAAATCAGGCTTACCCTTCCGCCGTTGGGCTGGATGTGCGCCTTAGACCTCAAAAACGCCTATTGGCATGTCCCTACCAACAGATGGTTCCAAAAGTTCCTCGCCTTGAGGATACGGCAAGAGACTTATGTCTTTCGGAAAATGCCGTTTGGGTTGAACCTGGCACCAAGAATTTTCACAAAATTAGTCCGGCAAGCCCTTCTGCCATTATTAGCCCAGGGCATCATGGTGTTGTGGTATCTAGACGACTGGCTAGTGGTGGCGGAGTCGAGAGAGTTATGTCACAATCATGTCAACCAAGTAATCAATCATGTACAAACCCTAGGGTTCAAGGTGAACTTGGCAAAGTCGCTCCTTGTTCCTACACAGGAAATTCAGTGGATAGGGCTGGTCTGTCATACCGTCAACCTGACCCTTACTCAGAGTGTGGACAATCGCCACAGATTTCGCAAGAAGCCGTTTCGTTTTTTCCAGTCTGAATACGACGAGGAAGGCGTGGGACTCCCTGGTCGGGTCTCTCAACTGGATCCAACTAACTGTGAAGTTGGGCCGGTTGAAAGTGAAGAGATTAATCATGGAAGGCAACAAATTTTTCCCACTATTGCCGGAGGGAAAACTATGGCCGATTCCTCGATTAATTCACAGCTTACTGTGGGTCTGGGCGAAGACCGAAACACTGTACTCTATGACAACTTGGGTTTCTCCTCCCCCTTCGGTATGGGTAGACACAGACGCTTCCGGAACACTGGTGTGGGGGTATCAATCCAATCTAGGCCATCAAGGGCAGGGCACTTGGGACCTGGGCATTTCATGGCACATCAACAAACAAGAGCTTATAGTTCCACTATATTTTCTCCAAGCCCACGGCTCGTCATTGCAAGGGAAATCAATAGCGTTTCGGATGGACAACTTAGTAGCAGTCCATTGCATTCAGAAACAAGGTTCAGTAAGGTCTCGAGAGTTGCTAATAGTGTCAGAACATATTTTTGCCCTAGTTGAATCGCTGAGCATTCATCTGCATGCTTCATACCTCCCAGGCGTGTCTAACATGTGGGCGGATGCTCTGTCCCGGCGACGGAGCACCTTAGTAGAATTGGCTCTCAAACAAACCGTCTTCAACAAGATGATTGCAAAGCCTTACCGTCCACAAGTGGATCTGTTCGCAACCAAGGAGACTCACAAGCTACCTCTCTTCCTAACCCGCCAGGGGGTGACCCCGGCGGGGGAACCAGATGCATTACTGGAGGACTGGAACAAGTGGAATTCAATCTATCTATTTCCTCCACCAGATTCTGTTCTAATGTGCATGGTGATTCATAAACTAAGAGGTTACCGGGGCTAAGTCTCGATGATCGCGCTGTTATGGCCGGCTCAGGCGTGGGACCACCAGTTGAACAAATGGTGCAAGGGCCCGGTGTCACTCCCGGTCTCCACATTCCACTTAGAGACAATTGGCAACCTTCAGACCTCGCTCAATTTTGCCTTCTGGACATTTACAAGGCCAAATGGCTAGCTCAGTATGGGGAAAGTGTCACTAGTAAACTTATGAACCAATATACTATATCTACCAGGAGGCAATATCAATCACATTGGAAAGCTTTCACTAACTGGATTGTTGAGTCAGGGCCATCCGATGCATCAGAAGCCCTACTCTTCAAACACTTAGATTATTTATTTGAGCAGAAGCATTTTTCCGTTGTCACGTTAAAAAATCACTTATCTGCTATCAGCTTTGATCTCACTGGTTTCTCGATACCGCAGGCGGAGGAGAAAGGGTTTATGAGGGCATGTTTCAAGATCCGCCCACCACCACATTAGGTCGTGCCCACTTGGTCGCTTGATAAAGCCTTATCTTTGCTTCAATCGCGCAAATACAACACTGCGCCGGATTTTGATTCATTACTTAAAAAGGCTGTGTTCTTTATGGCTTTAGCTACCGGTAATAGGGTCTCTGAGCTGGCGGCGATGAGCAACGAACCTAATTGCCTTAGGTTTGGGAGACTGCACGACAAGGTCCAAATAGCGCCGTCCCCCACTTTTATGGCTAAGAATGAGCACTCTGATCATGTTTTCTCAGAATTTTCTGTTCCGGCGTTAAAACGCAGACACACACATCATATTTTATGTCCGGTAGAAGTCTTAGTTAAGTTTATGAGGGCAGCTCACCCTCGACAACCAGGTTTTCTGTGGGTGACCCAGGCAGGTAATCGTGTTACTAGGAGAAAATTGGCTTCTCTGTTAGTAGATGTTATTAAAGAAAGTAATCCCCCTGGGGGTTAGGGAATAGCATATGCCCCACGTGCCTTCTGCGTGTCGTAAGAGGCGACTAAAGAGGTTGGGTCGGTGGGCTTGCGACCCCCACCCGGAAAAAATATCTAAGCAAAGAAACCAATGCGGATGCGGACGGAACCAACGTTGACGAACCACGACCGACTAAGGACATGCCTTCGGACATTCTGAGAATGGCTACGTGGAATGTTAGTGGCATGAATGATGGCACAAAAGAGAGAGAGGTTCTGGAAGTGTTAGTGAATGCCAGGCTGGATGTATGTGGAATGACAGAGACCAAAATATGGAAAGGTTCAGATGTGAGAGAGTGGGAGTGTGGAATGGGTGTGTGTGCTGGAGTGAGTGAAGGAACAGCGAGAGAAGGTGCATGTTTGTTTGTAAGTAGCAAATGGAAGGAATGTGTAAGAGAGTATGGGTCTGTGGGTTCAAGGATTGTGTGGGTGAGAATGAAAGTATGAATACAAACGTGGGTGATTTTATGCGTGTATGCCCCGACAGAGGATATACTTGAAAGAAAGAAAGAGGAGTTCTGGATGAATGTGGAGGCGTGCCTGGAGAAGTTTGACAAGAACGAAAGAATATTTCTGATTGGGGATATGAATGGTAAGGTGGGTGATAGGAAAGTTGAGGAAGTGGTGGGAGGGTGGGGGGTACCATCAGAGGTGAATGGGAATGGTAGTGCACTTGTGGACGTATGTGTGGGGAGGAGGCTGTGGATAGCCAACACCTTCTTCCGACACAGAATGATCCACAGGTACACGTGGAAACGGATGTTGACGATGAAGGATAAGACAGTGGTGGAACGAAAGTCATTGATTGATTATGTATGTGTGGATGAACGAATGAAGAAATCTGTGATGGATGCTAGGGTGTATAGGGGTATTGGAGGGGGTCTGTCTGATCATTATGTAGTGGTCGCTAAGGTTAGGATACAAAAGAAGTGGGTGAGGAGAGCGGGAGGGAGGCGAGAGGAGGGTGGAATGGTGAGGAGGGTGGAGAGGTTGCAGGAGGAGTAAAAAGTAGAAGTGTGACGCTCACCGCTTCCCCCAGAACCGCATGGCTTACTCGCTAGGACTCGCCAGGGCAGAGAATGTAGCTACAGTCTACCTATCATTGTGTACTTTCCTTCTCGAGAAAGCTTGTGTTGCAGACAGTTCAGAACTGTTCTTTGTTTTCGTCTGTCACAATCCTTTCTATTTTATTTAGTCAATTGAAAGTATTGTGTTAAGTAATTGAATGATGGGAAGGCAAGCGGGAGAGAGAGAGAGAGAGAGACCAGGTGGTGTGACTTGGTGGTGAGTGTGGCGCGTGGCCGGCCCCCTTACATAGGCCTCACAGGATTCGTTGCCTCGTGCCTAACACGGCCTACTAGGCGGCTGCTTACTGGGCGACTGTCGTGCGCCCTCGTGCCATTCCTGCGAACTGGGACTCCACCCATGCGGTCCCTGGAAATATCCTGGTCAGATCCGTCCCAGACAGCATACTCTAAGCATCTCCCTTGAACTGTTCCACACTCTTGTCTTAGAATCTTTCTCTTCTACCGCCTCTATCATTTCCACTACTTCCTCACCTTTTATTAATATCAATCCCCCTCTGGTTCCCTGCATCCACACCTTGAATTGGTGGCCAGACTGTATTATATGCTGGATCTCACATTTCTTATGTACTAGGCTAAGATTGAAGATAGTCATTGTCTTTTTGGGAGATTGTATTGCTCGGACTGTCTCCATCAATCACTAATGTTTCTACAGGGTTAAATAATGCTAGACTAGGGATCAGGTACCTTGCTGTTGGTGTTTTCACTGTGTGTAGGCTACTTTTGAGCTGCACGACACTACGGATTCTGTGGGTTACCTGGGTGGATCTTTTGTCTGTGTACCTTGGAGTTTAGACTGTGTAGTGCGTGAGGGCTGCTTGCCTAATCCACCCAACACTGTTCTAACTCTATTTGCTTTTACTTTTGAGGGTCGCCAGGAGGATACTCGATACTTGTGATCGAGAATCCTCAAGAGAGCACCCCTTCATATTAACGTAATCAGGCCGCACAGACCCAAGGTCCACACTAGGCTAGGAGCTGCCTTGCTCCACCAGAATTCTGTACCTTTGCACATCCCAGCTAGACTTTATTAACCCGGGTAGACATTAGCTGGATTAGATCATATACTCTTTTATGCATACCCATTATTTCTACACAAGCATTTTGAGGTCTAGGTTGCTGTAGAGAGACACAACCAGCATAGACAGGTTTTGTTAATAGGAGTACTACTTTTTCGTGGCGAGCATTATTACTGTTGCACCGCTTATAATATTCTTGTGTCCAATAACATTATAGGTCCAGCCTTTTTGTGTATTTAGCCTACACGTGCATTGTCCTGCCTCCTGCTATTTTGTGGTTCCATTTCCGATACGTTCTTCTTAGTAGCATCCGACATTATTCAGAAGATTCCTTGTTCGGTGCTTGAGGACTTTACAACACTTTCTTTCATAAAGGAGTGACAGATATTATTGATTAACGTAACGTTAAGTAAACCTTCTTCTTGTTTGCATTAGATCACTCTTGTGATTTAATTAAGTTAACTATCTTTTCCTTGTGTACCATAACTAAGCAACCATATGTTATAGGTAATAGGCTGTTTCAGAGAACATCAGCCTAAAGTAGAAGCACATAGATACTGAGAGTTAAGATACCCCGCTATCGCAGATATAACTCTGGAGGGTATATGTGTTCTTTGTTCGACGGGATTATATATCAGGGGTTGGATCTAGCGTTTCCGTTGTTGCATTTATGCCAGTCTAGTCCAATGTATAAGAGCCACTGATTTATACGAGACCCGATCGTAACAAATGGCGACCTAGCTCAGGATTTGGTGAACTGACATATAATTGCAGGTTATTGTGCAGATTTTTCTCACAGTTTAGGCAGTGAACATTTGTTTATTTTGTGGAATATTTTTTGAGGACATGCAAGAATTATTTTTTTAGCAAAGTAATATAGCACTTAAGCGGTCTCCGAGAATTTTTTATTGTGAATATTGTGGTATAAGAGTTTGGGGTACTTCTTTTTTGTGTATCAAAGTGAAAAATCTTCAGTGAGCATCATGTCTTATAGCGGATCAGTGCAGGATGAAGACACAGTACGTGATGTAGAAGCTGAGGAGCAGCAGCATGGGCAGGTTGTTAACTTGGTGAACAGTGAGGAGGATGCAAGGAATTTTTTACAATGGCCTGTTACTTCCGACCGGTTGGTGGGTGTGAATCGGTACGGTCTCCAGTGCTTAGCCGCAGCTATCGGTCATGTATGTACTAGTGGCATGACCAAAGGATGACCTGATGACGTGTGTGCTGGGTACGACTGGCGTACGAGGTAGGGTGAGTGCTCAGAGCCCTTTGGCCGAGCCTCCCCTTCACTCGACTCCCAATCCTCCTATTGTAGTACCGACCCTGAGCACGCTTCCGCAGGTGGATAGTGACTGGCAGGGTGGTTTGCCCCTGGGGGGATCACCGGGTATTTCTAACATCATTGCATCTCCTCCTCCTCCTCAAGGTTTGACCCCGGAGATGCTCTTTCAGCTCGAGATGGCAAAGATGCAACATCAGAGTCAACAGCAGACAGAGCTAGCTAAGATAGAAAAGAGAAAAGAGCTAGCTAAGATAGAAGAGAGAAAAGAGCTAGCTAAGATAGAAGAGAGAAATGAGCTAGCTAAGATAGAAGAGAGAAATGAGCTAGCTAAGATAGAAGAGAGAAAAGAGCTGGCTAGGATGCAGCAACAGACGAGGGAAGCTGAGCTTAGGACTGAACTAGAATCTACAAGATACTGTGCCGACATGGATTTAGAGAAGTCTCGTGTTGAGACGACGGGACAGCGACTCGGTACTGGAAACCGTGCGCATGATGAGTCTCTGTCGCACCTTCTCAAACTGGTCCCTGTATTTGACGAGTCTGGTGTCACAGAGTTTTTCAATAGATTTGAGAAGAAGTGCCGGGAGCATCAGTGGCCTGAAGTTAAGTGGGCGGCCCTTGTGTCCTCTAGACTCGTAGGTAAGGGGCTCAAGGCTTACGATGCACTGCCTTTGGAGTCCTGCGTTGTTTATGAGGAGCTCAAGGAGGCTGTCCTGCGGGCATATGAGCTACAACCCGAGACATATAGGTTAAAGTTCCGGGGTGTGACTAAGGGACGAGACAGTACCTTCTTGGAGCACGCCTGGGACCTGTCCGACGCTATGGGAAACTGGCTCAGATCAGAGAAGACAACTACGTTTGATGAGATGAAACAGTTGATGCTTCTAGAGCAGTTTTATAAGTGTACGGGCGGCGACTTGACTTTAAACCTTAAAGAGAAGAACCCAAGAACTCTCGTAGAAGCAGCAGAGATGGCTGATCGTCGGTTGTCATTAATTCGGGGGTGTGGCTCTGCACAGAGAAACGATGTAGGCATTAAGGAGCGTTACCCTCCCCCTCCCCGGAATATGGACACACATAAATTTAAAAGCAATGACACCAAGACTGATCACAAACCTAGCACCGCCCCGTTTAAGATGGGTCAGGGGACTTTTACACCTCAGTATAAGTCCAAGGGGAAATTTGAGTGTTATCACTGTCACAAAGAGGGCACATGGCAAAAGCTTGTCCGAGCAGACCTCCCACGGCGGCTGTGTCATTGGCTCGCAGCATTGGGGTGTTCCAGAAGTCTTCTGTGTTTGCTGGAGGCATAAGATCAGAGGATGGAGCACCGCCAGTGAAGAAGGATCCGGAAGGCTCGAACCCTGTCCGCGATGCCTTTTGCGACCATAGAGGGCATGGCTGCGTGAAGTGGGGGGGCAAGAAGCACGGGGTACAGCTTTTGCGTGACACAGGTGCCTCTCAGACACTCTTGAAGAATTTCACTGGTAGACCCATAAACGCGGCGCGGGTAGTTGTGGTGCATGGAGTTAATGCAACTAGGTCATACCCGCTTGTTAGAATGGAGCTTGAAGTTGACGGTGTGACTCGCGAACTGGATGTGGGAATCGTGGAGAAATTGCCTGTTGGGGGCGTCGACCTCCTTCTCGGCAATGACTTTGCGGTGCCTGCTTCTAAGCTTTCACCCTTAGTCGTTGCCGAGGAGCCGGCCGACGTGAGTGGGGAGGAACAGGAGTGGGTTAAGAGGTGTCAGGTGCAACCAATGGCGTGTGTTGTAACCAGATCTCTCGCATCCAGGGAGTCACAGCCTAACCAACAGTCTTCAAATAAGCGGAGGAACGGTCACGAGAAGGTGCTGAAAGCTGATACGGTGGAGAGTCTAGTACCAGCAGCACTTCTCGGGGACTCAGTATTAGCACCGTTATTGGAGTCTGGAGAAGCACCACCACCTGTCACTGAGAGTGTAGAGGCAGGGCTTAAAGAGACTCAGAGGCAGCAACGGTATACACGGAGAGAGCAACGGGATGCAAAGTTTGATGTTGGGGGAGGGCATGAGTTGTTTCGCAAACACTTAGACAGGCTAGCTCCCTCAGATATTCGCAAATTGCAGCTAGAAGAACCGGAGGTTCTAAAGTGTAGTGACGGTGCTGTCGAACTTGAGAGTAGAGAACGAATGTTGCGTAGTCTGGAGTTGGCTGGCCGCAATCTGGTAGGCTCTCAGGCCCTCATGAAGGACAGGTACGACTACAAGGTGAAACTCAGGGAGTTTCACGTGGGTCAGGAGGTGTTGATACTACTCCCTCTAGTAGGTCACCCCTTATCCGCAAAGTACGCTGGTCCTTATAGGGTAGCAGAGAAGCTCTCGGACTTAGATTACCTGGTGGCCACTCCAGACAGGCGTAAGAGGAATCAGTTATGTCATGTCAACCTGATGAAGGAGTATGTGAGGCGCCCACCTGAGCCTCTCACTGTCCCCGTGATGACTTTCAGCAGTCAAGGTGGAGAAGGAGAACGGGACAGTCATGCGCAGGTGGATGACAACTGGGATTATCATGTTTCTGCAGATCAGTGGGCGGGAAACACGAGACAGGCGGCTCATGAGGCTTTGCAACACCTACCTGAGCAACAGCGTGTGGCTGTCGAGCGCCTATTCTGTTTATACCCTACTGTATTTGCGGAACACCCAGGCCTCACTACTCATGAGGTGCACGACGTTGACGTCGGAGACCACCCACCCTTCAAATCAGTGCCCTATAGGGTGCCCCCTGTTAAACTTCCGGCCCTCCGGGCGGAGTTGGAGTACATGTTGCAACAGGGACTGATCGAGAAGGGGGCGGTAAAGTGGACATCTCCCGTAACGCTGCAACCTAAGCCGGATGGCAAGGTGCGCTTCTGTGTTGATTACCGCAGGCTAAACGGCTTGACTCCCACCAACCCCTATCCTCTTCCCCGGGTCGATGACTGTGTAGACAAGATTGGCAGGGCCAAGTTCTTGACCAAGGTGGACCTGGTAAAAGGTTACTGGCAGGTGCCTTTGTCTGAACGGGCGAAAGAGGTGTGTGGTTTTGTGGTGGATAGTGCTACATATCGTTGTAATGTCATGCCGTACGGTCTAAAGAACGCACCAGCGACCTTCCAAAGCTTGATGAACGAGTTAGTGGCTGACATTCCGAACTGTACCGTGTACCTGGACGACGTCATTATCTACGATGACGATTTCAAGAGCCACTGTGAACATGTAGAATCCCTATTTAAGAAATTAAGCAAGGCAAACTTGGTGGTCAACCTGGGAAAGTGTGATTTTGTGCGGGCTACCGTGCAGTACCTGGGGTTCATGGTGGGTTTGGGCCAGGTGTGCCCCCCACAGAACAAGATATTGGCTATTAACCACTTCCCAAGGCCGTCCACCAAGAAGCAGATCATGAGGTTTTTGGGCATGATTGGTTACTACCGCCGCTTTATAAAGGGCTATTCTACTGTGCTGGCTCCTCTGACGGACCTATTGGCCAAAGATAGAAAGTTTAAGTGGGCGCCTGAGTGTGAGAGGGCTTTTTTGCTAGTAAAACACCTGTTGTGTACTCACCCAATCCTCAGGGCCCCAGACTTTAGCCGACCATTCCAGCTGGCAACTGATGCCAGTGGTGCGGGGGCTGGTGCCGTTCTGATGCAATCAGATGAAGATGGGCTGGAGCACCCAGTCAGTTTCTTCTCAAAAAAGTTCAACTCGGCGCAGAAGAACTATTCAGTAGTTGAGAAGGAACTGCTGGCGATTGTGCTAGCGCTCAGGCACTTTGAGGTGTATGTTCCAGCCTATGGACCAGTGGTGGTGATCTACACCGACCATCACCCCCTCAAGTTCCTGAATCAATTCCATAACCGGAATATGAGGCTGACCAGGTGGTCATTAATGTTGCAGGAATACAACCTAGACATACGCCATATTGCCGGTTCTGAGAATGTGATTTGCAGATTGCTTATCGAGGGTGGAAGACCCGGGGTAGATCATCACAAGGGTAGCCTCCTACTTTGGTTTGATTAGTATGTTTACGTCTGGTGCTTGTTGGCTCGCGTGGGTAGCCCAGCGTATTGGGTCGTAAAGTAGGAGTTGCTGTGTTGGTATAGAAGAAGAAAAAAAAAAAAATAGGCTGCCCCTGTAGTGCAGCCGCCATAAACATATTAAAAAATATAAAAATCCTATAAAAACTCTTTCTTTGATAGTTAAAAAAAAATTAAGTATGTTATAGCAGAAATTCTGAGTTGTACTCCTCTCAGAAGGCTGGGCTAGTGAAGCTCGCTCTTATGAGCATAACTATGTAATTTAATCTATTGTGTTGGGAGGGGTTGTTCATTTTTATAATGTGTTATTTTGAAGAGAACTGTGTTTTACATTTCATTGTCGCTGGGTGACTAGGAGTGGCAAATTTTGTATGGGTTCTGCGTGTCAGATTTAGAGCTCATAGTTGGAGCCTCTTAAATATCTTGGGTGGGGTGTGATGCTCACCGCTTCCCCCAGAACCGCATGGCTTACTCGCTAGGACTCGCCAGGGCAGAGAATGTAGCTACAGTCTACCTATCATTGTGTACTTTCCTTCTCGAGAAAGCTTGTGTTGCAGACAGTTCAGAACTGTTCTTTTTTTTCGTCTGTCACAATCCTTTCTATTTTATTTAGTCAATTGAAAGTATTGTGTTAAGTAATGAATGATGGGAAGGCGAGCGGGAGAGAGAGAGAGAGAGAGAGAGACCAGGTGGTGTGACTTGGTGGTGAGTGTGGCGCGTGGCCGGCCCCCTTACATAGGCCTCGCGGGATTCGTTGACTCCTGCCTAACACGGCCTACTAGGCGGCTGCTTACTGGGCGACTGTCGCGCGCCCTCGTGCCATTCCTGCGAACTGGGACTCCACCCATGCGGTCCCTGGAAATATCCTGGTCAGATCCGTCCCAGACCGCATACTCTAAGCATCTCCCTTGAACTGTTCCACACTCTTGTCTTAGAATCTTTCTCTTCTACCGCCTCTATCATTTCCACTACTTCCTCACCTTTTATTAATATCAATCCCCCTCTGGTTCCCTGCATCCACACCTTGAATTGGTGGCCAGACTGTATTATATGCTGGATCTCACATTTCTTATGTACTAGGCTAAGGTTGAAGATAGTCATTGTCTTTTTGGGAGATTGTATTGCTCGGACTGTCTCCATCAATCACTAATGTTTCTACAGGGTTAAATAATGCTAGACTAGGGATCAGGTACCTTGCTGTTGGTGTTTTCACTGTGTGTAGGCTACTTTTGAGCTGCACGACACTACGGATTCTGTGGGTTACCTGGGTGGATCTTTTGTCTGTGTACCTTGGAGTTTAGACTGTGTAGTGCGTGAGGGCTGCTTGCCTAATCCACCCAACACTGTTCTAACTCTATTTGCTTCTACTTTTGAGGGTCGCCAGGAGGATACTCGATACTTGTGATCGAGAATCCTCAAGAGAGCACCCCTTCATATTAACATAATCAGGCCGCACAGACCCAAGGTCCACACTAGGCTAGGAGCTGCCTTGCTCCACCAGAATTCTGTACCTTTGCACATCCCAGCTAGACTTTATTAACCCGGGTAGACATTAGCTGGATTAGATCATATACTCTTTTATGCATACCCATTATTTCTACACAAGCATTTTGAGGTCTAGGTTGCTGTAGAGAGACACAACCAGCATAGACCGGTTTTGTTAATAGGAGTACTACTTTTTCGTGGCGAGCATTATTACTGTTGCACCGCTTATAATATTCTTGTGTCCAATAACATTATAGGTCCAGCCTTTTTGTGTATTTAGCCTACACGTGCATTGTCCTGCCTCCTGCTATTTTGTGGTTCCATTTCCGATACGTTTTCTTAGTAGTATCCGACATTATTCAGAAGATTCCTTGTTCGGTGCTTGAGGACTTTACAACACTTTCTTTCATAAAGGAGTGACAGATATTATTGATTAACGTAACGTTAAGTAAACCTTCTTCTTGTTTGCATTAGATCACTCATGTGATTTAATTAAGTTAACTATCTTTTCCTTGTGTACCATAACTAAGCAACCATATGTTATAGGTAATAGGCTGTTTCAGAGAACATCAGCCTATAGTAGAAGCACATAGATACTGAGAGTTAAGATACCCCGCTATCGCAGATATAACTCTGGAGGGTATATGTGTTCTTTGTTCGACGGGATTATATATCAGGGGTTGGATCTAGCGTTTCCGTTGTTGCATTTATGCCAGTCTAGTCCAATGTATAAGAGCCACTGATTTATACGAGACCCGATCGTAACAGAAGTAAAAAGGTTTAATGAAAGACTGATTTTACTAAGAATCAAAGTCGGGGCGAGAGTCATAGATGTTATATCAGCATATGCCCCCGAAGCAGGCTTAGCTAGAGATGTCAAAGAACGGTTCTGGAATGAATTACTAGGGGTGGTTGTCGGATGCAAGGAAGGGGAGGCAGTAATTGTGGGAGGGGACTTGAATGGACATGTCGGGGCAGGTGCCGATGGATATGAGGGCGTGCACGGAGGACAGGGTTATGGCCGTAGGAACCTGGGAGGCGAATACATACTGAAGCATTGTACTGCCACAGGGATGGTGGTGTGTAATACTATGTTTAGGAAGAGGATGAGCCATCTGATAACATATGAATCAAGTGGCTCCAGTAGCCAGATAGACTACTTCCTTATCAGCAAATCTGACAGGAATTGTTTAGAGACGTTAAGATCATACCAGGTGAAGAATGCATCCCCCAACACAAGCTTCTAGTATGTGATATGTGCCTAGTTAGAGTTCCTGTCAGAAAGAAAGTTCATTTGCCAAAAAGGAAAGTATGGTTGTTGGAAAAAGAGGAGTACAGAGACAGATTCCACAACAAAATGATGGAACTCGAAAGGAGAATGGGCATTAGGCCAGATGTTGATAGCAAATGGAACTTTATAGAGCGCAGCCTCCTCGATTCCACAGACAAAGGCTGTGGCAAAACAAAGGGGCCACTTAGACATAAGTTCTCCTGATGGTGGAACAATGATGTCGAAGCGGCAGTCAGAGAGAAGAAGAGATGTTTCAAAGTATGGAAGGAAGGTGGCAGCAAGGAATAATACCTGTCCGCCAAACGAAATGCTAGAAGAGAGGTCTACAGGGCAAAGAAAACCATACAGGATAGCGTAATAGAACAAGTTTGCATCACTAATAATACCAATGGAGTTTATAAATTAGCTGAGAATGTAAGGGACAGTAGCCAGGACGTCGTGGTTGTAAGATGCATAAATAATGACAGTGGCACGACTGTTTACACAGAAAAAGAAATCAGGGAGGCGTGGAAGGAGCATTATGAAAGACTGCTTAATGTGGAGTTTTAATGGAACAGGGAACAGCTCAGCACTGTAGTCCCAGTACAAGGCCCTCCGCCTTTGATAGGGTACGACGCTGTTAAAAGTGCTATAGATAAAATGAAGTCAGGAAAAGCCGCTGGGAGCTCCGGCATTGTCGCTGAGATGCTAAAAGCAGCTGCAGATACTGGGGTAAAATTGGTCACAGAGTTGATTAATGCTATCATAAAGGAGGAAAAAGTTCCCTATGCTTGGCAGGAAAGTGTTATAGTAAATATATATAAAGGCAAGGGTGACTCCTTAAACAGGGGAAATTATCGGGGTTTGAAAATGCTCGATCAAGTCATGAAAGTCAGCGAAAGGGTCTTTGAATGCATGATCAGGGAAAGTGTTGCTATCAGCGACATGCATTTTGGATTTATGCTGGGACGTGGCACAACTGATGCTATCTTCACTCTTAGGCAAATGCAAGAGAGGTACCTAGAGAAAAACAGGGAGTTATACCTAGTTTTTGTAGATCTGGAGAAGGCCTTTGACTGGGTGCCCAGGGAGGTAGTGCAGTGGGCTATGAGAAAACTTGGAGTAGAAGAGTGGTTGGTGCGTGTGATAATGAGAATGTATGAGGGGTTACGGGCAGCAGTTAAGAGTAAACGGGGGCCTGAGTGAAGAGTTCTCAGTGAAAGTTGGAGTAAACCAAGGCTCAGTTCTGAGCCCATTACTGTTTGTTTTAGTCTTGGAGGCTCTGTCAAGGGAATTTTTGGACAGGACTCCCATGGGAGATGTTATATGCAGATGATCTAGTTCTTATCACAGATAGTGCGCAGGAAGCAGAGGCGAAGTTTAAAAGATGGAGGGAAGGTATGGCAAATATGGGTCTAAGAGTTAACATAGATAAAACAAAAGTAATGATTAGTGGAGTAGGGCGTGGAGCTATGGAAAGAAGCGGCGACTATCCATGCGCAGTATGTGGGAAGGGGGTGGGATGTAATTCAATTCAATGTTGTGTCTGTAGTGAATGGGTACACAAGAGATGTAGTGGAGCTAGAGGACCTTTGACAAGAATCATAGACTTTGAATGTGCATTGTGCATGGGAGATCTTGTATTAAATGACCCGCCTGTCAGTGTTGATTTCGACAGTGTAACGTGTGTGAAAAAGTTCTGTTACCAGGGCGATACAGTTTCCGCTGGAGGTGGCGCTGAAGCTAGCTCCATTGCTAGAGTCAGAAGTGGCTGGGGAAAGTTTAGAGAGCTGTTGCCACTCCTGACCATGAGAGGGCTCCCACCCCACCTTAAAGGGAAGGTGTATACCTCGTGTGTTAGGAGCGCGATGACCTATGCCTCTGAGACGTGGCCGGTTAAAGCGGAGGATGTCAATAGAATGGAACGAAATGAGAAGAGAATGGTGAGATGGATGTGTGGGGTTAATCGTAGGAACATGGTATCGAGCGAGGAATTGAGAAGGCGTCTGGGCATTAGGAGTATCAGTGAAGTGATGCGCACGAGCCGACATGGTTGGTTTGGACATGTGGAGAGAATGGATGATCAGAACTGGGTGAAGAAATGCCGGACAGTGAACTTGGGGGGAGCTGCGAGTAGGGGTGGACCTAGAATTACATGGGCTCGGGTACTCCTGTCCGATCTCAAAATAAAGAACTTGACAACACAGGCGGCCCTTGACAGGACCGCCTGGAAAGCTGCCATTTAGGACGCGAGACTGTAATCACAGTTTCTGTGGACAAACGGTCTTTAAACTTGTATGTATGTATGTATGTATGTATAATATAATGAAAAGGATGCCGCTGGTACTGTATGGGTTAACCCTTCTCTCAGTACTATAAAGTAGTAGCCATAATATAATGAAAAGGATGCCACTGGTACTGTATGGGTTAACCCTTCTCTCAGTACTATAAAGTAGTAGCCATAATATAATGAAAAGGATGCCACTGGTACTGTATGGGTTAACCCTTCTCTCAGTACTATTAGTAGTAGCCAGAATATAATGTAAAGGATGCCGCTGGTACTGTAGGGGTTAACCCTTCTCTCAGTACTATTAGTAGTAGCCAGAATATAATGTAAAGGATGCCGCTGGTACTGTAGGGGTTAACCCTTCTCTCAGTACTATTAGTAGTAGCCATAATATAATGAAAAGGATGCCGCTGGTACTGTATGGGTTAACCCTTCTCCCAGTACTATTAGTAGTGGCCATAATATAATGAAAAGGATGCCGCTGGTACTGTATGGGTTAACCCTTCTCTCAGTACTATTAGTAGTAGCCATAATATAATGAAAAGGATGCCGCTGGTACTGTATGGGTTAACCCTTCTCTCAGTTGTTACGACCGGCACTACGAAATAAACTAGGGCACTTAAGAATGGACTAGATGATAGGATATATCTGCAACAACGGTACGCTAATTCCAAACCCTCGAACTATTACGCCGGTGAACAAAACACTTAAAACCCTCCAGAGTTAATCTACTGGATAACGGGGTATCAATTAACCTCTCCGCGGCGCACAGGGGGTTTTCTACAGGGTAAGACTGTGCGCACCTATGATGATTTTGGGACCTATTGCCAATTTCGATAAAAAGTACATCATCGTGTAGGGAATGTTTGCGTGCATCGGCCCATATATATTTGACCCCCCAAAAAATGTCTGGGGGGGGTAGGGGAACGGTCTGTAGTTGAAAAATGTGGAGCGAATGGCACCGCGCGGCTAGATTGTCATCGAGCGGCGAGATTTCCCTGCCGAATATTTACACGCGCAGGGGATAGAAGGAGAGGGAGGAGGGGGTGGGTTACCGCGTATTATCACGTATATGTCCTTTTTTGAGCCCTTTTAGGCTATGTAGAGTATGTATACGTGTGTAGGGCACCCATATAACAATGAATATGCCTCATAGTGACCAAAAATTGCAATATATAAGGGAATTATAAGAGAATTTTTAGGCGGGAATGAAGATGTGTTGGAGGTTTGGCGGCAATTTATGAGCTGAGAGTGTGGTTTACGCCATACATATCACGTATATCTTGTACGTAGAGCACTGTCATGCTATAATACAGACTTGTACGTATGTATACGTGCCATATATCAAAATATATACCGCATATAGACCAATTCATGCGATATTTACGCACATTATCAATGAGTTTCTATGCGTGAACCAAGGTGTGAGTGAGTTGTGCTGGGAATGAAAGGGGGAGAGGGTGTGTTACGCCATAAATATCACGTAAATCTTGTATTTAGAGCACTGTCATGCTATAATACAGACTTGTACGTATGTATACGTGCTATATATCAAAATATATACCGCATATAGACCAATTCATGCGATATTGACGCACATTATCAATGAGTTTCTATGCGTAAACCAAGGTGTGAGTGAGTTGTGGTGGGAATGAAAGGGGGAGAGGGTGTGTTACGCCATAAATATCACGTAAATCTTGTATTTAGAGCACTCTCATTCTATAATAAAGACGTGTACATATGTAGGCGTCCCATATAACAAGGAATATACCGCATATAGACCAATTGATGCGATATTTACGCAAATTGTGAATGTGTTTCTAGCAGACGGAAGCCTGAAAGGGTGGGTTGGGGGTGGGTGGGTGGGAGGGAGGCATGCAGGGGTGCAGTGAGTGAGTGAGTGAGTCGTGGAGAGATGGAAGTCAGGCAGATCTCTAGATAGATAACCAGCTTTGTGATAATTGTGGAGGCGCCCCAGGCGTATTGATGTTTGGGATTTTGAACCTTATGTCTACCAGATGGCTGGTGTTCGTTGCCATCAACAGGTCTACAATAACATGAGTCAGGAATGGAGAGAGAGAGAGAGAAACTGAGACATGCGTATGTCGTACGTATAAATGGACTTCAGAATTGCATTTTTATGCAAGCAGACATTGCATTTTAGACACATGTGAAGTACCACAGAAACATGTAGGCCATTGACTGTAAATAAAGTACTATATTATAGACCACCAGCGACGGTGCTGAGTCAACACAGGCAGATTGCCTTTTGTGATAGAGGGCTAAATATAGACTGGTGTCTCCTTACACTTGCGAAAGGGTAGATTGCCACCAGAGAAACGTTTACTTATTTATTTCGAAGTAATATGCAATATAAATGTATATTCGAGACCTACTGCAATTATTTGTATGACAGTCATGACTATGTATAATCCAATATACGCGCGTAGGCGAGACATAAGAAAGCTGGTTGAGCAATTTTCGACACCCACACAGTTATTATTCATTTTTATTTACAATATTATACAATACAAATGTATTTGTGAAGAGTATTTTATCCATTATTGTATTTATACCAATTTTGTTCCCAGACAGAGCTGCTGTAGCTGGAGCATCAAGGAGCGGCAAGGGTCACCTCGTGACCGCTTGACCGTGTGAAAATGAGTGGAGTCACACTGAGAGGGGCAATTTTGCTGAGTGTTTGGGCAATTTTTGACAGAATAAAGTTATATAATTACTAATTCTTGACAGAGACAAACTTTTATAAACCTTGGCATGATATAATTGATAATCCCATCAATTTACAAACGTAAATTGGTGGGATAATTAATTTTGTTTTGTATATTGTCATTTCGATTGTAGACACGAAGTTTTGAGTGATATTTGGTATGAGCTCCTGTGGCATGGTTGGTAAGGTCGCGGACTGGAAAACTCAAAGTGTTGTAGGGTAGTGGGATCGAATCCAGGAGGGGGTTATGGGGAAGGTTTTATATTGTCTAGAAATTTTTTGATAAATTTTTTTTTTACAAGATCATGCCATTGTATTCAAACAATATGAAATATTCATAGAATATATCATATTGTAAGAATACAATGACATGACCTTGTTTTTTTTTGTTTTTTTTTTATTGTTTTTTTGTATTATCTTAGTAGGTTTGACAGGATTTATTGAAACATATTTATTTTTGTACAATTCATTTGAGGTAAGAAAATAATTATATACACATTACTTTGGCTAATAACAAACATATATATTGATATACTAAAAAAATAAGGCATATTACATGTAAATCTTTGAAACTTATAAACTAAATAATGAAACATACAATTATATAATGTAAAAGCTATATCACAGGGACATCTTTGGAACTTATACATTATATAATATATATGTTACATTATGAGGTAGCGTGATCAATTAGGTCAGGTAAGGTAGGGCGCGAGTCCAGGGCAGGGCAGGGCAGGGGGCGAGTCCAGGGCAGGGCAGGTGGCGAGTCCAGGGCAGGGCACGGGGCGAGTCCAGGGCAGGGCAGGGCAGGGCAGGGGCCGACACTCAGTAGTTCTTGAAGGTGTGGTAGTCCCTGAAGCAGTCACCCAGGCAGAGTGGAGCTTTGCACTCGGCGCACATTGAGGTGACTCTTTTCGTGACATGGGGTTTCCTGACACTGGAGCTGCAGACGGTGCACTGCGCCTGCCTGTGGCGAGTGCCAAGCATCTCAGTGTTGATGGGGTAGTGTCTTTCGACACCCAGCTGGATGCGGTCAGGAACGTGATCCCCACGCCATGCCGTACGTCTGTGAGTGGTGGTGCCATACTTCTCCAGGAGTTGGTTGGAGACGTTGTACACGAACTCCCGGAATTTCAGCTTCTGGTTTGGGGCCATATCCTTTTTCACCAACCACAAGTTGTAGGCGTTCAGCATCGTTATGTCAACTAGGTGGAGGAAGAGCTTGTGATACCACTTCACAGTCTTCCTCAGACACTCAACGCCTGACAGCTGACAGTCAGACTTGTCCACCAGGCGCATGTTTTTTGTGTAGTCCACTACCATGTTGGGCTTGTAGATTGTCTTCCTGGTTCGGTAGTGGATTTTGCCAGAATCCACCTGGGCACCTGTGTGGACGGTGAAAAGCAGGTGGACGTCTCGCTTATCCTTCCACTTCAGGGCTATCAGTTTCCCACACTTCTCGAGCTGCTTGTATTTCTGCCCCTTTCGTCGCCTTCTTCGCACATGCCTCTCGCGGTGTTCCTGGGCCAGGTCGTCTTCTGAAGGTGTGTCACTGGAGGAGGCATCTGTGAGAGGAATGACATCACCTGTGAACTTTGGCATAAACTTTCTTGTCTTTCTGACAGTCCCACATGACCCCGTTTGGTTGTCATAAAGAAACTGGCAGAGAGCAGGAGAAGTATACCAGTTGTCAGTGTAGATGATGTGGCCTTTGCCCAGGTAAGGTGCCAACATTTTCCTGACGATGGCACCTGACATGCCCATGGGGTCATTGGCAGCGGCTTTCGGTACGTCAATGTCAGTTCCTGTATACACGATCATGTCAAGCACTATTCCAGTTTCACAGTCGCACAACACGAAGAGCTTGATTCCGAACCTATGCCTCTTCAAGGGGATATACTGCTTGAAAACAAGACGTCCTTTGAAGAGCACGAGCGACTCATCAATCACCAAATTGAGGAAGGGGTAAAAGTATTTCCTATACCTCTCCAACAACATGGTGAACACATCCCGAACTTTCCATATCCTGTCAATCCTGTTAGGATTTTCGTTGTCTGCAAAGTGCATAAATCTTAGCAGCAACAAAAATCTGTCACGAGTCATGAACTTATTGAAAGTTGGGGTGGCGATGAGAGGGTCGTGCTTCCAATAGTGTTGCAACACATGCTTCTTGATCAGAGGCATGAGGAACAACAAGGCAAAGAACGTCATAAATTCTTCCACAGTCGTATCCTCCCCGCCTCGTATTCTCGCTTTTGGAGAAAGGACGTCCAATCTGCCAAACACCCACCTATAGTAGGTGTTTGTTTGGGCAACGATGTACGTCATTACCTCCATGTCGAAAAAAGCGAGGAAGAAGTCGCTTTCGTTCGCTTGATCATCACAGGGCCAGTCGTCAGTTGTTCCTGACGTCCCAGGATTGAACTGGGGCACGTCAGGTACAAAATTGACCCCGTCAGACCAATCGAACGAAGGCAGCTCAGGGATCGGAATGTCGTCTGCGTCTGCTTCATCGTCTGAAATATCGCTTCCATGGTCGCGATACAGCACTTCATCATCATTACCCTCCTCTTCACTTGACAGACGATGCCCTTCCTCATTTTCGTCACCGAAGTCGGACTCACTCCCACTGTCCACTCCCAAATCCCCCCACCCTTGGTCCCGTGCTAGGGCTTCGTCGTCGAAACCCGGGCTGCCAATGTCCTGCGAATCACCATCAAACAGCAGGGCGGCATACTTAGATGGTGTCAGAGTTTTCCGGGTCACTTTGGCACGTGCGGGAGTCTTATGGACAGGGACAGCAGAGGCGGTGGCAGGGGCGGCGGCAGGGGCGGCGGCAGCGGCGGCGGCGGCGGCAGGAGCAGCAGTGGTGCGTGGCCTTGATGGCAAGATGATGGTGGTGCCTGTCGCCTTTCTCTCTGTTCCTTGGGCAGGGGCGGCATGGGCGGAAAGGGCAGCAGTGGTGCGTGGCCTTGATGGCAAGATGATGGTGGTGCCTGTCGCCCTTCTCTCTGTTCCTTGGGCAGGGGCGGCATGGGCGGCAGGGGCAACAGGGGCAGCAAGGCCGGCAGGGACACCAGGGCCAGCAGTCGCTTTCCCAGTCGCTTTCCCTCTCCCTTTCCCCTTCCCCTTCCCTGTTCCTTGGGCAGGGGCGGCAGGTGCAGCAGGGGCGGCAGGGGCGGCAGGGGCAGCAGGGGCAACAGGGGCAGCAGGGCCGGCAGGGACACCAGGGCCAGCAGTCGCTTTCCCAGTCGCTTTCCCTCTCCCTTTCCCCTTCCCCTTCCCTGTTCCTTGGGCAGGGGCGGCAGGGGCAGCAGGGGCAGCAGGGGCAGCAGGGGCAGCCGGGCCAGGGGCGGCTGGTGGTGGTGGTGGTGGTAGGGGCACTGTGGCTGGCATACGGGTTCTCTTCCCTACACCCGTGCCTTTCATTTTTCCCGCCCCCGCAGGTAATGCAGGCCTAGGGCGGCCTCCTGCGTCGCTGGTACCGGTGGCAGGGGTGGCAGGGGTGGCAGTGGTGGCAGTGGTGGTGCTAGTGGTTGTTGCAGTGGCCTGGGTCGTGGTGGCAGTATCCCGAAAGACCAATGACCTCTGTGCCATTGCCCTGCTTGCACGTGTTTTTCGTGCTTTGGGTGCTGGTGCTTCGTCCTCTGAGCTGTAGGGCGTGTCGTACTGGTAGCTAGGGTCTTTGGCAGCCACCCTCTGCCTTCCACGGCGGCTAACACCACCAGAAGGAGGGCTGGTTGTGTCATCAGGGAGCGAGCGTGAGGGACGTGTGGGCTCCATGACTAGTGCGTGGTTACTGGCGCGGTGGTGCTTGCACGAGTGCAGGGCGAGCGTTTGGCAGGGTGGTATCGAGAGTTGACATGTAGTACTATACCCACACCAATTTTCAGCCGCCTGGCTATAAACACGCGGTTTTGGTACGTGTTCAAAGTCTCTGCTCTTAAGAGTCTCCCCGCAGTGCGCCGGGGGAACTCTTATGAGTCTCCCCGCAGCTCCCGGGTTAACTGGGTTTTAGTGCACTTCTACAAAGACTTTCCGATGACGGCAAAGGCTACTCACAACAGGAGTACTTTACGTTAATAAAATGCTCTTAAGTAATAACAATGCTTGAATAAACTATAACAAGATTTAATAAAGGAGTATGTGCTTACGTTAACTTTAGTGTGAGTCTGTACTCAACACTAAACTCTACAATGCTCTATGAAAACACTGGAAGTCTAGTCCTACAGCAATCAGATAAAGAATCTTCTGAAAACGTCCGATGCTCTAAGATGCTCGTTAATATAGAACAGAAATAATGCAGGGGCAGGACACCAAAGCGTGTATCTTAAATACACCAAAAAGTAGGATATATATATATATAACAAGGGAGTGCAACAACTCTGTGACAGCACTAATAATCGCCACTCAATACAGTACTTCGTTAGCCAACGTAACAGCCAAACTGGGTTGTGCACTATGCCTCAACCTAGGCTAAAATAAGGCGTGAATAATTCCTAAAGCATACACAATTAAAGTTAATAAACACAATGCTTTCTTTCTCACTAATAAGTCTAGCAGTGGCATAAAAGGTACTAGGAAACTAGGCAGAGCGTAAGCATGCTCGTAGCCTACTGTCTCACCTTGAACAGATTTACCTTATGTTACGTTAAGTGACTTGGAGGCTCTCTTGGTAAGTCCAGATCTCAAGTATCTGGTCTTACCCTGGCGCTCCACAAAGGTCAACAAAATGAGGTAGCAAGCATACAGGTAAGTGTAGGCAAAAGCCCTTCAACTGTATACTGCTACACTCGCAAAGGAAAATATGCGCAATGGTTACAGGCTACCTAGCCTTGTCGATGTTGTACAGGATCTGACTTGCCACATACATAACTCAGACAATGACCAAAGATACCTTCCACTGTCTAGCATTAAATAATGGGAAAGAACAGCTCAATAATTAGAAGCACCCCAACACAAGGCTACCATATGACTATGACTCTAATAATCCCTAAAGCTAGTGCAAACATATATGGAGAACTGGTGCTGGTAATACGACTGGCCGACTATGGAAGTCGTATGCAGAACCAGAAGGGATAAGTGATTGAATAAAGATGAGAAGTATGAAAAAGAAGAAGTTCAGAGAGAGAAATAGTAGTATAGGGGGTTATATGGGGGGACAGATTGCAAAGGACATGTAGGACCAAGCACGCTATGCCAAGCTCTGCAGGAGAAACGCGGGCAGGAGCCCCCCAGCACTAACAAAGGCAGCAGCACCCAATCACAGACGACTAAGTCATGAGGAGCAGGCGTCATATGATGCGTCAGGCCCGCCGGCCAATCACGAGCGTGGGAAACTCCTCCGAGCGAGGGAGGCACACGTACATACACACGCACATATTACCACCACGCTGCTCGCTCTCTTTCTCCCTACAACTTCACACAATGCATCTTATATTCTATCAATGATATAAAATACTTCCAAGTGTCACAGACAAGAATAAAGACCACCACTGATCTGTCTGTGACAACATGAACTCTATGAAAGAAAGAACATCGTTCTACGATTATTGTAGCCCATTTCACTGCCCTGGCGAGCGCTAGCGAGTTACAAGTGCATTCTGGCAAGCTGGCCAGCGTAACACCCCGCCCAAGATGTGGGACGTTTCAGCCTCAGGTGAACTCCACATCTGACCAGACAGAATGCCCACCAACCCCGCATCACCCAGCTACTCTCCCAAGTTGTGAAAACAAGGCACGATCACAAACATAAAACACTGCATAAAAAAAAATCTGCACAACACTTCCCCAAAATAATAGCATCATAATAATTATATCACGCTCAACGAGCAAGCTTCACCAAGCCTAGCCTACTAAGACAACAGCTCAGAGTGTCTTAGGTTCTTGCTGTAATATACTGCACTTATATACTATCAAAAAGAAAGAATTTTTATGTGAGGTTTTTATAGTTTTTTAATAGTGTTTTTGGTGGCGTTGCACTACAGGGGCAAGCCTAATTTTTCTCCACTCTCAAACAAACACCGACTGAACGGCGAGGGTTCTCCTTGCAACATACCCTCCCATGACAAACAATCAGCCAAAACATTATCAGTGCCCTTAACATGCCACACATCCCACTTGTGTTCCGGCAGCAAAACAACACCTGACACTGATAAACTGCCCAGTCCATCACAAGACTGACACTTCTCTTCGCTCTCTCCGGCAACGGGGCCTGCCAATAACCTTTCACTATTTCCACCTTAGTGATAAACGAGGCAGCCCCGATGCGGTCTATGGGGTCGTCAACTCTGGGAAATGGATAGGCGTCTGTTAGGGATAATGCTTCCACACTCTTGCAATCAACACAAACACGGATCTTGCCACTTAACTCAGGTTGCAAAGTTACTGGCAACGACCACTCACGATATCCCTTATCCCTCAGACCCTTTTCCAACATGTAGTCGAGCTCTGCTTTCACGACAGGCTGTTGAGCAAGATTTATACGGTAGGGAGTTAACTTGAGCCTTGCACTGTCTCCAGCCTCCATGTCGGATTCTACCCCGTACATCAGGCCTGGAGAAGCAACAAACATGCGGACGTACTGCCACAGCCTAGTAAACAACTTCTCTTGGCGCTCAGGAACAAGAGGTTGCAACTTATCTCGAAGAAAAACATGCCTGGTGCCCTCCCACAACCCAGCTGAGACCGTAGTTTCTACACCATAGTCTCCCTCCTTTTCCACCTTTGTCCCTAGAACAGCCAGGTCATGAGAGGGACAATCTGTACCACCTGTGCAGTCACTCCCATAGTTCATAATTGCTAAGGCTTCCCCGCTGATACCATACATGCGCACCCCCGCATTCCTTGCGACTACATCTGCCTGCGCAGCATCACCGCCTTCAGCGACATGGCCAGATACAGTCGGTCTATGGTAGGGCTGTTGCATTTTACTAGAGCAGCATTGGGAGGCTATGCGACGACCGGGCGCATCCACTCCACAGCCAACCTCACCAATCTGCTCCATGTCCTGATTCTGACCACCACCCTCGGCAGCCATTGGTCGACCCTGACCTGACAACCACGCCAAAGCCTCGTCGCCCACCTTGAACCACTGAAACAACGAGGCCATCAGTTTACTAACACTCAAGTGACCTGCCAGTGGAACCTCGTGCACCGCATGAGTTGTGAGGCCTGGGTGCTCGGCACAAACAGGGGGGTATGGACCGAGCAGGTGCTGGAGCGCTGCACACCGCTGCTCAGGCAGGTGCTCAAGCGCTTCCACAGCCACCTGACTCGTGTCCCCCGCCCACTGCTCCGCCGAGACATGACAATCCCTACTCTCCTCCATCTGTGCCCCACTGCCCCCCTCTCCTTCTCCACCTTGACCACTGCAGACCAACATTGGGAAGTAGGCTGCTCAGGTGGTTGCCTCACAAACTCTTTTAACAGGTTCACATGACATGCTTCCCCGTCCTCGAGTTCAATAGCCCCGTTCCCACAACTCTCAAGACTAAGATCTTCTAGTTACCCCTGGGAACTACTCTGTCACGGAGTGCCATCACGCCCTACCATGTCACTAGGGGGGACAGGTTCTGGGGCCGCTCCGGAGCTCATAATGGGTGCAAGTACCGAGTCACCAAGGAGTGTCGCTGGGTCCAAACTCTCAACCCGACCACCAGCCTCGACTTTCTCCTTCCGACCCTTCCTCCGCTGGTCTGCAACTTGGGTACTAGGCTGTGACACCTGAGTGGACAGATCTCTCGAGCCCCTCTTGCCCCTCCCTACTCGTGTCGTCCGCCCTCTCGGCAACGACTAAGGGTGGAACCTCGGAAGTGGGCACCGCAAAGTCATTGCCGAGAAGGAAGTCGACCCCCTCAACTGGCAATTTCTCCACCACACCCACATCCAACTCCCGTGTCACACCGTTCACCTCAAGCTCTACTCTGACCAGCGGGTAAGACCGCATAGCATTGATACATTGAACCACCACAACCCGAGCCGCGTTAATAGGGTTGCCAGTGAAATTCTGAGTCAGTGTCTGGGAAGCGCCCGTATCACGCAGCAACTCAAGCCTCTGCTCCACACCAGCCCACCTCACAGTGCCGTGCCCCCTATGACCACAAAAAACATCACGGACAGGTGACGAGCCCTCCTGCTGCTTCTGCACCGGCGATGACTTCGCAACCGACTGTTTATCCCGGGCAAACGCGGAAGACCTCAAAGACACGCCGATGTTGCTCACTAGTGACACCACTGTTGTAGGCAGTGCGCTCGGACATGAACGCGCAATATGCCCCTTCTCATGACACTTGAAACACTCCACTTCGCTCTTGGACTTCCTCTGAGGTGAGGAAGGGCCCTGGCCTTTCTTTAACGGGAAGGGTTTCGTCTTGGGTTCATAATTGTCAACAGTACTCTTAAATGGATAATTAGTTGTGTCATTAATTCGGGGGGGTGGAGTGGTACGCCCCTGGTTACCTGCCTCAGCTCTCTGTGCAGACCCGCACCCACGAATCAATGACACCCTAAGGTCAGCCAGCTCAGCCGCCTTCTGCAGAGTTTTTGGTTGCTTTTCTTTCAGGTTAAGAGTCAAGTCACTGCCAGTACATTTAAAAAATTGTTCCAGCAACACTAATTGTTTTACTGAATCAAAAGTAGTTGCCTTCTCCGACCTCAACCAATTTTCAAATGCATCTGACAGCTCTCTAGCATGTTCCTGGAAAGTACTCTTCTTTCTTTTTGGAACCGCCCTAAACTTCAGCCTATAGGTCTCTGGCTGTAGCTCATACGCCCTCAGGACAGCCTCTTTCAACAACTCGTAATTCACACAGAAATCTAGGGGCAAAGCATCGTACGCCTTGAGTGCTTTCCCCGTCAATCGTGAAGAAACAAGGGCTGCCCACTTCTCCTCGGGCCATTGGTGCTCCTGGCACTTTTTCTCAAAACGTAGAAAGAATTCTGTAACTCCTAACTCATCAAACACTGGAACCAACTTTAGTAGATGCGACAGGGACTGGTCATGGGCTCGACCCCCCTGGATGACCCGGTTCCTCGTCACCTCTACACGAGTTTTCTCTAGGTCAATATCGGCACAATACCTTGCAGACTCAGCCTGAAGCTTGAGCTCAGCCTCATGCTCTCGCTGCTCGAGCTCAGCCTGTCGCCCTTGCTTTCGCTGCTCGAGCTCAGCCTCATGCTTAGCCTATCGCTCCTGCTTCTGAAGTTTGGCGAGCTCGAACTGAAACAACATCTCGGAAGACAAACCCTGAGGAGGGGGTGCTACTATTGGGGACCCACCCCGTGAATCACCTAGAGGCATACCCAACCGCCAGCGGGCATCGGCCTGCGGGAACGTACCCGGCTCCGGAACCCGAGGGGGCGCCATGATAGGAGTCGAGTGGAATGGGGGCTGGGCCGAAGGTGCCCCAGCTCCCGCTCCACCCGAAGCCCCATGCACCCCACCGAGCACACAGGTAACCAGCTCACCTCTTGACAAACCGCTAGTACCGGGAAACCCTAAGACCGTGGCCACACACTGCAGTCCGTACCGGTCTAGCCCCGACACACGATCCGCTGACACAGGCTCCTCTAAAAATCTCCGAGCATCCTCCTCATTGTTCACTACCCGAACGCCGTTAAACAACTCCACCTTCTCCACCTCCTCGCCTGCCTCCCGCACTGTGCCCTCACTATGCTCAGACCCGTCCAGTGACATGGAGTCAACAAAATAAATTCTCAGTCAAGACAAAAGTAGCCAAACTTTCGCGTAGCTTTATTCACCAAAAAATATTCGAAGATGTTCTTGAGTGCAATATTAGGTCAGCAATAACTCCAAGTTCTATATATCCTCAAAACAATGTCTGCTGCCAACAATGCGAGAAATAAATTCAACCCCAAATGGCAAGAAGATTTCTCCAAAAAACCCTGCAATATTCATTTCACTATATACTGGTCTAAGGTCGCCATTTGTTACGACCGGCACTACGAAATAAACAAGGGCACTTAAGAATGGACTAGATGATAGGCTATATCTGCAACAACGGTACGCTAATTCCAAACCCTCGAACTATTACGCCGGTGAACAAAACACTTAAAACCCTCCAGAGTTAATCTACTGGATAACGGGGTATCAATTAACTGGGTTTTAGTGCACTTCTACAAAGACTTTCCGATGACGGCAAAGCCTACTCACAACAGGAGTACTTTACGTTAATAAAATGCTCTTAAGTAATAACAATGCTTGAATAAACTATAAAAAGATTTAATAAAGGAGTATGTGCTTACGTTAACTTTAGTGTGAGTCTGTACTCAACACTAAACTCTACAATGCTCTATGAAAACACTGGAAGTCTAGTCCTACAGCAATCAGATAAAGAATCTTCTGAAAACGTCTGATGCTCTAAGATGCTCGTTAATATAGAACAGAAATAATGCAGGGGCAGGACACCAAAGCGTATATCTTAAATACACCAAAAAGTAGGATACATATATATAACAAGGGAGTGCAACAACTCTGTGACAGCACTAATAATTGCCACTCAAAACAGTACTTCCTTAGCCAACGGAACAGCCAAACTGGGTTGTGCACTATGCCTCAACCTAGGCTAAAATAAGGCGTGCATAATTCCTAAAGCATACACAATTAGGGTTAATAACACAATGCTGTCTTTCTCACTAATAAAGTCTAGCAGTGGCATAAAAGGTACTAGGAAACTAGGCAGAGCGCAAGCATGCTCGTAGCCTACTGTCTCCCCTTGAACAGATTTCCCTTATGTTACGTTAAGTGACTTGGAGGCTCTCTTGGTAAGTTCAGATCTCAAGTATCTGGTCATACCCTGGCGCTCCACAAAGGTCAACAAAATGAGGTAGCAAGCATACAGGTAAGTGTAGGCAAAAGCCCTTCACCTGTATACTGCTACACTCGCAAAGGAAAATATGCGCAAGGGTTACAGGCTACTTAGCTTCGTCGATGTTGTGCAGGCTCTGACTTGCCACATACATAACTCAGACAACGACCAAAGATACCTTCCACTGTCTAGCATTAAATAATGGGAAAGAACAGCTCAATAATTAGAAGCACCCCAACACTAAGCTACCATATGACTATGACTAATAATCCCTAAAGCTAGTGCAAACATATATGGAGAACTGGTGCTGGTAATACGACTGGCCGACTATGGAAGTCGTATGCAGAACAGGAAGTGATAAGTAATTGAATAAAGATGAGAAATATGAAAAAGAAGAAGTTCAGAGAGAGAAATAGTAGTATAGGGGGTTATATGGGGGGACAGATTGCAAAGGACATGTAGGACCAAGCATGCTATGCCAAGCTCTGCAGGAGAAACGCGGGCAGGAGCCCCCCAGCACTAACAAAGGCAGCAGCACCCAATCACAGACGACTACGTCATGAGGAGCAGGCGTCATATGACGAGTCAGGACCGCCGGCCAATCACGAGCGTGGGAAACTCCTCCGAGCGAGGGAGGCACACGTACATACACACGCACATATTACCACCACGCTGCTCGCTCTCTTTCTCCCTACAACTTCACACAATGCATCTTATATTCTATCAATGATATAAAATACTTCCATGTGTCACAGACAAGAATAAAGACCACCACTGATCTGTCTGTGACAACATGAACTCTATGAAAGAAAGAACATCGTTCTACGATTATTGTAGCCCATTTCACTGCCCTGGCGAGCGCTAGCGAGTTACGAGTGCATTCTGGGAAGCTGGCCAGCATAACACAGTACTATTAGTAGTAGCCATAATATAATGAAAAGGAAGCCGCTGGTACTATATGGCTTAACCCTTCTCTCAGTACTATTAGTAGTGGCCATAATATAATGAAAAGGATGCCGCTGGTACTGTATGGGTTAACCCTTCTCTCAGTACTATTAGTAGTGGCCATAATATAATGAAAACGATGCCGCTGGTACTGTATGGGTTAACCCTTCTCTCAGTACTATTAGTAGTGGCCATAATATAATGAAAACGATGCCGCTGGTACTGTATGGGTTAACCCTTCTCTCAGTACTATTAGTAGTGGCCATAATATAATGAAAACGATGCCGCTGGTACTGTATGGGTTAACCCTTCTCTCAGTACTATTAGTAGTAGCCATAATATAATGAAAAGGATGCCGCTGGTACTGTATGGGTTAACCCTTCTCTCAGTACTATTAGTAGTGGCCATAATATAATGTAAAGGATGCCGCTGGTAGTGTATGGGTTAACCCTTCTCTCAGTACTATTAGTAGTGGCCATAATATAATGAAAAGGATGCCGCTGGTACTGTATGGGTTAACCCTTCTCTCAGTACTATAGGTAGCGCCAACGAACTTGACAAATATCTCGACCCCTGACCTCTTCCTAACTCAAAAGGACCTTGAGCAAACTGGCTGTAAATATCCACACCTATTTTCAGGTGGACTCTTCCCAAATGATAGCAATGTCAGCCTGATTGCTTCATTCATTTTGGGTTATGAGTAGTTAAGGGGTCAAGATTATTGTCAAGTTCGCTGGCTCTACCTATAGTCCGCTTAACCCAAGTCGCCTTACCCATAGAAATAATCCTGTTATCCAAGCCCTAGTATAGACTATAGTATGCCACATTTTGATTTGTTTATCCTTTCACGTAATCCTGATCCCTTGTAAATGGGGATGGGTAATTTTTATTTGCTAATTTATGCATATTTTTTATGTTTTATTAGTTTCCTCCCTAGACCTCCATCAAGCTTAAAAAAAACCCACCCAAGACCCTCCTGCAAAATAGATTTGTAGATTTGTCGATAGCAAATTGTCCCGGTCGAAGGCCGGTTTGTCTTAATAAACAGGCTCGCTATCGCTCGCCAGGAAAAAATCGATACCTAAATGACACGAAAAGTCTTAATATTGACAAAAAAATGGGGCGAAAGGTTTTAAAATCGCCAAACTAATGGCTAATATGAAAACTAATGGGGCTAAACATGAGAGAGAAGGGAATCTCGAAAAACAACCCATCTCCCCTTAAGCTTGTTTTCCTTACCGGCCACAACATTCCGCACACCACATCCTTATATCTTATAATATGTTAGGGGGTAGTGCTTGGTTTAAGGGGGTAGTGCTTGGTTTAAGGGGGTAGTGCTTGGTTTAAGGGGGTAGTGCTTGGTTTTTGGTCTATATATTTATTTATTAATGTATTTTATGGTTTCCTCGCTAGACCTCCATCAAGCTTAGAAAAAACACCCCCTAGACCCCCTTTCAAGATATATTTGTATATTTTTCGGTAGAAAAATGTCTCGACCGAAGGCCGGTTCCTTCTAAAATTAGAGGCTCGCTATCGCTCGCCAGGAAAAAATCGACACCTATAGGGCACGAAAGGTCTTAATAATGAGAACAAATTGACGCGAAAGGTCTCAAAATCGCCAAACTAACGGAACGAACGTCTTAAAACCCCAAAACTAATACGCTATACATGAGGGAGAAGGGGGTCCAGAAAAAGCGAGTACTACCCCGTTAACCCTCCCCCAGCATCATACCCCACCCATCTCTTTCACCCAGTTCCCTCCTCCCCTTATCCCCAGATCCTTCCCCTATTTCCGCATTTATCTCCCCTTCCTTCACTGTTTCCCCACCTCCCCCCTTCTTTTTTTCCCCAATCCTTCCCCTATTTCCCCATTTCTCGCCCCCTTCCTTCACAGTTTCCCCACCTCCTCCCCTTTCCCTAGACCCTTCCCCTATTTCCCCTTTTCTATCCCCTTCCTTCACTGGTTTCCCCCATCCCCCCTCCCCCCCCCTTCTTCCCCAGTTCACTGTTTCCCTAACCAATCCTCCCTACTTCTCTAATTCTGTTTCCCCACCTCCTTCCCCCTCTTATTTCCCAGTTCACTGTTTCCTTAAGGGGGGCCACCTCGCGTTTTTTTCTTTCTCTCCCTCTCTCTTTGGCTTGTATCCATTCTGCCCCATTCAGCCTACTGTTTTAAGACGTTTACCCCCATCCAGGTGTCAATATTTTCCAGGCGAGTGGTAGCGAGCCAGCATACATATATTTTTGTTTGCAGCAAGATAAATTTGTACGTTTTTCGATAGAACAATTTCTCCGAACCCGGATTTCTCCATACAATGCTGGCTCGCTATCGCTCGCCAGGAAGAAATTGACACCTGGATGAGGATAAACGTCTTAAAACAGTTGGCTGAATGGATAAAAGCCAGAGAAAGAGAGAAAAGGAGAGAAAGAGAGAAAAGGAGAGAAAGAGAGAAAAGCAGGTGACCCCCCTTAATTAAACCCCTCCCCTACTTCCCCAGTTTTGTCCCCCCCCCCCTTATTTCCCTAGATCGGTCCCCCTTTATTACTTCAGTCCCCCCACCCCCCTGCTTTCCCAGATCAGTGCTCCCCTACTGCCCCCCCCCCCCCCCCCCCCCCCCCTCCCCTTGTAATTATGTTGTGTGGAAGATGGTGATGGTTAGGTAGACGGATAAATTGGGTTTGGGAAGCATTGAAAGTATCAAGAGTTTCTCTGCCCCAATATGAAATAGTTGATAAATCAGAAGATAGACGTGTCATTGCCTTATCACGTGAATTTTGGGGCGATTGAATACTGGGAGTGGAAAAATAGTTGCATAGTGTAAGGTAGAGTCACCAGCATATGAGTGGATAGGACTAGAAATACAATTGAGGAGATAATTAATGAATATTTGAAAGAGAACTGGATACGAGACAGAACCCTGAGGAACACCGGAGTTGATAAGTTGAGGAAGTGAGCGATGGCCGTCCACAACCGCAGCTATGGAACGTCCAGAAGGGAAATTCGAGATAAAGGCACAGATGGATGGATAGAATCCGAAGGAGGGTAGTTTGGAAATTAGAGCTTTGTGACTGACTATCAAAGGCTTTCGATATTTCTAGGACAATAAAGAAGGTCACCGAAGTCCCAAAAGGAGGATGACCAAGGTAAGGAAGAAGATCACCGGTAGAGCGGCCCTTAAAGGAATCCATACTGGCGATCTGAAAGTAGATTATGGGAAGGCAATTGCTTATAAGACATTTTGTATTAAGAATAGTTACAAACACTTTTGAGATGCAAAGAATGAGAGCAATTGGATGATAGTTGGAAGGTTGAGAGCAGTCACCCTTCTTTGGGATAGGTTGAATTAGAGCAAGCTTCCAGCAAGAAGGAAAGACGTTAGAGGAAGAACAGAGACAAAAGAGTTTACCTAAACATGGAGTTAGCACAGAAGCACAGTTTTTGAGTACAACAGGAGGAACACCATCCGGTCCGTACACCTTAGTAGGGGAGATAGGCTGGTTTTTCTAGCCCCCCTTCTCCCTCGTGTTTATCCCCATAAGTTTTCAGGTTTTAGGACGTTCGTCCCATTTGTTTGGCGATTCTAAGACCTTTCGCGCCATTTCTTTATAAATATTAAGACCTTTTGTACAATTTAGGTGTCAATTTTCTTCTGGCGAGCATGTAATTTAAGAGGAACCGGCCTTCGGCCGGGACATTATTCTATAGAAAAATGTACAAATTTATCTTGAAGGAGGGTATTGTGTTCTGTTAAGCTTGATGGAGGCCTAGGAAGGTAACTAAAAAAAAAAAAAATAAGAAAATACATAAATGAGGAAATAAACACGGCCGTCCTCCCTTAAGCCCAAAGAGGGCAGGAAGTACATCCTTAGATGATAATATTATATTAGGCATAAGAGAAAAGAGAAAGGGGGGTGGAGAGGGAGGAACATGCTGTGTATGTGATGATAATATTATATTAGACATAAGAGAAAGGGGGGTGGAGAGGGAGGAACATGCTGTGTATGTGATGATAATATTATATTAGACATAAGAGAAAGGGGGTGGAGAGGGAGGAACATGCTGTGTATGTGATGATAATATTATATTAGACATAAGAGAAAGGGGGTGGAGAGGGAGGAACATGCTGTGTATGTGATGATAATATTATATTAGACATAAGAGAAAGGGGGTGGAGAGGGAGGAACATGCTGTGTATGTGATGATAATATTATATTAGACATAAGAGAAAGGGGGGTGGAGAGGGAGGAACATGCTGTGTATGTGATGATAATATTATATTAGGCATAAGAGAAAGGGGGGTGGAGAGGGAGGAACATGCTGTGTATGTGATGATAATATTATATTAGGCATAAGAGAAAGGGGGTGGAGAGGGAGGAACATGCTGTGTATGTGATGATAATATTATATTAGGCATAAGAGAAAGGGGGTGGAGAGGGAGGAACATGCTGTGTATGTGATGATAATATTATATTAGGCATAAGAGAAAGGGGGTGGAGAGAGAGGAACATGCTGTGTATGTGATGATTGCCGAGTATAATGGATACTTGAGAACATATGAAAGATAATGAAATGTCCAGACTAAACTGTAAGGCTAATATAGGTATATATAAACTGTAAGGCTAATATAGGTATATATAAACTGTAAGGCTAATATAGGTATATATAAACTGTAAGGCTAATATAGGTATATATAAACTGTAAGGCTAATATAGGTATATAAACTGTATGCTAATATAGGTATATATAAACTGTAAGGCTAATATAGGTATATAAACTGTAAGGCTAATATAGGTATATATAAACTGTAAGGCTAATATAGGTATATATAAACTGTAAGGCTAATATAGGTATATATAAACTGTAAGGCTAATATAGGTATATATATTGTATTGTTATTGTATTTTTCTGTCCTTGTATTAGAGGAGTTTATAGTCCACTTACTCTATGTTGGGCAGAAATTGTAACCTCTTAACCTGTGTATCTAAAAAAGGACTAGAGCAAACGAGCTGTCAATTTATACACATATTCCCTGGCCAAGTCTTCCTCTTTGGTAGAAATATTAGCTCAATTGCTCTAGGCCTTTTTGAGTTATGAGAGGTTAGGGGTTACAATTTCTGCCCAACCTAGAATGTACGGACGATAGTACCACTAATATACCTTTGAGATAACCCTTTCTGTACCGGCCGGTACCGTCGACGTCATATTAACTTTATTCTGGCTACTATTATACAATTGTATTCAATATAAAAAGGGCCTCCATCAATTAAAAGGCTTCAAACTATCTCCCTTAATCCTTTTTACTACCCCTGATCGACACCTAAATTACACAAAATATCCTAATATTGACAAAGAAATGGGGCAAAAGTCTTAAAATCGAAAAACTAATGGGCTGAACGTCTTATAATCTGAAAACTAATGGGTTTATACATGAGTAAGAAGGGGGACCAGAAAAACAACCCATCTCCCCTTAATGAAATATACTCAAACTATTGTGAACAACATTATATTCCCGCCCACCCCCTTGTACCACTCCTACGCTAGCAAACGTCTTAACATTTAAACAAATAATGGGGCTAAATATAAGGGAAAACGAGGGTCCAAACAAAAATCCTTAAATTAAAATCTCTCCTTAACCCTTTCACTTACTGTAGGCTATAGGACGTCATATTAATCTAGCTACCATTAGACGATTTTACTCAGTTTTGCAAGGCTATCTGGCAATCAAAGGGGTATAAACTATCTAGATTAACCCCTTGATTTCCAAAATTCTTTCCTAAGCTGTATAATACTGTCTAAATGTTGAAATTATAAAGAATAACTTGCAAAATATACAAACTAAAACGAACGACAATGTAAAGACAAAAGAACTAATCAAAATCACGATGTAAAAATAAGGACAAAAAAGGAAAAACAAAAATGCATCCTCAAATGAATACTGAAGGGGTTACTAAATTAGCTTGCCTCACATAGAAACTGGTCGGCCTCTTCAATAACCCACTCTTTTTCTTCAATAAACCAGTCATACTCTTCAACAACCCGGTTGTTCTCTTGGATAACCCGGTTGTTCTTGTCAATAACCCGGTTGTTCTTGTCAATAACACGGTTGTTCTCCTCGATAACCCGGTTGTTCTTGTCAATAACCCGGTTGTTCTCTTCAATAATTTGGTTGGCCTTTTCAATAGCCCGGTGATATTCTTTTATATCCTCGTTGGTAAGGTATATAATCTTTTTGGTCTTGTCAATAACATGGAAAGTTTCGTCAATGTCCCCGATGGTATCTTCAAGATCAGCGCTGAGCTCCTCAATACCCTGGTTGGAATTCTCGATGCGCTCGTTGAGAAATTCAATATCCTCATTGAATGCTTCAATTTTCTGGGAAGCCTCTTCAATATCCTGTTTGGCCTCTTCAATAACCTGACTAGCCCCATTAATAGCCTGGTTGGCCTCTTCAATGACCAGGCCGGCCTTTTCGATGCCCAGGTTGGCCTCTTCAATACCTTGGTTGGCCTCTTCATTGCCCAGGTTGGCCTCTTCAATGCCCAGGTTGGCCTCTTCAATGCCCAGGTTGGCCTCTTCAATAACCTGGTTGGCCTCACCAATGCCCAGGTTGGCCTCTTCAATGTCCTGGTTGGCCTGTTCTATATCCTGGTTGGCCTCACCAGCAACATAAATTATCGATTTTTGGAGAGTTTTCCGCCCTCGCTTCCATTTAAGTTGAATGTTATTAAAGCCCTTGGTTAGTTTTACTAGCACCGTTGACTCAAAGGTATACTCCCAGGTTCCCTTATTTGACGTCCAATTTTCCTCATGAAGGATTATTTTTCTCTGGGTTTCGAAGTTTCTTCTAAACCACCGTTTACATTGGCTTTGGGTCTTAATTTTCAGTATATTCGGTAGAAAATTTAATAATGACTGGGGGTAATACACAACACCTTGTAGGCTTGCAGTAGCCATAGCAAAGGTAGTTGTCAAGTGATGCAGTTTTAACCACGATAAATAATGTCGTAATTCAATAAATACTAGGTTATTATACAAATATGTTCTCTAATATAACGAAATGTAAGCAAATGCAATACAATGGTAACGAAACAACTCACGAGAATACAACGAAATGTAAGAAAACGTGATACAATGCTACCGAAACAACTCACCGAACACTAATGAGCCTCCCTTCGTGGAAAAAAGATACTTAGTCTATCACTATAATATCTACATAACTTGTGTTCTTATACTGGTTCATAGTTAGTGGATACCTAACTTTAATTATAATGTCTAAATTCCTCTTCATTTGTAAAAAATGGTCTACGTGTACATGCAATTACTCTAAAATACATAAACATATTTAATTATTGGGATATTTATATTATATCCTATAGTTACCCATGAATTAAAGTGGTTTTCTCTAATAATTCTTAAAGAAAATGATATTTTCATGGCTATCTAAATTATAAAATCTTATCAGCAAGTTGCCAAGTGTAATATTGAATGTGTGAGCGTGCTTATATATGTGAGAGTGTGTGTGTGTGTGTATATATATGTATTTACACTCAGAACACACACCTGGTAGTATAGGAAAGTAAGAGCGTGCAGCTTTAAATTCCGTATTAAGCTCCAGTTTCAAGATTAATAATTTGGCGATTATTTTGGTACGCAATCATGTTGACACTAATTTTAAATATATTGCAGTTTCTGGGCATCTCTTAAAATCGCCAATCTAATGGGGCTAAGAATGAGAGAGAAGGGGGTCCAGAAAAACCCTCCCTCTAACAGACATCAACAGTACCGGTCACGTCCGTTTCATTATACTCTGGCAACTTTTAGAGGATTTTATTCAGCTAAGGAAGGACCTCTGCCAAGTAAAAGGCGACAAACTATATATCATGTAATCCTTGAAGCTACCACAGATCCTACCTAAGCTGAATATAATAGTCTAATAGTGTCCATACAATGATGAGAAGGGCGTCACCGGTACTGAAGGTGTTAAGGGGGATGGGCGTATTTATTTGCTCATTTATGTATCTTTTTATTATTTTATTAGTTTCCTCCGTAGATCTCCAAGCTTAATACACCCCCTCCCCCCCTCCCCAAGACCCTCTTTCAAGGTAAATTTGTAAATTTTTCGATATAATAATTTCCCGGCCAAAGGCCGGTTTCTCTTAAATTGCAGGCTGGCTATCGCTTGCCAGGAAAAAAATCTACACCTAAATGACACAAAAAATCTTAATATTGACCAAGAAGGGGGGCTAAATGTCTTAAAATCGCCAAACTAATGGGCCAAACGTCTTGTAATCTGAAAACTAATGGGGCTAAACATGAAGAAGAAATGGGACCAGAAAATCTGAAATTAGCTTGCAGGTAGGGCACTGTTTTTGTCCTTGGGTGCACATCGCCTGCCGAGATAGGTGGTACAAATTATATATCCTATAGTTGTTGTTGTTGTTGTTGTTCCCCAAGCTGCCTGGCCAAACAGCCCCAAGGCCCCGAGCAATTCCAAGGCCATAAGCGAACCCTCCCTGCGGACCACAATAAAGCCTGGGTGACTGAAGCCACTCCATGGCGGGGAGCTGAGGAGGGTGCGGAAACGCCCGGGAAACCAAAGCCCCACCCAGGGCCCTGTGCCCCTCAGCAATTATGAAGAGAAAGTTGAGGGGCAAGGGAAAAATGTGACGCTTTGGCTTCCAATCTTGGTAGATTGGGAGATCAATCCACGGAAGAGACGCCGTCACTTGAGATCTAGAAAATATATAAGTTAAAGGAACAGTCAGAGTAAGCTATGGGTATGGCAGAGATCACTCAGCTCTCACTCTGATAGACCAGCCCATCACCACATGACTAGAACCCAATCCTCTCAGCATCAGCTAGGAAAGGCCCTAGAAAGCCACCTTTGGCGGGGGGGATAGCTCCCCTATTTCAACCCCATTCGGGGTTGGGCACCCGCCATATATCCTATAGTAAGATAATAAGATAGCCACTCCACCATCTTCTCCATCAGTCCTCCACCATTCCCCTCACTCTTCCACCACTATCTCCACTAAGTCATCACCACCACTCGATCACTCCACCATCAATCTTCCACCACGTCATCACCACTACTCAACGCTCCACCACTATATCTCCATCACTCCTCCACACCACTTTCTCCACTCCACTGTCATCAGCACCACTTGGGCACTCCACCGTCTTCTCCATCAATCCTCCACCACTCCACTCCACCATCATTTCCACCCCTCCACTAAGTCATCACCACCATTCGGCCACCCCACCACTCTCTCCATCACCTCTCCACACCACCCTCTCCACCCCTCCACTAAGTCATCAGCACCACTCGGGAACTCCACCCTCTTCTCCATCAATCCTCCACCACTCCTCTCCACCACCATTTCCACCCCTCCACTAAGTCACCACCACCACTCAGCCTCTCCACTATATCTCCATCCACTCCCCCCACCTCTCCATCATCAGCACTCGGCCAGCTCACCTGATTGCATTACCATATGACTCCGCTTCTCGGTAACTATAGTCTATTTGCTGTAATTAGGCGAAAAATCATTACCTCTATCCTCTGTAACTCAAAAAGGGCTAGAGCAAATTGGCTGTACATTTTTACATCATAAAATTGTATTAAAAGTAAATCTAACACAATTTAAATATATAAACGAGAAAGAATATGACTAAGAAAGCTAGTCCAAAAGGAAACGTATACACTACCCTAACATTGAATAAATACCCACATGTCGTTAAGGTAACGTATACACTACCCTAACATTGAATAAATACCCACATGTCGTTAAGGTAACGTATACACTACCCTAACATTGAATAAATACCCACATGTCGTTAAGGTAACGTATACACTACCCTAACATTGAATAAATACACACATGTCGTTAAGGTAATGTATACACTACCCTAACATTGAATAAATACCCACATGTTGTTAAGGTAACGTATACACTACCCTAACATTGAATAAATACCCACATGTCGTTAAGGTAACGTATACACTACCCTAACATTGAATAAATACACACATGTCGTTAAGGTAACGTATACACTACCCTAACATTGAATAAATACACACATGTCGTTAAGGAAACGTATACACTACCCTAACATTGAATAAATACACATGTCGTTAAGGTAACGTATACACTACCCTAACATTGAATAAATACCCACATGTCGTTAAGGTAACGTATACACTACCCTAACATTGAATAAATACACACATGTCGTTAAGGTAACGTATACACTACCCTAACATTGAATAAATACCCACATGTCGTTAAGGTAACGTATACACTACCCTAACATTGAATAAATACACACATGTCGTTAAGGTAACGTATACACTACCCTAACATTGAATAAATACACACATGTCGTTAAGGTAACGTATACACTACCCTAACATTGAATAAATACACACATGTCGTTAAGGTAACGTATACACTACCCTAACATTGAATAAATACACATGTCGTTAAGGGATGGTTCACTTTTTAGGCGATTTTTGCATGTATTCATTCTAGTGTCCTCCCTAGACCTCCATCAAATTTAAAAAAAACATCCATTAGATCCCCTGGTCAATATTTAAGAGTCGCACCACAGCTGGGATCTCATTTCTAATGGTAGTTTTGGGTTCCTATTATTCTATGCTTCATTGCTATATACTTTTTATCCACAGGATTTTTTTTTGTTCTTGTTTTATTTTATTTTTTTTTTTTTTGCATTAACCTAACCAAAAAACCTAACCTAACCTAACCTAAATGTATTTGGGGGCTATTAGGTTAGGTTAGGTTAGGTTAGGTTAGGTTTTTTGGTTAGGTTAATGCTAAAACAAAAAAATTAAGCCAAGAAAAACAATTATTTTCCCGTGGATACAAAGTATATAGAAATGAAGCATAGAATGATAGGAACCAAAAACTACCGTTAGAAATGAGATCCCAGCTGTGGTGCGGACTCGTAAATATTGACCGATCCTCTTTCTAGATTAATTTGTACATGTCCCGGCCGAAGGCCGGTTCTTCCAACATTACAGGCTCACTATTGTTCGCCAGGGAAAAAATCGACACCTAAATAGCACGAAAGGTCTAAATATTGAAGAAATGGGGCGAAATGTCTTAAAATCAACTAACTAATGGGGTAAACAGCTTAACATCTGAAAACTAATGGGGCTAAACATTAGGGAGAAGGGGGTCCAGACAAACGGGCTGCCTCCCCTTAAATGATACATAAACAAATATGACATACCTTAGACCCCTCTTCCAGCTCACCGCGCGCGAGTACGACTGAGGATAGGACAAGGAATGTTCACTTATGCAATAAAAAACACTAATCTAAACATTAGGGAGAAGGGGGTCCAGACAAACGGGCTGCCTCCCCTAATGATACATAAACAAATTTGACATACCTTAGACCCCTCCTCCAGCTCACCGCGCGCGAGTACGACTGAGGATAGGACAAGGAATGTTCACTAATGCAATAAAAACACTAATCTAAACAATTTGAAAAACTTGACACAACTGAACAGAGACATGTTTGTTGACAATAAAGCCGGTATCACACGAGAGCTTTTATAGTCAACATTCGATTCCGGCGGGTGCCCAACCCCGAAAAGGGTTGAAATAGGGGAGCTATCCCCCCGCCAAAGGCGGCTTTCTAGGGCCTTTCCTAGCTGATGCTGAGAGGATTGGGTTCTAGTCATGTGGTGATGGGCTGGTCTATCAGAGTGAGAACTGAGCAATCTCTGCCATACCCATAGCTTACTCTGACTGTTCCTTTTACCTATATATTTCTAGATCTCAAGTGACGGCATCTCTAACGTGGATTGGCCTCCCCATCTACCAAGATTGGAAGCCAAAGCGTCACAATTTTCCCTTGCCCCTCAACTTTCTCTTCATAATTGCTGAGGGACACAGGGCCCTGGGTGGGGCTTTGGTTTCCCAGGCATTTCCGCACCCTCCTCAGCTCCCCGCCATGGAGTGGCTTCGGTCACCCAGGCTTTATTGTGGTCGGCGGGGAGGGTTCTGTGGGGGCGCTCGGTTATGGCCTTGGCCTTGCTCGGGGCCTTGGGGCTGTTCGGCCAGGCAGCTTGGGGAACAACAACAACAACAACAACAACATTCGATGATCAACATTTTTCTGGCAACATTTCTGGAATATTTTGCACTGGAATCGAAAACTAGACTGATGATAGATGAATTTAGGTGACAGAAATGCTTTAAATGTTAACCTCATAATCTGCCAGACCAGTGTTGAGGATAAATGTTGAGCGGAAAAACGCTCGTGTGATACCGGCTTTATTCGACTCATTTTTCTTGTGAAACAATATTACCGTAAGCGTATTAACCCCTACAGTACCAGAGACGTCCTTTTTATCGTATTCTGACAACTATTAGACGATTGTAATGTAGCTTAGGAAGGACCTCTAGCAATAATAAGGCTTCAAACTATCTCAACCAACACTTTTAACTACCATAGCTCCTTCCTAAGCTGCATAATATCGTCAACCTAGAGCTAGAATACCATATAGCACACGTCGCTGGTACTTAAAGGGTTAAGGGGGGTCACCTGTTTTTCTTCTGTCCTTTTCTCTCTTTCTCTGGCTTGTATCCATTTGGCCCCATTCAGCCTACTATTTTAAGACGTTTATCCCCATCTAGGTGTCGATTTCTTCCTGGCGAGCGATAGCGAGCCAGCATTATATGAAGAAATCCGACTTCGCCGGAGACATTTTGCTATCGAAAAATGTACAAATTTAGCCTGCTGCCAAACAAAAATTAAAAATATGCTGGCTCGCTACCGCTCACCAGTAAAAAAATTACACCTGGATGGGGATAAACGTCTTAAAACAGTAGGCTGAATGGGGCCAAATGGATACAAGCCAGAGAAAGATAGAAAAGGACAGAACAAAAACAGGTCACCCCACTTAAATCAAAACGAACAATGAAAGTATGAAACAATGAATTATGAAACGCAAATGTTGTTCGTGAGTAATTAAGCCATGGAATTTAGTATTGGTTTCATTTCTTTGCTATATATTTTTTCTGCTAAAAAAAAGCATCTTGTTCATTGTTAACCCTTTGAAGCTCTGACGCGTTTTAGCAGTTTATTTTGGCTATCACTGGACGATTGTATGCAGCTTAGGAAGTATCGGTGAGTATTAAAATGGTAAATTCTATCTCAATCAACCCTCTGACTTCCATATACCGTTACTAATCTGAATAAAATCGTTTAATAGTAGCCAAAAACAGAACAGAAACGCGTATTGGAGCTTGAGAGGGTTAAAACGACCGATTATACTTGATAACTGTCCCAATGAATATAGGCCTTTATATTATAGACGCTATGTAGACGACTCATTTTATATTTATAAGAGAAAGGAGGACATAGAGCGTTTTCTTAACCCTTCCACGCATTTATGACACAGAGGTTGCCAGATTAGTAACAAGAAATAGAGTTCTTTCACTCTTATAATTACCTCTCCAAAATTAGTTTTCTGCCCACATCTAACTCAAAGACAACTGCAGAGGTTGAAGTAACTAAACTAAAGGTTTCTAAATACCCCTGATGGAAACAAAGGCTTTAAAGTATCCCCAATAGGCTCAAAATCGCGTCATATGTCGGAGAGGGTTAATTATCTCAACCAGCAACATTCTAACTTAGATTTCACTAAGGAAGTAGAAGAACACGATTCATTATCTTTTTTAGATGTCAAAATAACTAAAACATCAAATGGATTAGTACTGATGTATTTAGGAAGCAAACATATAGTCCCTTAACCCTGTGGGTAAGGATGTATTATTCGGGCGTATCACCCGCCTTGTTTACACTACTTGAATGCTCGCGATCACGTTCCCGTCTATTATGACTGCCATGGGATACAATAATAGGTCCCCCCCCCCCCCCATGACTTATTGCCAGCAGGGGGCAAGTTACAGAAAAACAAAACAAATACAGTCAAAATGGGCGGAAACGTAACCGCGAGCGCACGACCTATATAAATAGGACGACCGTACGCCTGGATACTACATCCTTCCTGGAAAAATACCTTAAAACACCCTATCAACTGATGAGAAAAGGATTATAATACAAAAAACACATACGTGACCTAACATACATATTGACCTTGACCGCTTCTATCCCGGACCTAAAAGACAAATTCACTCAAATCCTCCACTCAAAACTTGAGAAACATCAATAAAACACTATATTCCTTGAAAAAGAAAAAAAAACAATAAGGCTGCGAAATGAATCTTCAATGACATGTAATTAAATATCTATGACTTTTGTAGAGACTAATATTACCTATATTTTCTGGTTTTAGAGTGGCATGGACCTAAGCCGTATCTCTACTTCATCGGGTAAGTACTCGACTACATTTCTTCACTCTGAATATTGGAATGGATAATTATTTGGAAAAGGGTCGCCGCCTTATTATAAATAATTTATTAGGGACAATGCAGGTCTATGGAATCCTTATGCTGTACTGTGGGAGAATAATATTGATCACATTCATCAAACCCGATAGTACTGGAAAAAAAAAAAAAAAAAAAACCCAGTCCCATCACTCTCAGAGCTCCCTCGGACGTCCTCGCGTTTACAAATGTCTCCATTATGGAGTATAATCGATATTTACCCCCTGCTGGCAACATGGATGTTGATTTCAATAAGTCATGGGAAAGGGGGTGGGTGGGTGAGGGGACATAGGCCCCCTTAGCAGCTTAGAAAGGATCTGTGGTACCGGTAGTTAAAAGGGTTGATTGAGATAGTCTGAAGACATTATAATTATTACAAGAGATCCTTCCTAAGCTGTATAATATGGATTAGTAGTAGCCAGTATAGAATGATGGAGTCGTTACTCTTGCAGTAAAGTGAAGTGTTTATTATTAGAGTCTGAGGAACTGAAGACGGATTTTAGTTAGGTTGGAATAATTTGTTCACGAATATATAATTCCTTACCCCAATTAAGGGGGGATGGGCGTAAATATTTTCTCATTTATGTGTATCTTTTATATTTCATTAGTTTCCTCCCTAGACCTCCGTCAAGCTTAAAAACCACCCACCCAAGACCCTCCTTCACAGTGGCGTAGCTAAATGGTGGCACGGGGGGGGGGGGGGGGGTCCTGTGCCCCCCCCCCCCCCCCCCTCATATATAGCTTATATAGCTTAAAGTATATCTCACTTCCTGTAACCTATTCGTGATCAGGTCTCAGTAGCCTACAGTAGTTCAAACGCACTTTATGCTTGAGGGCTTCCAGCAACCCCCTCGTCTGCACAGGCTCGCTACACTAAACCACTACGCGGGCCCTTTTGGCTCGGGTGGGCCCTTTTTGGCTCTGGCGGGCCCTTTTGCCTCGGGCGGGCCCTTTTTGGCTCTGGCGGGCCCTTTTGGCTCTGGCGGGCCCTTTAGGCTCTGGATGGCCCTGTTTATGCCATTAGATTCAGCGGGTGAAAGTGTACTTGTGGTAGAAATATCGTTGGAATACCTTTTGGCTCGGGCGGGCCCTTTTGGCTCAGGCGGGGAGAATTAAACAAGGGAGGGGTGAGGATTCCTAGCCTCCTGCCCCCAGAAGGAAAAGTAGGAGAGTAAAAGAGACAGACAGAAACGGCTAAGGTTGGGTAGAGGATGCCAAACCTCACTCTGGATAGGACCAGCCCTCACCCTTATAGTGAACTTATGGGGAGGCAGACCTTTTTTCTGGACCCCCTTCTCCCTAATGTTTAGCCCAGCTAGTTTTGAGATTATAAGACGTTCGGCCCATTAGTTTGGCGATTTTAACAACTTTCGCCCCATTCCGTTGTCAATTTTAAGACCTTTTGTGCCATTTAGGTGTCAATTATTTCCTGGCGAGCAATAGCGAGCCTGCAATTTTAAGAGGAATCGGCCTTCGGCCGGGACATTTTTCTACCGAAAAATTTACAAATTTATCTTGAAGGGAGTCTAGGGGGTGTTTTTCTAAGCCTGATGGAGCTCTAGGGAGGAAATTTAAAAAATATATGAATAAATAGACCAAACAAACGGCCAGCCTCCCCTTAAACGCCTTGCTGTTCGGATGTGGTTAGTGTGACATAATTTGCATACACCTGTTTTATGTCAATATCAATATAATGTGCATCGGCCGGGAATTGAACCCGGGCCTCCCGCGTGGCAGGCGAGAATTCTACCACTGAACCACCGATGCGTGTATTCTTGTAAGGAAATACCAGGTCTTAAAGGTGGGGGGGCTCATGAGTTGAGATAAACATGGAATGATAATCGCCAAGCTGTACATAATTATCTTGCAAAATGCAATGGCACTGAAATAATTATTAACAATGGTATAAAGGATTTTGTGGATCGTCTATACCGGGCCTGTGACGTCACAAGAGTGTAAGTCCACCATCCAGTCTAGGCTAAGGATACTGGTGTGACGTCACTATGACGTCACAGGCCCGGTATAGACGATCCTCAAAATCCTTTATACCATTATTAATAATTATTTCAGTGCCATTGCATTTTGCAAGATAATTATGTACAGCTTGGCGATTATCATTCCATGTTTATCTCAACCCATGAGCCCCCACCTTTAAGGGAGCCCACCTCGCTTTTTTCTCTTTGGCTTGTATCCATTCGGCCCCTTTCAGCCTACTGTTTTAAGACGTTTACCCCCATCCAGGTGTCACTATTTTCCTGGCGAGCGGTAGCCAGCCAGCATATATATATATATTTTTGTTTTGAGAGCAAGCTAAATTTGTACATTTTTCGATAGAAAAATGTATTCGGCTAAGCCGGATTTCTCCATACAATGCTGGCTCGCTATTGTTCGCCAGGAAGAAATCGACACCTGGATGGGGGTAAACGTCTTAAAACAGTAGGCTGAATGGGGCCGAATGGATACAAGCCAGAGAAAGTGAGAAAAGGAGAGAAAGAGACAAAAAAGCAGGTGCCCCCCTTAGGGGGGGGGGGGGGGGGGGGGGGGGTCTTGCCACTGGCCTGGTAATCCAAAGGTCCCGGGTTCAAATCCCGAAGTATCAATGGGAAGATATTATTGGGATGGAATTTGTGCTGTACCTAGTATCAGTGCATTATCACAAGCCCACCGAAACGTCAATAAAATACCCTCATTGTTTCCTGATTAAATAGCACTGTATGAATATTCCCATATTCAAAATATGCTATAGGGGTGCAATGCCTGATGAGTTATCTGCTCAACAGGTGGCGTTGTGTGTGTGTAAGTGTGAGAGTCCGAGTGTAGGGGGTGAGACAGAGAAGCACGGGAACGAGGTGGCTTCAGAGATGGGGTCGTTTCGGGCCATGAGTGAAAAAAAAAAGTGCCTCATGTGAGGGCAAGATGGCAGGTGCTCGTTGTACTCTACGTGCTTCACATGTCTCACTCCCTAGACTGGAACAAGAACTCACGGGCTTCACTGTTCATTGTAAAGCTGTGAATGTTAAGGCTCTCAGCCTTTGCCCGAGAGGAAGTAAGTTGGAATATATAAAAAAAAAAAAAAAAAAAAAAAAAAAAAAAAGTAAAGTAAGGGCCTAGTCACGAAGACATTACTGCAACGGTGAAACTCCCGGTCATGGTGGCTCTCTCTCTCTCCCTCTCTCTCTCTCTCATCCCCTTCTCCTTCATGTTTAGCCCCATTAGTTTTCAAAATGTAGGAGTTTTGCCCATTTCGTTGTCAAAATTAAGACTATTCCAGCCTTTAAGGTGTCGATTTTTTTCCTGACGAACGATATTGAAAGAGAGAGAGAGAGAGAAGGGAGTTGCATCTGAAGTAGTGTGGTGACGGAGCAGTTATTCACGATGAGAACCATTGTTTTCACCTTAACATTCAAGCATCGGTGGTTCAGTGGTAGAATTCTCGCCTGCCACGCGGGAGGCCCGGGTTCAATTCCCGGCCGATGCACATTTTATATAATTATAATGACATTATATAAACAAATACGCATAAATAACAACCAGTGGAGAAGATCCCCTACCCTATCACTCCGCGAACTGTTGTATAATGCAATAGTTACCCTTGCATTAACCTACATGGATATCATCGTTTTCTATCGTACTTTGTGTGAAGTATAGTAACACACATAACAAAGCCACTCCAACAGCTTCCTCTCTCTCTCTCCAACACCCCTTCTCCCCTCTCTACACTCTTCAGAAAATAGGAAAAGTAAATAGTAGCTAGGAGGTGCCGTTGTAAAGGCTTATCCCTCAATACCTTCTAGTTAGCAATTACCACATATATTGTACAATGTTTTCTTTACCAGTCTATGTAACGGTGCTTCCCTAATGTCTTCCTGTAACTGTTTACCTAACCCTTTTATTTAACCCTTCTCTCATTTAATTTGTCCACATAACTCCGTTCGCCTTACCCATCTAAATAATCATGATATCCAAACCATATTATGCCACCTTTTGTTTTGTTAATTCTTTCACGTAATCTTGCACCCTTACAAATGTACTTAAGCTTGCTTTCCTTACTTATCCACAACATACCGCACACCATATCCTTCTATCTTATATTTTACTCTTCCCCATCATCTTGGCCCACCCATCTCTTTCACCCAGTTCCCTCCTCCCATTTTCCCACAGTCCATTCCCTTATTTCCCCATTTCTGTACAGCCTCTCCATTTTTTTTCCAGTTCCCTCCTCCCCCTTTTCCCCAGTCCCTTCCCTTATTTCCTCATTTCTCTTTCCCACCTCTTCACTGTTTCCCCACCTCCTTCCCCCTCTTCTTCCCCAGTTCACCGTTTCCCTAATTAACTCTCCCTGTTACTCCACTTCCGTTTCCCCAGTTCCCTCACCTCATATTTCCCCAGATCGCTCCCCCCTCCTTTTTTCGCCAGTCCCCCCTCCCCCCCTTTCCTTTCCCAGTGCAGTGCTTCCCTATTCCCCCCCCCCCCCCCCCTTGTAATTAGGTAGTGTGGAAGAGAGTGATGATTAGATAGAAGGAGAAATTGTGTTTTGGAAGCAGTGGAAGTATAAAGATTTACTGTGCCCCAATATGAAATAGTTGATAGATCAGAAGATAGGTACGCTATGGTCTCATCACGTTAGCTATGGAGTGTTTGCATTTATCGTTCTATGTGGATGAGGGAGACAAAAGGCAGAACTGCCTGTAATGAGTGCCTCCCACAGTATGGGTTATTGTCAAAAACTAGTAAGGTAGTATCATCAGTATATGAGTAGATGGGATTAGAGGTACAATTGAGAAATCATTAATGAATATTTGAAAGAGAACTGGAGACAAAACAGAACCCTGAGGAACACTGGAGTTGATAGAATTAGGACATTACGTGATCAATGGCCGTCCACAACCGCAACAATGGAACGGCCAAAAACGAAATTAGAGATAAAGATCATTATGTCTTCTTAGTATTAAGGGGAGACTGACCGTTTGTTTGGTCTATTAATTAATTTATTCATATATTTTTTCAGTTTCCACCCTAGACCTCCATCAAGGTTAGAAAAACACCCCCTAGACCCCCCTTCAAGATAAATTTGTAAATTTTTCGGTAGAAAAGTTTCCCGGCCAAAGGCCGGTTCCTCTTAATATTGCAGGCGCGCTATCGCTCGCCAGGAAATAATCGATACCTAAATGGCACGAAAGGTCTTAAAATTGACAACAAAATGGGTCGAAAGGTGTTAAAATCGCCAAACTAATGGGCCGAATGTCCTATAATCTCAAAACTAGTGGGGCTAAATATTAGGGAGATGGGGGTCCAGAAAAACGGTCTGTCTCCCCTTAAGCCGAAAGTGGGCAGAAAGCATGCATCCTTGGAAGAGAATATTATATGAGGCGTAAGGTGGAGAGGGAGGAACCTTTGGACTCTGTGGATGTGCTGTTTGCCGAGTAGAATGGACACTTGAGAACATTATAAAGATATTGAAAAGTCCAGACGAGATGGGTTGGGTGTGATTGGGATCTGTCAGGTCTGGGCCAATCGGCGCTCTGCAGACTCCCGTTTTCTGACCTCTGAGCGTTTTGGTGAGGTCAGTCCTATTGGTGTAAGTGAGCTGGGCTTATAATTAGGCCTTATAATTAGGGATAGGTGTGACAGGGACCTGCCTTGCGTGGGCCAATCGGCTTTCTGCAGACTCCCATATTCTTATGTTCTTACGTTCTTAATCTAGTTTGTGGCTCATAGTGTACTGTGTATCATATATAGGTATATATAAACTGTAAGGCTAATATAGGTATATATAAACTGTAAGGCTAATATAGGTATATATAAACTGTAAGGCTAATATAGGTATATATAAACCAAGGTAAAGCCATTCATTCATTTAAATAATTGAAAGTAATTATATATATTATATATATAATTAATAAGTAATAAGTAATTATTATACAAGGTAAAGCCTTGGGTAAAGAGTTCCTTAGTAATGACTCTATTATTTTCATTACATTGAGCGTATTTATCAATACCAAATATCAGTGTGGAATGTTTTCATAGATCTATGAAAACATTCCACACTGATATTTGGTATTGATAAATACGCTCAATGTAATGAAAAAAAAAAAAATATATGATTGTTCATATATATACCTATATATACCTATATATAGGTATATATAAACTGTAAGGCTAATATAGGAACAAAATATGCATCGGCCGGGAATTGAACCCGGGCCTCCCGCGTGGCAGGCGAGAATTCTACCACTGAACCACCGATGCCTGAACATATGTGTACAAGCAATGATTGTGTAGGAAAGAAAGCTCCATCACGAGACTGTCTGGTGCAACTCACTCACGTCCCCATCACTGTGGAACGACCTGAATGAGCCTGGCTTGCACTTTCAATATCTGTCTCTCTCTCTCTCTCTCTCACTCTCACTCTCACTCTCACTCTCTCTCTCTCTCTCTCTCTCTCTCTATCTCTCTCTCTCTTATTTTCTAAACATTGTACAGTATCAAGCATTCCATTATCTAGACCTAGTAATCTTACATATGCCTGATAACCAATCAACAACAACTGTGTCGGGTGGATATGAGCGAAGAGGACATTGTTTTCGTTTCTAAAATGTTGTTTGTTGCATCGGTTGCAAGATAAGCCACTACACACCTGCGGGGGTGGGGGGGGGGGGGGGGATTATGAACTGTACTGTACTACAGGGTGTCCCGAAATATTCAGGATATGGTTATACAGATGATATTAAGCAGATATTATTATATAAACAATTATCTAAATCTCAACCGTTTAAGAGGTATTAAAGGTGTTTTATAGTGTCCTCCAACGCATCCCTGTAATGGACTCTTCCATGTCAGATAGTTTCCAGCAGGTCCAAAGTGAGCTAGTATGTCTATAATCATTTTTCTATCTATCTATCTATCTATTTACTCAGGCCCAATCATTTTGCAACTTACAAAATTGTAAGATCTTGAAAATAACATGGTAAAATAATTGCAGTTAGATGGGGGTGTGGTAGGCTCTAGGGCAGCTAGGCCACCCTTATGGGGGAATGGTTAAGACAGGAAATATCTCTGTAACTAGTATATACAATATTAATTTTGCTCATAGACTATTTTTCTAACCTAACCCTGAAGTTTGGCACGTGCATTTCGGGACACCCTGTATAACTACATAGAACAAATAATTGAGATATGAACTGTGAAAAAAAAAAAAAAAAAAAAAAGTATTTTCTCTATCGTTAAAAGAGGAAGACAACTCCATAAACAGGATGAACGGACTTGAATATTATCATCTAAATATACATGTACTTGATAGGAATGACTATAGTCTATTTTTTTCCAGATGAGGGTAAATTATCCTGTTACTTGCTTGGTTACTCAGCTATTGCATAGATTTTGTAGCAAAATAAGTTGTTAATTATGAAAACTTGGCATTAATACGACGCAGAGACATATTAGTTTCATATTTGTCCATTAAGTATCGATAGATCAGTTGCTAAGGAGTTCAGTTTACCATCAGCTGAAAAAAAAATAGTCTTGTTATTTGTTTCCGCTTAACCCCTTCTGTACCGGTGACGTTCTTTTCATTATATTCTGGCCAGTATTAGACGATTTTATTCAGCATAGGAAGGACGTCTACCTATCAAGAGGCTACAGAGTATCTCAATCAATCCTCTTCGCTGCCAAATATCCTTCCTAAGCTTCATAAAATCGTCTAAATGTAGCTGAAATCCAATAAAATAAACGTCGCCGGTACAGAAGGGGTTAATTATTCAGCTATTACGAAGATTATAGTCCGATAGCAAAATATATTTATTGCAAAAACTTGAGATATATGATGCAGACATGGTTGTTTTGTATTTTCCATTGATTGACGAAAATACCAACAAGTTATTCTTAACACACAGTGACATACCGGTGACGTCCTTGTCTTTATATTGTGGACACTATTTGACGATTTTATAAAGATTAGGAAGGACCTCTAGCATTATAAGGCCTCAAACTATCTCAATCAACCCTTTTAACTACGACAGATCCTTCCTAAGCTGCATAGTATAGTCTAAATATAGCTAGAATAAACGATATATACTATGCAGCTTAGGAAGGATCTGTCGTAGTTAAAAGGGTTGATTGAGATAGTTTGAGGCCTTATAATGCTAGAGGTCCTTCCTAATCTTTATAAAATCGTCAAATAGTGTCCACAATATAAAGACAAGGACGTCACCGGTATGTCACTGTGTGTTAAGAATAACTTGTTGGTATTTTCGTCAATCAATGGAAAATACAAAACAACCATGTCTGCATCATATATATCTCAAGTTTTTGCAATAAATATATTTTGCTATCGGACTATAATCTTCGTAATAGCTGAATAATTAACCCCTTCTGTACCGGCGACGGTTTTTTAATTGGATTTCAGCTACATTTAGACGATTTTATGAAGCTTAGGAAGGATATTTGGCAGCGAAGAGGATTGATTGAGATACTCTGTAGCCTCTTGATAGGTAGACGTCCTTCCTATGCTGAATAAAATCGTCTAATACTGGCCAGAATATAATGAAAAGAACGTCACCGGTACAGAAGGGGTTAAGCGGAAACAAATAACAAGACTATTTTTTTTTCAGCTGATGGTAAACTGAACTCCTTAGCAACTGATCTATCGATACTTAATGGACAAATATGAAACTAATATGTCTCTGCGTCGTATTAATGCCAAGTTTTCATAATTAACAACTTATTTTGCTACAAAATCTATGCAATAGCTGAGTAACCAAGTAAGTAACAGGATAATTTACCCTCAGCTGGAACAAAAATAGACTATAGTCATTCCTATCAAGTACATGTATATTTAGATGATAATATTCAAGTCCGTTCATCCTGTTTATGGAGTTGTCTTCCTCTTTTAACGATAGAGAAAATACGTTTTTTTGTTTTTGTTTTTTCACAGTTCATATCTCAATTATTTGTTCTATGTAGTTATACAGGGTGTCCCGAAATACACGTGCCAAACTTCAGGGTTAGGTTAGAAAAATAGTCTATGAGCAAAATTAATATTGTATATACTAGTTACAGAGATATTTCCTGTCTTAACCATTCCCCCATAAGGGTGGCCTAGCTGCCCTAGAGCCTACCACACCCCCATCTAACTGCAATTATTTTACCATGTTATTTTCAAGATCTTACAATTTTGTAAGTTGCAAAATGATTGGGCCTGAGTAAATAGATAGATAGATAGCAAAATGATTAGACATACTAGCTCACTTTGGACCTGCTGGAAACTATCTGACATGGAAGAGTCCATTACAGGGATGCGTTGGAGGACACTATAAAACACCTTTAATACCTCTTAAACGGTTGAGATTTAGATAATTGTTTATATAATAATATCTGCTTAATATCATCTGTATAACCATATCCTGAATATTTCGGGACACCCTGTAGTACAGTACAGTTCATAATCCCCCCCCCCCCACCCCCGCAGGTGTGTAGTGGCTTATCTTGCAACCGATGCAACAAACAACATTTTAGAAACGAAAACAATGTCCTCTTCGCTCATATCCACCCGACACAGTTGTTGTTGATTGGTTATCAGGCATATGTAAAATTACTAGGTCTAGATAATGGAATGCTTGATACTGTACAATGTTTAGAAAATAAGAGAGAGAGAGATAGAGAGAGAGAGAGAGAGTGAGAGTGAGAGTGAGAGTGAGAGAGAGAGAGAGAGAGACAGATATTGAAAGTGCAAGCCAGGCTCATTCAGGTCGTTCCACAGTGATGGGGACGTGAGTGAGTTGCACCAGACAGTCTCGTGATGGAGCTTTCTTTCCTACACAATCATTGCTTGTACACATATGTTCAGGCATCGGTGGTTCAGTGGTAGAATTCTCGCCTGCCACGCGGGAGGCCCGGGTTCAATTCCCGGCCGATGCATATTTTGTTCCTATATTAGCCTTACAGTTTATATATACCTATATATAGGTATATATAGGTATATATATGAACAATCATATATATTTTTTTTTTTCATTACATTGAGCGTATTTATCAATACCAAATATCAGTGTGGAATGTTTTCATAGATCTATGAAAACATTCCACACTGATATTTGGTATTGATAAATACGCTCAATGTAATGAAAATAATAGAGTCATTACTAAGGAACTCTTTACCCAAGGCTTTACCTTGTATAATAATTACTTATTACTTATTAATTATATAATATATATAATTACTTTCAATTATTTAAATGAATGAATGGCTTTACCTTGGTTTATATATACCTATATTAGCCTTACAGTTTATATACCTATATTAGCCTTACAGTTTATATATACCTATATTAGCCTTACAGTTTATATATACCTATATATGATACACAGTACACTATGAGCCACAAACTAGATTAAGAACGTAAGAACATAAGAATATGGGAGTCTGCAGAAAGCCGATTGGCCCACGCAAGGCAGGTCCCTGTCACACCTATCCCTAATTATAAGGCCTAATTATAAGCCCAGCTCACTTACACCAATAGGACTGACCTCACCAAAACGCTCAGAGGTCAGAAAACGGGAGTCTGCAGAGCGCCGATTGGCCCAGACCTGACAGATCCCAATCACACCCAACCCATCTCGTCTGGACTTTTCAATATCTTTATAATGTTCTCAAGTGTCCATTCTACTCGGCAAAGAACCCCCTGAGGCGGTTGAGCACACCCAGCTTCTGGGAAGTTGCCTTAGCAAGACTGGTAATATGGTCCTTCCAAGTGAGAGTTGAAGAAAAAGAGACAAAGAATATTGAGAGAAGATGAAGGATTGATTTTTGTATTGTTGAAGAATAAGGGATAGTCCACTGGGAGTTCCGGACGGGTAGATAGATGGAGAAGTTGGGTTTTTGGAAACCCTTCTGCACCGGCGACGTTTCTTTGTTTTATTCTAGTTAAATTTAGACGTTTTTGTGCAGTTTAAGAAAGATGCATGATATTATAAATGGTTAAGCAAGATAGTTGGATGCCTCGTAGTTGCTGCAGGCCCTTTTTTAACTGAATACAATCGTCTACTAACAACCAAGATAAAGTTAAAAGGATCGCATCCGTAATGAAGGGGTTAAAGGTAACAAGGTTTTCTCTGCCCCAATTGGAAATAGTAGTTAGATCAGAAGATAAGTGTTGCATGGCTTCATTACGTTTTTCTTTGAGGGATTGCTGGCTGGGGCGTTCTGGAAAACTAATTGAGTAGTGTAAGGTGGAGTCGTCTGCGTATGAATGGATAGGACTGGAGGTACAGTTGAGAAAATAGTTTTTTGAAAATTAGAAAGAGAATAGGAAACCACTCTGCTTACACAGAGTTGATAACTTGGAAAAATGGATAGAATGATAAAAAGCACCATATGAGGAGGAGCACTTTATTGACAACGTTTTGCAGATAGCTGACCTGAAGAAGCTAGCTGAGAACATTTGTCTTTAGTGTGATGCTACTTGATTTTATTTTATTAACGATAATAATTGCCTGATTGGTAATCCGCAACCTACTTCTGAAATGTTTAAATGGCTTAGTGGCTACACATCGAAATATACTTGGTGCCTAGACATCACTTATTAGCCCGATTGTACAGTTGGCCACATAAGTTCTGTTCCTCTCCGTGATCTTATACATGGAGATATAATACGCATGATTGAATTACCAGTGTAGTTTCTTATGCAGTGGTTAACTCATCTGATTAGTCAACTGATGATTAAAAGAAACCACACTCGTAAATCAATCTTACTGTTTTACTTTAATACATAAGATCACAAGGAGGAACATAACTTATGTGGCCAACTGTACATTGTGTACTTTGTATCATTGTAAGCTATTTCAATAATGATGGTACTGGAAATTAAAACACGTTTTACTTTCAAAGGACTTCACTTAAGTGAAGTACTTTGAAAGTAAAACGTGCGTTATTCTGGTCCCCATTCTTCCTTATGTTTAGCCCCATTATCAGTTAAGGGGGGATGGGTCGTTATTCTGGTGCCCCTTCTTCCTTATGTTTAGCCCCATTATCAGTTAAGGGGGGATGGGTCGTTATTCTGGTCCCCCTTCTTCCATATGTTTAGCCCCATTATCAGTTAAGGGGGGATGGGTCGTTATTCTGGTCCGCCTTCTTCCTTATGTTTAGCCCCATTATCAGTTAAGGGGGGATGGGTCGTTATTCTGGTGCCCCTTCTTCCTTATGTTTAGCCCCATTATCAGTTAAGGGGGGATGGGTCGTTATTCTGGTGCCCCTTCTTCCTTATGTTTAGCCCCATTATCAGTTAAGGGGGGATGGGTCGTTATTCTGGTCCCCCTTCTTCCTTATGTTTAGCCCCATTATCAGTTAAGGGGGGATGGGTCGTTATTCTGGTCCGCCTTCTTCCTTATGTTTAGCCCCATTATCAGTTAAGGGGGGATGGGTCGTTATTCTGGTCCCCCTTCTTCCTTATGTTTAGCCCCATTATCAGTTAAGGGGGGATGGGTCGTTATTCTGGTCCGCCTTCTTCCTTATGTTTAGCCCCATTATCAGTTAAGGGGGGATGGGTCGTTATTCTGGTCCCCCTTCTTCCTTATGTTTAGCCCCATTATCAGTTAAGGGGGGATGAGTCGTTATTCTGGTCCCCCTTCTTCCTTATGTTTAGCCCCATTATCAGTTAAGGGGGGATGGGTCGTTATTCTGGTGCCCCTTCTTCCTTATGTTTAGCCCCATTATCAGTTAATGGGGGATGGGTCGTTATTCTGGTGCCCCTTCTTCCTTATGTTTAGCCCCATTATCAGTTAAGGGGGGATGGGTCGTTATTCTGGTCCCCCTTCTTCCTTATGTTTAGCCCCATTATCAGTTAAGGGGGGAGGGGTCGTTATTCTGGTGCCCCTTCTTCCTTATGTTTAGCCCCATTAGTTTTCAGATTTTATGACGTTCGGCCTATTAGTTTGGCCATTATAAGACCTTTCGACCCATTTCTTTGTCAATATTAACACTTTTCGTGACATTTAGGTGTCGATTTTTTCCTGGCGAGCGATAGCGAGCCTGTAATTTATGAGGAACCGGCCTTGGGCCGGGAAATGTTTCTATCGAAAAATGTATACCTTTATCTTAGGGGGTGTTTATCTTGAAGGAGGGTCTTAGGGGGTGTTTATCTTGAAGGAGGGTCTTAGGGGGTGTTTATCTTGAAGGAGGGTCTTAGGGGGTGTTTATCTTGAAGGAGGGTCTTAGGGGGTGTTTATCTTGAAGGAGGGTCTTAGGGGGTGTTTATCTTGAAGGAGGGTCTTAGGGGGTGTTTATCTTGAAGGAGGGTCTTAGGGGGTGTTTATCTTGAAGGAGGGTCCTAGGGGGTGTTTTTCGAAGTTTGATGGAAGTCTAGGGAGGAAACTTTAAAAAAAAAATATTATAAAAAGATACACAAATGAGGAAATATATACGCCCATCCACCCTTAACCCTTTGAGCACCAGCGACGTGTGTTATATTTTATTCTAGCTATACTTAGACGATATTATGCAGCTTAGGAAGGATCTGTGGTAGTTACAAAGGTTGGTTGAGATAGTTTGAAGCCTTATTATTACTAGAGGTCCTTCCTAAGCTGAATAAAGTCGTCTAATAATTGCCAGAATATGATGAAAAGGACGTCCCTGTTACTGTACGGGTTAAGGGGTGTTGAGAACAATTGAGGGAAATTACTCTCGTGTGATACCCCCTTAATTAACACTTTCAAGATCCGTTTCCGCATTTCTGTTCTGTTTTCTGACTGTTATTAGACGATTTTATTCAGATTAGGCAAGTCATATATGATAATCAGAGAGTTAGTTGAGATAGTCTTTACCCTTACAATACCCACAGATCCTTTCTAAGCTGTATACAATGGTCTAATGATAGCCAGAGTTAAATGTCCAAACACGTCATAATTCTCAAGTGGTTTAGGGGAAGTATTTGTTCATTGTTCTAGACCCCTTCTCCTTAATGTTCAGCCCAATTAGTTATGAGATTTTAGACGTTTGCCCCATTAATTTGACGATTTTAAGACCTTTTACACTATTAAGGTGTCGATTTTTGTCCTGGCGAGCGAAAGCGAGCCTGTAATTTAAGAGAAACCGGCACATATTTCTGCCGAAAAATTTACAAATATATTTCAAAGGGGGGTCTTGGATGTATTGTTTTAACGCTTGATGGAGGTCTAGGGAGCAAACTAAATATTTCCCCATAAATAGTAGGGTTAGATAAACAAGTTACATGAAGAAGTTAGGGTAGTACCGTTATAACGGTTAGATGGAATGGTAAAGAGAACAGTGTCCAATATACTGTATACGTGTACGATAGAAAAATATGATATCCAAACATTGTCTGAACATAATTTGTTTCCCTTGTCCAGACGAGTCATTTGAGACTAGTTCGACATCTCTATCACGGTATACAGTTTGGGTCAAAAATCAGTATTTCAGAACTATAATGGAAATTAATTGAAAATGTGCCGCCACAGGCACCAGCATGAAGATACAGATTCCCTCCACCCTTTAAAATGTTCCCATTGTGTCCTAATATCAGTGTACTAAGTATAATGCTGTAGTCACAAAGTGCACAATTTGGCCAAACATGGTTCCTTATCAGCTGCCCTACTCCCCTTAACGGGCCAATACCGTATATTCTCTCTCACTCACACACACACACACTCTCTCTCTCTCTCTCTCTCTCATTATTCTTCACCTATATTGTATATTCTCTCTCACTCACACACACACACACTCTCTCTCTCTCTCTTTCTCTCTCTCATTATTCTTCACCTATATTGTATATTCTCTCTCACTCACACACACACACACTCTCTCTCTCTCTCTCTCATTATTCTTCACCTATATTGTATATTCTCTCACTCACACACACACACACACTCTCTCTCTCTCTCTCTCATTATTCTTCACCTATATTGTATATTCTCTCTCACTCACACACACACACACACACTCTCTCTCTCTCTCTCTCATTATTCTTCACCTATATTGTATATTCTCTCTCACTCACACACACACACACACTCTCTCTCTCTCTCTCTCTCTCTCATTATTCTTCACCTATATTGTATATTCTCTCACTCACACACACACACACTCTCTCTCTCTCTCTCTCATTATTCTTCACCTATATTGTATATTCTCTCACTCACTCACACACACACACACTCTCTCTCTCTCTCTCTCTCTCATTATTTTTCACCTATATTGTATATTCTCTCTCACTCACATACACACTCTCTCTCTCTCTCTCATTATTCTTCACCTATATTGTATATTCTCTCTCACTCACACACACACACTCTCTCTCTCTCTCATTATTCTTCACCTATATTGTATATTCTCTCTCACTCACTCACACACACACACACTCTCTCTCTCTCTCTCTCATTATTCTTCACCTATATTGTATATTCTCTCTCACTCACACACACACACACTCTCTCTCTCTCTCTCTCATTATTCTTCACCTATATTGTATATTCTCTCTCACTCACACACACACTCTCTCTCTCTCTCTCTCTCTCTCTCTCTCATTATTCTTCACCTATATTGTATTACCTGTTCGTATTTCACCGCAATTTTACATCACTCTCTTGTACCGCTATTACAATAATCAGTGTTCTGCAGAGGTTTCTCAGTGTATACCTCCTCCTTTACGGACAGTAGGTCACTATAGGTGGTATCCTCCTTTCAACACATGCCCACCCCTATTCTGTCTAACTCTCTAACCCAAGAGTACATCGATTTTCCCAGTCTTTCCTTTACTCAACAAATCTCTCCCTCGTTTATCTACCCCTAATCCAATGACTGACACTGCTTCAAGCTCAATGTGTTCACATATTTTGACTACAGTAGGCCTACAACGTATCTTGAATATGTCTGACTGTTACTCATTCATGTTGGTGTGGTCAGTCGTTACAAGGAGCTTCGACTGTCATTACAATAATAAGAGCATACCTCCTCCCTTACGGAGAGTGAGTGATAACGCCTTTCAACACATTCCTACTACCATTCTGTCCAACTCTCTAACCCAGGAGTAAACCGGGTTTCCCAGTCTTTGTTCTACTCAACAAGTTAACTCTGGAAATCTCTCCTTCGTTCTGTCTTTCCCTCATCCAATGACTTAAACTGTTTCAAGCTCCGTGTGTACACACATTTGGACTCAAACGAACCTTGAATTTGGCTTTGTCACTAGTTCAATTTGGTGGAGACACTCGTTACAAGCAGCTTAGCCTTTTGGTTTGAGTGGCATTGTTGCATAGAGGGTCGTGTGTGGTGTGAGTGAACAGTCAGTAATGTAGGCAGGCATAGTGAATAATTATGGATGGTCTGAGTGAATGGTGGGTGATCGTAGGTGGTTGGGTGGATGTAGTTATTTATATCGCTCATGGACTTCCTGGTTAAGTTATAGTGTAATGGTTGTGTACACCTGTTCTATATAGTGTAATGTTTGTGTACACCTGTTCTATACAGTGTAATGGTTGTGTACACCTGTTCTATATAGTGTAATGGTTGTGTACACCTGTTCTATATAGTGTAATGGTTGTGTACACCTGTTCTATATAGTGTAATGGTTGTGTACACCTGTTCTATATAGTGTAATGTTTGTGTACACCTGTTCTATATAGTGTAATGGTTGTGTACACCTGTCCTATATAGTGTAATGGTTGTTTACACCTGTTCTATATAGTGTAATGATTGTGTACACCTGTTCTATATAGTGTAATGGTTGTGTACACCTGTTATATATAGTGTAATGGTTGTGTACACCTGTTCTATATAGTGTAATGGTTGTGTACACCTGTTATATATAGTGTAATGTTTGTGTACACCTGTTCTATATCGTGTAATGTTTGTGTACACATGTTCTATATAGTGTAATGTTTGTGTACACCTATTCTATATAGTGTAATGGTTGTGTATACCTGTTATATATAGTGTAATGGTTGTGTACATCTGTTCTATATAGTGTAATGGTTGTGTACACCTGTTCTATATAGTGTAATGGTTGTGTACACCTGTTCTTTATAGTGTAATGTTTGTGTTCACCTGTTCTATATAGTGTAATGGTTGTGTACACCTGTTCTATATAGTGTAATGGATGTGTACACCTGTTCTTTATAGCGTAATGTTTGTGTACACCTGTTATATATAGTGTAATGGTTGTGTACACCTGTTATATATAGTGTAATGGTTGTGTACACCTGTTCTATATAGTGTAATGGTTGTGTACACCTGTTCTTTATAGTGTAATGTTTGTGTACACCTGTTATATATAGTGTAATGGTTGTGTACATATGTTTTATATAGTGTAATGGTTGTGTACACCTGTTCTATATAGTGTAATGGTTGTGTACACCTGTTCTATATAGTGTAATGGTTGTGTACACCTGTTCTATATAGTGTAATGGTTGTTTACACCTGTTCTATATAGTGTAATGATTGTGTACACCTGTTCTATATAGTGTAATGGTTGTGTACACCTGTTATATATAGTGTAATGTTTGTGTACACATGTTCTATAAAGTGTAATGTTTGTGTACACCTGTTCTATATAGTGTAATGGTTGTGTATACCTGTTATATATAGTGTAATGGTTGTGTACATCTGTTCTATATAGTGTAATGGTTGTGTACACCTGTTCTATATAGTGTAATGGTTGTGTACACCTGTTCTTTATAGCGTAATGTTTGTGTACACCTGTTATATATAGTGTAATGGTTGTGTACACCTGTTCTATATAGTGTAATGGTTGTGTACACCTGTTATATATAGTGTAATGGTTGTGTACACCTGTTCTATATAGTGTAATGGTTGTGTACACCTGTTATATATAGTGTAATGGTTGTGTACATCTGTTCTATATAGTGAAATGGTTGTGTAAACCTGTTCTATACAGTGTAATGGTTGTGTACACTTGTTCTATATAGTGTAATGGTTGTGTACATCTGTTCTATATAGTGTAATGGTTGTTTACACCTGTTCTATATAGTGTAATGATTGTGTATACCTGTTCTATATAGTGTAATGGTTGTGTACACCTGTTATATATAGTGTAATGTTTGTGTACACATGTTCTATATAGTGTAATGTTTGTGTATACCTGTTATATATAGTGTAATGGTTGTGTACATCTGTTCTATATAGTGTAATGGTTGTGTACACCTGTTCTATATAGTGTAATGGTTGTGTACACCTGTTATATATAGTGTAATGGTTGTGTACATCTGTTCTATATAGTGAAATGGTTGTGTAAACCTGTTCTATACAGTGTAATGGTTGTGTACACTTGTTCTATATAGTGTAATGGTTGTGTACACCTGTTCTATATAGTGTAATGGTTGTGTACACCTGTTCTATATAGTTTAATGTTTGTGTTCACCTGTTCTATATAGTGTAATGGTTGTGTACACCTGCTATATATAGTGTAATGTTTGTGTACACCTGTTCTATATAGTGTAATGGTTGTGTACACCTGTTATATATATAGTGTAATGTTTGTGTACACCTGTTCTATATAGTGTAATGGTTGTGTACACCTGTTCTATACAGTGTAATGGTTGTGTACACCTGTTCTATATAGTGTAATGGTTGTGTACACCTGTTCTATATAGTGTAATGTTTGTGTACACCTGTTATATATAGTGTAATGGTTGTGTACACCTGTTATATATAGTGTAATGGTTGTGTACACCTGTTATATATAGTGTAATGGTTGTGTACACCTGTTATATATAGTGTAATGGTTGTGTACACCTGTTATATATAGTGTAATGTTTGTGTACACCTGTTCTATATAGTGTAATGGTTGTGTACACCTGTTCTATATAGTGTAATGGTTGTGTACACCTGTTCTTTATAGTGTAATGTTTGTGTACACCTGTTATATATAGTGTAATGGTTGTGTACACCTGTTCTATATAGAATAATGGTTGTGTACACCTGTTCTATATAGTGTAATGGTTGTGTACACCTGTTCTTTATAGTGTAATGTTTGTGTACACCTGTTCTATATAGTGTAATGGTTGTGTACACCTGTTTTATATAGTGTAATGGTTGTGTACACCTGTTCTATATAGTGTAATGGTTGTATACACCTGTTCTATATAGTGTAATGGTTGTGTACACCTGTTCTTTATAGTGTAATGTTTGTGTACACCTGTTCTATATAGTGTAATGGTTGTGTACACCTGTTCTATATAGTGTAATGGTTGTGTACACCTGTTCTATATAGTGTAATGGTTGTGTACACCTGTTCTATATAGTATAATGGTTGTGTACACCTATTCTATATAGTGTAATGGTTGTGTACACCTGTTCTATATAGTGTAATGGTTGTGTACATCTGTTCTTTATAGTGTAATGTTTGTGTACACCTGTTCTATATAGTGTAATGTTTGTGTACACCTGTTCTATATAGTGTAATGGTTGTGTACACCTGTTATATATAGTGTAATGGTTGTGTACACCTGTTCTATACAGTGTAATGGTTGTGTACACCTGTTATATATAGTGTAATGGTTGTGTACACCTGTTATATATAGTGTAATGGTTGTGTACATATGTGTTATATAGTGTAATGGTTGTGTACACCTGTTCTATATAGTGTAATGGTTGTGTACACCTGTTCTATATAGTGTAATGGTTGTGTACACCTGTTCTATATAGTGTAATGGTTGTTTACACCTGTTCTATATAGTGTAATGATTGTGTACACCTGTTCTATATAGTGTAATGGTTGTGTACACCTGTTATATATAGTGTAATGTTTGTGTACACATGTTCTATAAAGTGTAATGTTTGTGTACACCTGTTCTATATAGTGTAATGGTTGTGTATACCTGTTATATATAGTGTAATGGTTGTGTACATCTGTTCTATATAGTGTAATGGTTGTGTACACCTGTTCTATATAGTGTAATGGTTGTGTACACCTGTTATATATAGTGTAATGGTTGTTTACATCTGTTCTATATAGTGAAATGGTTGTGTAAACCTGTTCTATACAGTGTAATGGTTGTGTACACTTGTTCTATATAGTGTAATGGTTGTGTACATCTGTTCTATATAGTGTAATGGTTGTTTACACCTGTTCTATATAGTGTAATGATTGTGTATACCTGTTCTATATAGTGTAATGGTTGTGTACATCTGTTATATATAGTGAAATGGTTGTGTACACCTGTTCTATACAGTGTAATGGTTGTGTACACTTGTTCTATATTGTGTAATGGTTGTGTACATCTGTTCTATATAGTGTAATGGTTGTGTACACCTGTTATATATAGTGTAATGGTTGTGTACACCTGTTATATATAGTGTAATGGTTGTGTACATCTGTTCTATATAGTGTAATGGTTGTGTACACCTGTTCTATATAGTGTAATGGTTGTTTACACCTGTTATATATAGTGTAATGTTTGTGTACACCTGTTCTATATAGTGTAATGTTTGTGTACACCTGTTCTATATAGTGTAATGGTTGTGTACACCTGTTATATATAGTGTAATGGTTGTGTACACCTGTTCTATATAGTGTAATGGTTGTGCAAACCTATTCTATATAGTGTAATGGTTGTGTACACCTGTTCTATATAGTGTAATGGTTGTGTACACCTGTTCTATATAGTGTAATGGTTGTGTACACCTGTTATATATAGTGTAATGGTTGTGTACACCTGTTATATATAGTGAAATGGTTGTGTACATCTGTTCTATATAGTGTAATGGTTGTGTACATCTGTTCTATATAGTGTAATGGTTGTGTATACCTGTTCTATATAGTGTATTGGTTGTGTACACCTGTTATATATAGTGTAATGGTTGTGTACATCTGTTCTATATAGTGTAATGGTTCTGTACACCTGTTCTATATAGTGTAATGGTTGTGTACACCTGTTATATATAGTGTAATGTTTGTGTACACCTGTTCTATATAGTGTAATGTTTGTGTACCCCTGTTCTATATAGTGTAATGGTTGTGTACACCTGTTCTATACAGTGTAATGGTTGTGTACACCTGTTCTATATAGTGTAATGGTTGTGTACACCTGTTCTATATAGTGTAATGTTTGTGTACACCTGTTATATATAGTGTAATGGTTGTGTACACCTGTTATATATAGTGTAATGGTTGTGTACACCTGTTATATATAGTGTAATGGTTGTGTACACCTGTTCTATATAGTGTAATGGTTGTGTACACCTGTTCTATATAGTGTAATGGTTGTGTACACCTGTTCTATATAGTGTAATGGTTGTGTACACCTGTTCTATATAGTGTAATGGTTGTGTACACATGTTATATATTGTGTAATGTTTGTGTACACCTGTTATATATAGTGTAATGGTTGTGTACACCTGTTCTATACAGTGTAGTGGTTGTGTACACCTGTTCTATACAGTGTAATGGTTAGGGGAGGTGTGGTGGAGTGGTCTTGCCACTGGCCTGGAAATGCAAAGGTCCTGGGTTCAAATCCCGATGTATCAATGGGAAGATATTATTGGGATGGAATTTGTGCTGTACCTAGTATCAGTGCATTACCACAAGCCCACCGAAACGTCAATAAAATACCCTCATTGTTCCCTGATTAAGTAGCACTGTATGAATATTCCCATATTCAAAATATGGTATAGGGGTGCAATGCCTGGTGAGTTATCTGCTCAACAGGTGGCGTTGTGTGTGTGTAAGTGTGAGAGTCCGAGTGTAGGGGGTGAGACAGTGAAGCACGGGAACGAGATGGCTTCAGAGATGGGGTCGTTTCGGGCCATGAGTGAGCACCGTGCCTCATGTGAAGGCAAGATGGCAGGTGGTCGTTGTACTCTACGTGCTTCACATGTCTCACTCCCTAGACTGGAACAAGACCTCACGGGCTTCACTGTTCATTGTAAAGCGGTGAATGTTAAGGAATATAGAAAAAAAAAAAAAAAAAAAAGTACACCTGTTCTATATAGTGTAATGGTTGTGTACACCTGTTCTATATAGTGTACTGGTTGTGTACACCTGTTCTATATAGTGTAATGGTTGTGTACACCTGTGATATATAGTGTAATGGTTGTGTACACCTGTTCTATATAGTGTAATGTTTGTGTACACCTGTTCTATATAGTGTAATGGTTGTGTACACCTGTTATATATAGTGTAATGGTTGTGTACACCTGTTTTATATAGTGTAATGGTTGTGTACACCTGTTCTATATAGTGTAATGTTTGTGTACACCTGTTCTATATAGTGTAATGGTTGTGTACACCTGTTCTATATAGTGTAATGGTTGTGTACACCTGTTCTATACAGTGTAATGTTTGTGTACACCTGATCTTATACTGCAATGAATGTGTACATCATTATATTTTCCATACTGTACAGCTAGTATATAAGTAAAATGTGCATCGGCCGGGAATTGAACCCGGGCCTCCCGCGTGGCAGGCGAGAATTCTACCACTGAACCACCGATGCTTAAATATTGAGGTGAAACAATCATTGTGTAGGAAAATACGTGCTCTGTCATCCAGGTGCAACTCACAGGTCCCCGTCCAGGTGGAATGCCTTGTTCTCTCTCTCTCTTAGATGATTAACATTTATTTATCAGTAGGTATGTGTAATTTCCCTTTCAAACTAATTTCTGTCTATACTCTATAAAAAACGTTCCTTGTGGGCATTTCCTGACCCATAAGATTACACTTCCTATTTTCCGGTACGGCTTTGTAGCCGGAGGGTGGGGAGAGATACAACCACAGTCCTGACAAACTAAAGATGGGTGCTGATATAGGCAGCCTTAATAATAATCCACAAGATAATGTAGTCAAACATATACATGTAGAAGGGATTTTAGTCAACATGGTAATTATCTGAAACAAAAAATAAAAACAAATAAAGTAGACGTGCCGTTTTGCCCAAATACAAAACGGCATACCCAACTCTGCGATGGGTTACCATCATCACTAATGAATATAAACACCATATGAGGAGGAGCACTTTATTGACAATGTTTCGCAGATAGCTTCTTCAGGTCACTATCCTGAAAAAGCTATCTGTGAAACATTGTCAATAAAGTGGTCCTCCCCATAAGGTGTCTATATTCATTCTGTCAACTTATCCAAATTATTTCAACATCATCACTAATAATACCATTATCAATAATACTATCAACATCAACAATATTACTATTACCATCATCACAACTACTTTTTTCATCACTACAACTGTTACCATAATCACTACTAGTCACCATAACCATTACTATCATCAGCACTACTACTGTTATTATCATCACTACTTTTGTTTTTCGATGTGAGTGAGGGAGACAAAAGGCAGAACTGCCAGTAGCGAGTGCCTCCCCCATAGTTGAAAAAGTGACAGGGCCAAAATCAATGGACGTTAGAGCCAGAATACCTGGAAACACCGAGTTTGAAGCAATTTAAGTCATAGGAGGAGGGAAAGACAGATTCTGGGAGAGAGTTCCAGAGCTCAGCTGTTGAATAGAAGAAAGGCTGAGAGTAACGTTTCACTCTTGAGTTGGAGAGTTGTAAATAGTAGGGGTGAGATTGTGTTGCAAGATGGGTACTACCTACTCTACGTAGAGGAGGTGGTATACATTGGGAGAGCTCTGAAGAGCACTGAATATTGTAGTAGCGATAGAATAGCGAGATCCATGGTGCGGTAACAGTCTTGTATGGCCAGAGTTAACAGTGAACCAGAGTCTATCTCCACCATGTTACTAACACTGCTGGCCGAGGTAGAGCCACCTTCTGGAAAGAAAAGAAAACACATTAACTCATATTTTTTCACCAAACAACTTTACTCATAAACTCAATTAATGAAATCAACAAATACATGTGGCACTCCAAGGACTCGAACCTAGGATACTCACACCGAAATTCCGAGCATTTATCCATTACACTATCATCACCCTCGATTCACGGGCCTTCGCGCCTTTTATATTTTCGCGGGAGTCCTAGTTCCGGCTGAATCGGCGAATTCTCGAGATTTTGGCGTGCTTATATACTTATATATTGCCTAACCTACGGTATATATATATCGAGCGGCAGTTGTTGTTGTTGTCTTGCATTTGGTGAAAACTAGAAGTCTCTAGACCTAGTGGTTCAGTTTTTATGATGAAAGTAAGTACTGGAGATCAGTATGGTGGACAAAAGCCTAGGAATCAGTATTTACTCCCGGTTTTCGTCATTTACAGATACTGTACAGTCAGACCCCTCAAAACGCGCATTCTCAATCAGCGTTCCCCATACTACATGTTGGGGGGGTCTAAAAGGTGCACAAATACCTAAAACGCGTATCGACCCCACATTACACGGATCACGGTTTGAATGGGGTGTAAAAACACTGTTTACTCATATTTCGCGCCTTTCTGTACAATTAATTATTGATTTTGATCGAAAATTGCCAAAAATTTATGTCTCAGGCGGGATACCGCCCATATGTATTTTTCTCCATAAGTTATGTTATTCCTAATACGTATAAACGTGTTTTGGGGGTCTGACTGTATGTACAAGTACTCGTATTTCTGCAAATAAAAGGCCTATACAAGTTTATATACATACCAGAGGCAGATATGGGCGTTGCCTTGTGATAGGTGAAGACTAGAACACTGTACATTGAGTGGTTATTGTGTGAGGTGGGAAATAAGACCGAGAGTTTGCGGGAAATACCGAGTTTCGTCCGAATGCGGCGTCGCTGTATCGCCGACCGCGGTTCGTTCAACAATAGGAGTGTTCAATCTGTGGACACACTTGCCAGATGTCACCAGATGCTTTAATTTATCACTAATAAAATAATAAAATGTGAACATTGCTAATACTTACTATATCTCTTTAGTTGTGATTTCAAAACATCAAGTATAATTTTAGAATAATTTTTCCTACATTATGGTGTTTAACAGATACATCTAATGGATATATATTTTATAAAGTACATTTCTATTTTTCATTGTAGAGTAGAATATTGTATACAGAAGATGCTGATTGGTTGTTAATTGATTTGTGTTGATAAAGTTGAGATATCTTCATTATTCCATATATATATATTATTGAAACTCTAAACTTGTAAGCAATTTAATGATAATGTGATAATCTAAAGTGATATACAAACCCTGAGAGCTAAAATATATCACATATTAAAATGTATAACTTGCAAATTAAACAAACCAAAATTGGGACAAGGACAATATAAAGTCATATTAATTATCAAAATCGCTATGTGGAAACAATGCTTACTAAAATGAAATCTATGAAATAAAAGAACACAATCCACCACATAGGGTGTACACTACTACATGAGCAAGTTAATCTGTTTCCCAAGCAAACTAATCGCACACATAACAACGCACTATCGTCACGTTCAAGGAATTAGTCAAATTTGGGAAGTCCGGGACGTTCTGGTAAATTTGACTAAACTCTGCATGAATAAAGAAACTACATGTTAAATGTCAAAATATTAATTTAAAATCAAATTTGCAACATGACAAGACATTAACAATAGTACAAAATACAAATATTGATAAGATATCTATATTATTACAAAATAATATATAAAATACAGTACAGCACTCACTAACGATAGTGCTATCGGGTAGGTACCTGTAAGCATAGCATGCCTCAAGTGACCCCTATCAATAACTACCCTACAAATAACCTACATTTATCGCACAAATAAACTAAGGAAATCGCAAAAGCAAGCAATTGATACTATCGACAATGAATACATATAATATAAAGACAAATAATTGCAAAATATGAAGTAACAACAGATTTAAACAAAGAGTACTCTTTTAACAAGAACAATCAATTTAAAAAATCATCAATACATCAATGGACGTATGTGTGGGGAGGAGGCTGTGGATAGCCAACACCTTCTTCCGACACAGAATGATCCACAGGTACACGTGGAAACGGATGTTGACGATGAAGGATAAGACAGTGGTGGAACGAAAGTCATTGATTGATTATGTATGTGTGGATGAACGAATGAAGAAATCTGTGATGGATGCTAGGGTGTATAGGAGGGGGTCTGTCTGATCATTATGTAGTGGTAGCTAAGGTTAGGATACAAAAGAAATGGGTGAGGAGAGCGGGAGGGAGGCGAGAGGAGGGTGGAATGGTGAGGAGGGTGGAGAGGTTGCAGGAGGAGGAAGTCAGGGAGGAGTACAGGAGAGCAGTGGAAAGACGACTAGGTGGGTTCGACCTGGAAGTTATGGAGGAAGTGGAGGAGATGAGCAAGGTGTTTAATGATGAGATCTGTGCAGCATGTGAGGAGGTGTGTGGAGTGAGGAGAAGAGGGAGGGGAGTGAAAGGTAGAGCATGGTGGACAGAAGAGGTAAGAATAGCTGTGGAAGAAAAGAAGAAAGCATATAGAGAGTGGTTGGGTAGTAGAGGGAATGAAGATTCCGAGAGACAGAAACGAGCGAGGTACGTGGAGAGTAAGAGGGTGGTGAAGAGAGTAGTGAAGGAAAGTAAGAGAAGAGTAGATGAGGAATTTGGAAGGAATCTGAGTGTAAAATGGAGGGAGAGTAAGAAACTGTTCTGGAAAGAAGTCAAGAAAGTTAGGGAAGGTAGCAAGGGAAACAGTAAGGGTGTGAAAGATAAGAATGGGAGAATGCTAGCCGAGAAGCAAGAGAGAGTCGAAAGATGGAGGGAGTACTTCAGTGAGTTGCTAAATGAAAGGAATGAAGAGCCAGCAAACATAGCTGGATATGGTATGGGAGGGAGAAGAAGAGAAGTAGTGGAGGAGGAGGTGGGGATCAGGAGGTCAGAAGTGTGGGAAGCCATGAAAAGAGTGAAGTTGGGGAAAGCACCAGGACAGATGGAGTGTGTGGGGAAATGTTGAGGTATGGTGGTGAGATAGTGATAGAATGGGTATGGAAAATGTGCAAACTAGCATGGGAGAAGGGGAGTGCACCCGATGACTGGAAGACTGGCATAATAGTCCCCCTATATAAGGGCAAAGGGGAAAGAGGAGTGTGTGGTAACCACCGAGGAATATGTCTTCTAAGCGTAGTAGGGAAGGTATACAGTGATTGAGAGAGTGAGAGTGAGAACGGAGAAATGGATAGGCGACGAGCAGGGAGGTTTTAGGAAGGGAAGAGGATGTGTAGATCAGATTTTTACTGTGAATTGTGTTGTGGAGAAGTGTCTGGAGAAGAAACAAAAGGTGTATGTTGCCTTTATGGACTTGGAGAAGGCCTATGACAGAGTGGATAGAGAAGGTTTGTGGAAAGTACTTAGAATATACGGAGTAGAGGGCAAGTTGCTGAAAGCAGTGAAGAGCATGTATGATGGTGCCAAGGCGGCAGTACGTGTGGAGAGTGAGCAGAGCGAGTTCTTTGACCTGAATGTTGGTTTGAAACAGGGGTGTGTGATGTCCCCGTGGTTGTTTACTGTATATATCGATGAAGTCATGAAAGAAATACTATCAAGAGCAGTGGATGTTGGTGTATCGCTGAAAAGGGAGGGAATTGAGTGGAAGCTACTTATACTGCTGTTTGCGGATGATACAGTTCTGATGAATGATAATGCATGGGAGTTGCAGGGTCTGGTAAATGAGTTTGGAACAGTGTGCGAAAAACGGAATTTGAAGGTAAATACGGGGAAGAGCAAGGTTATGGTCTTCGAAAGGGGTGAAGTCACAGAGTGTGAGGTGAAGCTCAACGGTCAGGCTATGGAGATCGTCAACTCTTTTAACCCTCTCACGACCATAGGACGCAGAGGTTGCCAGATTAGCAATAAGAAATAGATTACTCTCACTGTTATAATTACCTCTCCAAAATTTGTTTTCTGCCCACAGCTAACTCAAAGACAACTGCAGAGGTTGAAGTAAACAAACTAAAGGTTTATAGATACCCCTGACGGTAACAAAGGCTTTAAAAAAAAAAAAAAAAAAATTTTTTTTTTTTTTTTAAGAGACAATGAACGGAGGAAGGAAAAACACAGATAAAACAAAAAGGTCCATGTGCCTAAAGGCATCCTCCATTCATAAAATGTTTGTAACAACTGGATTTAAACATTTGTAAATAATTGTAAGTTTGTGGAAAGCAATTCGAGGGAAGTGAATTCCAAAGGGTAGTAGCTCTGGGGATAAATGAATTCTGATAAGCAGAAGTTCTGCATTGTGGAGGAGAAAGTGTAAATTCATGGGCGCTCTCAGCTGCCCTAGTTCTACGGGGAAAGATGTGGAGAGGCGGCACAATTGAAGCAAGTTCCTCGGAACATTTGCTGTGAAAATATCTGTAGAATAATGCAAGGGATGCAACGTTTCTTCGTATGAATAATGTAGGAAGGTCCTGTGTGATTGCAGGGTTATTGATTAATCTAATAGCTTTATTTTGAATTTTGTCCAACTGCCTCAATGCAACCACTCCACTTCCACCCCACAGAGGTGAACAGTAATCCACCTGAGAACGCACATGACTTTTATATATTACGGCCAACTGCTCGTCAGTGAAGAATTCTCGAACTCTGTACAGGAGTCCCAGTTTTTTAGAGGCATTCTTAGCAATGCTTCTAACATAATGTGTCCAGCTCAAGTTAGTAGTTAATGTTACACCGAGAATGTCAATACTAGGGGAAGTGGGAATATTTACATCATTAAAAAATATATGGGAGTCAGTAAGATTCTGTCGGTTAGAAAATTGAATGTACTTGGTTTTCTGTGCATTAAAGGAAACTAGATTCTTTTGTCCCCATCCATTAATTCTAGAAAGGTCCTGGTTCAGAGAAATTGCAGTGTTTATTTTTGAATTTATAAGATCGGGTTGGGTGAAAGAATTGGTAAATGTGAAGGAACTGTGGAGTGTTGAGTCATCTGCGTAGGAATGTATTGGATTATGAGTGGTAGATATGAGATCATTGATATGAATGAGGAACAGAATTGGGGCCAAAACTGATCCCTGGGGAACACCAGCATTTATGAGTGAAATTGAGAATAAAGGCCATCTACCATTACACGTATTTTTCTGTTATGAAGATAAGAAGAAATTAGTGGAACTAATGATGCAAGGCCGTAGTGTGACATCTTCGACAATAAGGATTGATGCCAGACTCTATCAAATGCCTTTGATATATCCAGTGCTATTGTATGTGTTTCACCATGTTGGTCTGTAGCTTGGTTGATTTGATGCGTAAGAAGGCAAAGAATGTCTGCAGTTGATCGACATCGTCTAAAACCATATTGCCTATCACTGATTAATTTATTTTCTCAAGATGCTTAATTATGTGATTATTTAATATAATTTCAAAGACTTTACCAAGAGTGGAAGTTATCGCTATTGGTCTGTAGTTTGATGGATCTGAAGAGGCACCTTTTTTAGGAACTGGATGAATGTTTGCTTCTTTCCAGGGTACTGGGAAGCATGAGGTATGAGTACACAGACGGAAAAAAATTGCCAATACAGGAGCGAGCACCAAGGAGCAATTCTTAAGTACTATTGGAGGAATTTCATCTGGACCAGGAGCCTTATCTACTGAGAGATTCTGCAAAATAGTTTGACATGTCTGGTGTGGATCTTAAGTGAGGGAATTTCAGGCGAATTAAAATTAAGTACAGGGACATCTTGATTTATTTCATCTAAGGTTGAGTTGGTGGAGAAAATATCCGCAAGAAGGTTAGCTTTACCTCTTGGGTCACTTACAAGATTGCCAGTCGGAGATTTTAATGGTGGAATGAATGAAGCAGTAGTGAAGTTGGATTTGAATGAGTTAAGAGTAGACCAAAATATTTTGTTATCATTTGGATTATTTAGAAGTTTATTTGCCTGCTTGTGGAGAAAGTTTGATTTAGTTAGGTTTAATTACAGTTTTGGCATGATTTCTGATGTTTCTAAAGTAATTAAGGCTTCATGTGTTTTTGATCTTGTGTATGCATTGTAGGCTATTGCTTTTTGTTCAGTTACTCTAGCACAATTATGGTCAAACCATTTAGGTGAATTAGATCTTTTACTGTACTTTTGATGAGGAATAAAAGTTTCCATTCCAATTTTTACAATATCTTGTATGTGGCTCAAGGTGGAGTGTGCATCATTAGAAAAGAAAGAGGTCCAGGGAATATCAATAAAGAAACCTTGAAGACCCTCCCAGTCTGCCCTATCGTAATGCCATTTAGTCACCAAAACAGGTTCAGAGTGGGAAGGTGTGGTAGGTGATAGACAGGTGGCCTGTATCAGACAGTGATCAGAAGATCCAAGCGGGGACCTCACTGTAACATCATAATTTTTTGAATTGGTTGTTAAAAATAAGTCCAGTAGGTGGGAATTATGATTAGGATTATCTGGTACAACGGGTGGATTGGTTGACTAGTTGAGTGAGATTAAATGAGTCTGCAAATAGCTCACATTCAAGACCAGCATCATCAGTCCTGGCTGAATGAGTGAGCCATTCAACATTATGGACATTAAAATCACCCAACACAGTGATTTCAGAAGAAGCATTTAAGTTGAGGACACTGAGTTGTGAGGACAGAGAATCAAAAAGACTTTGCTCTGGAGGAGTATTTGGGGAACGGTAGATGCAACATATGTATTTAAATTTACCATCAGAAATTAATTTGTATATAGAATAATCAAAATAGGGACAATTGAAACTAGTAACCTCCTCCAGGGCAATTTCAGATTTTGCGAAGCAACATACACCTCCTTTAGGTCTGAAATTTTGGAGCAGTTGATAACCTGGAAAATTAAATCTAGACGTGTCAAGATGTGGATGTTACTTGAGTATCTGTCAAAAAAAAGGAGAGTAGGGGATTCTGCTTGAAGAAATTGGTGTACAGAATTGATGTTAGAGTGAAGTCACCTTATATTACTAAAGAAAAAGCTGCACCGACGAGCAGCTTTGGGACGTTGCAATGCTCTTGACACAGTCGCATGATGACGACCGGGAGGGCCCTGTGTCAATGACCCAACCTGCCGGGGGTGGATATCCGAGGGACCACCAGGTTTGCTCTTAACAATTGTACTGCCATATTTATTAGGTAAGTGTATGGTGTTGCATGTATGATATGTAGTGGGAAGAGTAGTGTTTTATGGATAGAGGATAGCGATGTAGGGCAATGTCGTGAAGTTGGATGTGTATGTTATATAAAGAGGGTTTTCCTGATACCCCTGATGTGTGAGGCAGAAAGATATGTATCCAGCTACCAAGGCCTGGGAGAGAAAATGGAATTCAGGCTATTCCGTGAGTCTCCGTGAGTATCCCTAATAAGCTCAAAAATCGCGTCAGGATGTGAGAGGGTTAAGTATCTGGGCAGTGTGTTGAGTAGAGATGGGACTATGGATGAAGAGGTGCGGGAGAGGGTACAACAGGGGAAGAGGGTTGTAGGAACTTTAAGACTTTTCATGCCATTGAGGTGTCAGCTTTTTCCTGGTGAGCGATAGCAAGCCTGTAATTTAGGAGGAACCAGCCTTTGCCTGGGACATTTTTTCTACTGAAAAAGGCACAAAATTATCTTGATGGGGAGTTTAGGGGGTGTTTTTTAACCCTCTCACGTTCTTGACGCAATTTTGAGCCTATTAGGGATACTTTAAAGCCTTTGTTACCATCAGGGGTATTTAGAAACTTTAGTTTAGTTACTTCAACCTCTGCAGTTGTCTTTGAGTTAGCTGTGGGCAGAAAACTAATTTTTGGAGAGGTAATTATAAGAGTGAGATCACTCTATTTCTTATTGATAATCTGGCAACCTCTACGTCATATGGTCGTGAGAGGGTTAAGGGTGATGGAGGTGTAGGGAGCAAACTAAAAACCTCCCCTTAATTTTATGTGATTTTGTTACTTGCTTTTTTTGTGCTTCTACGTTTTTATTACATTTTCTATTTTAAGTTTCATTTCTTTGTTCACTTCTATGCTGCTATTCCATTTCATATAGTCTGTGTTTTTTCTTCTTAACGGAGTGTTCATCTTTATTGCTCAGCTATTGCAGAGATGTTGTTGCTAAATACAGTAGACTCGTTTATCCATATTCTAAGGAGATTTGCAACATTTGGATAAGTGAATTATTAGGATAAGTGAGAGTTTACCCTAGCAAAGGCTGAAACATGCATATATCTGTAAAATATTAATATATTATAATTTAATTTACCTTTTAATAGGCATCTAGAATTTGTGTAAGTTCAATTCAGATTATAATCCGTTTGGATAAGAGGACAAGTCAAAGCTGTCTTTAACAAGTGTCTTCGCCAAAATTGAAAAAGTGTCAGAGCCAATTTCAAGGTACGTTAGAGTAAAAATGTCTGGACATATGGCACTTAAAGTAGTTTAAGGCATAGGCATGAGGGAAAGGACAGTTTGAGGGAGAGAGTTCCAGAGCTTACTGTGTTGAGTGAAATTGGTTCACTCTTGGTCCCAGTCATTGTGAGGGAGGAGGTATACACTGAGAAAGCTCTGAAGTTCACTGATTACTGTAATAGTGGTAGAAGATAGAGAGAGATGCAACATGTACAGTGATAGAGAGATTGTAGGGAATTAATAAGAGGAGGTGAAATGATGAGACAAAATGCTTTTAACTCTACCCTTTCGAGAAGTGCGGTACGGGTGGAACCTTCCCCACAAATGTGAACAATACTAGATACATGGGCACACTGTGGCCCTATACGGAGAAAGATGGCTCGAAACGTCCCTTGATTTTGGCCCTGTCACTCTTTCAACTCTGGGGAAGGCACTCGTCACAGGCCAGTATGCCTTTTGTCTACTTATTCACATAGGACAACAATATATGAAAAAAAGAAGTAGAAGCTGTGCGGCGGTAAAGAACCCACAGAGACAGTTGAACACACCTAACTTCTGGGAAGCTGTTTAAAGAAAGGACAGAAGAGAAAAAAACACCAAGAATACTGAGAGAAGATGAAGGGTTGATTGTGTGTTGTTGAAAGGTAAAGGATAGTCGTGTGGAAGATTGTAATGGGTACTTAGATGGAAAATTGGGTTTTGGAAGCATTGAAAGTAACGATGTTCCCTCTGCCCCAATGGAAAATAGTTGATAGATTAGATCATTAGAAGATAGGCATGCTAAGACCTTATCACATGAGTTTTGAAGTAATTGCAAGGCGAGTCATGGAAAACTAGTTGAATAGTGTAAGGTAGAGTGATCGGCATTTGAGTGGATAGGACTAGAGGTACTTTAGGAAGGTTTTACTTGGCGAATATGACGCTCCTTCTAGCAGATAGCACATAAAAAAACAAATACTGTATATACTGTACTGTATATATAAAAAAAAAAAAAAATATATATATATATATATATATATATATATATATATTTATATATATAATAACGCTCCAGGGCCGGTGAAATGGAAGAAGCGCAGCAATATGTGATTAGGTGGTATACTGTATATCCTTAACCCGAGGCAGCATACCCACAGACACCAAGGAATATCAAAACAACACCCAGCACACGATGTCACACACAAATACTGTCATCTCTCCCTGCCTGCCCACCCCAAACCAGCTTCCAGAAGCACATCCATACTCATATCTCTCGCCATTCCATCCAATCACTCATAGACAACACGCAGCTGCAGGCACGACCCCCCGAAATACATCCTTCCGAATCCTCCTTTCCTCGCAAGTACAGAGTCCATCTGGCCAGGTTGAGATGTGAGCACCATCCAGCTCTTCTGAGCTATCAGAAGAGACTGGATGACTTCGTCGACGACACCTGCCCAGGATGTAACACAGCACCCCATACCATTAAACATCATAGAAGACTGCATTACACACAATCACTTACGCCAACAACATAATCTAAACTAAAGTTTTGTCGCTACCAACAATACAGCGAGATCCTCTGATTTTGAGTAGTCAAGTAGGTGTAAGATATTATTGGGATGGAATTTGTGCTGTACCTGGTATCAGTGCATTACCACAAGCCCACCGAAACGTCAATAAAATACCCTCATTGTTCCCTGATTAAATAACACTCTATGAATATTCCCATATTCAAAATATGCTATAGGGGTGCAATGCCTGGTGAGTTATCTGCTCAACAGGTGGCGTTGGGTGTGTGTAAGTGTGAGAGTCCGAGTGTAGGGGGTGAGACAGTGAAGCACGGGAACGAGGTGGCTTCAGAGATGGGGTCGTTTCGGGCCATGAGTGAGCACCGTGCCTCATGTGAAGGCAAGATGGCAGGTGCTCGTTGTACTCTACGTGCTTCATATGTCTCACTCCCTAGACTGGAACAAGACCTCACGGGCTTCACTGTTCATTGTAAAGCGGTGAATGTTAAGGCTCTCATCCTATGCCCGAGAGGAAGTAAGTTGGAATATAGAAAAAAAAAAAAAAAAAAAAAAAATGTCCAAGAGACGAAATGGATCTTCTTGTGAATCAGGCATCCATTTCCACACTAATTACATCTTTAAAATACTGTATGTTGGTGTTTCATCTATACGGAACTCATGCACTTGTGCACCTATTATAATATTTACCTACTGTTAACTGTACATCCAATACGCCATTACGTTTACTTATTGGTTTGACCAGGGTCATACTGTGGATCTTGTTTCTTTTCGACCTATGTTAAGGCTTTTGACAGGGTGACACCTGACTGGAGAGACGGGACAACCACGAGGCTTAGCTCAACTCCTGTAAACTAC